>RJWM01000438.1:0-217895 GCA_004363535.1 Dasyprocta punctata
GAATATTTATTAAGCACTAATTTACAAAATACCTGGTTACATATTGATTAAACATAAGCATGTATAATACTTATTATCCAGTTCAATTAGATAATAATATTTAAGTGTTTGCATTACAATAAAATATTATGTGACAGTAATTTTCATGCTAGTAAGGCAAATAAGAAAGATAATAAAAAGATTTTTTTCTTTAAAGGAATGATTTTAAGAGATGTCTCTCTTCAAAGGTCAACATGAGTAATAGAATAATTATGATTATACATATGAGTCAATAAAAAATTGCAAGCTGAAATAGATATGCTAATCATTTCTTAGAACTTACCCATCCAAAGGAATGCTGACTTCTCTATTTAGCTATGCGCATTGCTGGTCATTAAGGGAGGTATTTTGTGCAGCCGCTCTGAACTCAGCAGATGTGTTAACATCAAGATGAATTATGCCAAATAGAACTGATGAAGTAAAGAATTTGTGCTTTCAGATCTTTGGCCATCCCTGACCCAGTACATATATATTTTTATTACACATTCCATGGAAAGAATGTCCAGTGTCTGGAACATCCATCAGTAGTGCTCATCCTGGCAGGCCTTTGTAATAGAGGGAAGCCAAAGTCTCTTACAGATTCATGACCATGAAGCACACATGAGCACAGACCAGCAATACACTGGCCCAAGCCCCACTCCAGCAAACCATGCACGCACAGCCAGAAACTGTCTTCATCCATCTTCCAGCACTACACCCATTTCAGTCCATTTCCACGATAAGACCTTTCTCCCAACCAGAAATGGTAACAAAGCAAGTAGAAAAACAAGATAAAAACATGACATTTACATGACTTAGATGGCTCCTTCTTATGTTCTGATGAACTATTCCACTGTAGTAGTATTTTCAATGATTTCAAGCAAGGCCTTCTGGCTTTTTGCATCCTCAAAGCCATTGGTCTTGCCATCTTTTTTCCCTACATTTCTGCTCTTTTCTCCCTACATTATCCACTTTACCTGTCTTCCATATCATTCAGTCAGCAAACTATGTTGCATTCTCCTTTCTTAAAGAAAAGCACAAAATCCACATAAATTATAATTCTGTGTTCTCGTTACAATAAAAGTCCTCAAAAGTGGTATCTGTGCTTACTGCTTCTGCTTTCTCCCTGTTACAACTTCTTGTTCACTTTTGAAAGTTCTCAAATCAGCTTTAGTTCCCAGGGTTCCACTGAAACTTTTCAGTAATAACCTACACATTGCCAAGTCCAGTGGAAAATTTTCAGTTCTCATCTTACTCAGCTTATTACAAGCATTTGGCATAATTAGCCATTCTTTTAGTTTAATATATTTTTTCTGGCTACTCTTTGGACAGAAGACAAATATCTAGAATATATAAAGAGCTAAAAAAGTTATCCCCCCCAAATAAAAACCCAGTCAAAAAGTGGGCATTAGAGAAATGCAAACATGAAACAACACCAAGATTCTGTCATATTTCAGGAAGAACGGCCATTATTAAGACAAAAAAAAATGCCTGCAACATTGTGAGGGAAAAAGGAACACTTCTACATTGTTGGTAAGGATGCAAACTAGTACAAGAAATGAATATGGAGATCCCTCAAATAATTAGAAGCAGATTTCATTTGATTCAGCTATACATACATACATACATATATATATATATATACATATGTATATGTATATATATGTACATATATGTGTGTGTGTGTGTTCTGGATATCTTCACAAAAGAGTTAAAGACATCACATGAACTAATAATAATAATAGCAATAATAATGAAAATAGGGACAGGGGATTTAGAGACAGAGGGTGGTGGCTGGTAAGGAGAAGGGGGATTTAAAAATAAATCAAGATGTGTTACACACATATACCTACACCCTAAAATGAATGTAAAACCTATGTACAGCAAATATGTACTAACAATATTTTTAAAAAATATTATTTTCAAAGGGAATCTGGATCATAAGAAACAGAATCTGTAATTTTGAATTCTAAGCCCATGACCCACATACAGTGGTACCTTTGATCATGAATTTAAACTCGTTTTACAAATTTGGGGAAGGTGGTTGCGTTTGTGTTTTTGTGGTGAAGATGGCTGCTGTCGTGTTTGTCACCCAATGTGCAGTTTGTGAACAGAACCAAAGTTTTGTCGAATGCTTTTGTTTGAGAACCGAAGTGTTTGAACAGAAACATTCATGAACCAAGGTGTTACTGTAAGACAGACTATAAACTTTTGGGAAAGGACTTCATCATTTTGAACCTAAAAGAAAATACAAAAAACTGCACCTGGGAAGCCAGATATGGTGGTTTACTCTAGCGATGTCAGCAGTCTAGGAGACTGAGGCAAGAAGATTGCAAGTTCAAGCCCACCCTGGGCAACTTAGTAACATGGTGTCTACAGATAAAAATTTAAAAGGACTGGTCATGTAGCTCATTCTCTGTGTTCAGCTACTAGTACCACACACACAAACACCTACAAGCACACATACAAAAAAGCAAGAACACTTACAGACATCATATTACAGTGATAACATGCATACCCACGCCTTTAACAGCATAATGTACAATAGCTAGATCAAGGAAGTTGCTTAGATGCCAATAAATAGATAAACAGACATAGCAAATGTGACGTACAGTCAGGTGTGGTGGCATGAACCTTTAATCTTAGCATGTGGGAGGGTGAGGCAGGAGGATAACCTCAAGTCCAAGGCCACCCTTGACTACCTAGCAAGTTCAGTGCCATCCTGAACTATCTAGTGAGACCCTTTTTCAAAAAACAAAGAAACAAACAAAATATGTGATGCTACTCAGCCATAAAAAGGATAGACTGAGCCATTTGTAGGAAAATTGATGTACTTTAGCATCATAATGCTAACTGAAATAAATTAGACACAGAAGGTTAAATAGTGCATAGTAACTCTTATATGATAAATGTAAAGTATAAATAATTTAAAAAACAAAATAAAAATAAATGGTAGGAAACAAGAAGACAGACTTTGTGAACAAGGAAAAAGAATTTGGGGATGGAGCAAGACAGGAGGGCAGGCACCAGAAGGAGAACTAAAAACAGATCAAAATTTAATATGTGTATTTACAGTTTTCCATGATGGATGTACTTATTATGTATCACAAATATATACTAATAAAAGTTATTCACTGACCCAACAAAAGCAATATAATTCTTTAATTTTGTCTCTGAGCTGTCATGTGCTCCTGATTTCTTCCTGTATCAATGGCTACTGCTCAGTCACTTCTTTTCCTTCCGGTGTCCTTCACTGGGAATGCCCCAGGATTTGGCTCTTGGGTGCCTCTTTCTTTTTAATGCTTTTTATGTGATTCTCACTAATTCTACAACTTTGGGTGCATATGTGGGTCACCAAGATTTAAATTTGTCATCAGCACTAACATCTTTTCTGACCTCTAGGTTTATATACTCAATTACTCCTTGGAAATTTCCTTTTGGATTTTAGTGATAATGCCACAGTAAATATACCCCACAGAGACCTCTCAATGGTCACCGTTACCCCAAACCTGATGTCGTTTAAATTCCTAATATCTGTCATCTACCCAGTTGTGCCAGCAAACTCCACTTTGTGAATCCCACCTCCCAGCCTACAGTGAATTAATCAGTAAATCCTCTTAGTTTTTCAGTTTTACTGTTGTCTGAGTTGAACCATTTTTCATCTGCCCCCGTCATAACGGCCTAATCTGAGCCACACTACTTCCCACCAGTTTACAACTGTTCACACTGCTGCCATTCCTGCAAACTTGCACTATATTTCTCGTAAGCCAGCCAGAGGAAATGTTAAATGATATACATTTATGTTATTTCAGTATACAAAATCCTAAAGAAGATTTTCAATCTCTCTTAGAACAAAATTCAAATCTCTCCCAAGACATTTGATACAAACATGACCTCCCTAGCACCCATAATGCGCCTCCTTTCTTTCTGCTGCCCCTTTTGCTTCTTCTACTTTGTTACTCCCGGCCTCCTTGGGCTTTCTTCTCTGTGACTGGAGTCTTCCTACCTCAGAGCCTTTGCAGCTTCCATAGCCTGTGTCTGGATAGCATGAGTCACTCCTCTCTGCCTGTAAGCACTACTTCAGTATCAACCCCTCAAAGGTCTTGAGAACACTATTTGAAAAAGCACTTGCAACCTGTTATTTGATCTCCCATTCCTTTAAACTACTTCCTAGTGACGATTCATTTATTTATTTTTTTGTGGAACCAGGGATCGAACTCACATCCTCGCACCTGCCAGACAGGCACTTAAGCCACTGAGCCAAACTCCCAGTCCTAGTTTTTTGAAGCAGCATCGAACTATGTAGCTCAGGCCAGCCTTGCGCTCACGTTGCAACCCAAGCCGGCCTTGAACTCACAATACTCCTACCTCAGCCTCCCAAGTGCTGGGATTAAAGGTGTGCGCCACCATGCCTGGCCCTAGTGATCATTTTCTGACTGATTTTTGTAAGTATGCATATACATACAAATTTTTGTTGTATATATATATATATATATATATATATATATATATATATATATATTATCATCTTCTGCATTTAAATTTAACCTCCTTGAAGGCAATGGCATAATTGATTTTGTTCATTCCTGTCCTTCAATCCGATTGTGCCTAACACAAAACAGGTATTGAACAAGTAATTGTTGGATGGAGTAAATAAAAATGTATTGAAGTCTGAACAGTTGTGGCTTACTGGGTAGAGGCTTCAAGTGGTTGTGCAGAAGCACTGGGCTTACTCAGGAATCTTCCTTCTGACCCTCATCATGGTCCTTGCACTGTTATCAACTGTTGAGTTCACTCAGCTACAGGAACATTATGCTGCGAAACCTCTTGTGATAACGGAATGCTATTATCTGCACAGCCTGCTATGGTGTCAGTAGGCACTATTTTAACACTTGAAAAAGTTAAATTTCTAATTGATTTTAATTTAATTATTAAACTTAGGCTTTTATTGAGTCATAATATTGGTATATCTTTATGGAGCAGAATACAAAGATTTGATACATGTATACATGATTACATGATTATAACCTCTAAGAGAATACTGAACATTTTGCAATACTAAAGCAATCCCTAAGGAAAAAAAAATCAATAAACAGCATAATCAATATAATTTCCTGAACCCCTATCTCAAAATACAAAAATGAAAAAACAAAGAACTGAGGTTTATAATTCAGTGCAAATGGTTCAATCCTCAGTGTTAACCCCCAAAAAAGAAAAAAAAAAAAGACACTTAACCTTGTGCTTGGTACAGATGGCTGTATGGCACCAACCACCTCCTCTGAAGATATGAGTAGCTCTATATCTGCTTTACAATACACTCTACCTATATTTTTTCTTTTTCTTTCTTTCTCTCTCTCTCTCTCTCTCTCTCTCTCTCTCTCTCTCTCTCTCTCTCTGTCTCTCTCTCTCTCTGTCTGTCTGTCTGTCTGTCTGTCTCTCTCTCTCTCTCTCTGTCTCTCTCTCTCTCTCTCACTTTTTGTATCTGGAAATCAAACTCACAACCCCTCACTTGCCAGGCAGGTGCTGTCCTTCTGAGTTACATCCCCAGCCCATCTGCCTATATTCCTGCATGGTTACCTGTATCTTTTTTTCTTTTTTAGTACTGTCTTAGTACATTTTTTTGACACACAGTAATTATGCTCATCTTGAGGTTGGTGCATTTGCATATCAATCTTTCTCATTTTTTCTCTCCCTCATCACCCCCACCATACCTTCTCTCACCTTCTTCAGATTCCTTTCCAATCACCACAGTCTACCTTCCTGTTTCTTTTATTCTGTTCTTTAAATTAAACATATAATATCTTTTCTTCTGTTGATGTGCATATAGACTGTGTCTATGATTTAGTTATTGTTAGTTGTGCTGCTGTAAACATGGGTAGGCATGTATCACTCTAAGGCAATGACTTTATCTCTTTCAGGAAGATACCTAGAAGAAGCATAGCTAGCTCAGAGAAAATTTCTACTTTTAGTCTTTTGAGGAAATTCCATATTTATTTCCATCATGTTTGTAGAAGTTTACATTCCTACCAGCAATATGAAGGTTTCTTTTTTCCTTAGAGCTTCACCAGCATTTAATGTTTTTGAATCCTTGATGATAGCCATTCTTGCAGGAGTAAGGCAGATTCTTGGTGTTATTTTGGTTTGCATTTCTCTAATTGCCAAAGATGCTGGACATTTTTTTCAAATATGTTCTTATTGGCCATTTGTTCTTCTTTCAAGAAATGTCTGTTCTTTTCAGTTGAGTCTTCTATTTTTGGAGGACTGATTTCTTGTTCTTTATATAGACTAGATATTAGTCCTCTGAGAAGCATCTGAAAATATTTTTTTCCCTTTCTGTAAGTGGCCTCTTCACTCTTCTGTTTGTTTCTTTTGGTGTATAGAATCTTGTCAGTTTGATGTAATCCATTTGTTGAAATTTAGTATTATGTTATCTACAATTGGGTTCTGTTCAGAAAATTCTTGCCCATGTCTATGTCTACATGAGTTTTACTGATCTTTTCTTCTAGTAGATACAGTATTTTTGTTTTTGTATTTAAGTCTGCTGTGGTAGTGCACATTTATAAATCCAGCATTCGAGAGGCTGAGGCAGGAGGATCACCATGAGTCTGAAGCCTACCTAGGCTACATAAGGAGTTCATTCGATCCATTTTTATTTAATTTTACCATAGGGTAAGAAAAGTGGATCCAGATTCACTCCCCTGCATATGGATAACTAGTTTTCACAGTATTATTTGTTAAAGAGGCTTTTTTTCCCTCCAGCATGTATTATTGGTCCCTTTATCAAAAGTTAGATGATTGTTTTTGCAACTTCTATGCTATTTTACTTGTCATTATGTATGTTTTTGCACCAGAGTTACGCCAAATTGAACAACATAGCTTTGTAGTGTAAACTGAACTCTGGGATTGAAATGTTTCTTATTTCGTTTTTGTTGCTCAGGATTTTGTTGACTAATCTTGGTCTTTTCTGGTTCCATATAAATTTTAGAATTATTGTTTCTAGTTTTGTGAAGAATCCTGATAATATTTGATTGGAATTGCATTGAATCTATATATTATTTTTGGTAATATGATCATTTGGGCAGTTTAGTTCTGCCTATCTAAGAATAAGGGATGTCTTTACATTTTCCAATGTTCTCTTTGATTTCTTTTTTTCAGAGCAGTATGATTTTTATTATAGAGATTTTTCACTTCTTTGAGTTGTTTAATTCCTAGGTACTTAATTATTTTGAAGCTACTGTGAATGGGATTGTTTTTATGATTTCTTTCTCAGTGACTTCATCTTTTGTGTACAAGACTATAAATTTCTGTACATTGATTGTGTATTTTGCCGTTTTGTTGAATTTGTTAATAGTTCTAAGAGTGTTGTGATGGAGGTTTTGGGGATCTTCAAAGTAAACAATCATGTCATCTGCAAAAAAGCAGAGTTTGAGTTCTTCCTTTCGTATTGAAATCCTTTCTATTTCATTCTTTCTCTTTTTTTTTTTGACTGATTGCTGTGACTAAAATTTCAAATTCTATATTGAAGGCAAGGGATGAAAATGGACACTCTTGTCTTGTTCCTGATTTTAGAAGAAATGATTTCAGTTTTTCCCCCTTTAGCACGATATTGGTAGTAGGTTTATCACAAATGGATTTTATCAGTTTAAGGTGAGGTCCTTTTATGCCTATTTTCATCAAGGTTTTTATCTTTAATGAATGTGAGATGTTGTTGAAATATTTTTCTGCATCTACTGAGACAATCATGCTCATCCTTACTTCTGGTTATGTGGTGTGTTACATTTATTGATCTCCATATCATGAATCATTCTTACATCCCTGGAACGAAACTAACTTGGTGATGATATATGATGTTGTTTTCTGTTTCCAAGTATCTTGTTGAGGATTTTTGTATCTGTCTTCATTAAGGAAACTGGCATGGAATACCAAAGCTGAATTAAGAAAATTTACACACCCTGAACGGTCCAATAGCAGGCAATGAACTAGAGACAGTAATAAAAATGCTACCAACTGATAAAAGTACAAGGCTGATGAATTAATTCATTGCCAAGTTTTAATATAATTTCAGGGCAGAATTAAGGTCAGTACTTCTTAAAATCATCCATGAAACTGATAGAGTATTTAGGTTTTCCTACATATAAAAACCTGTCATCTGGAAACATGAACAATTTGACTCCCTCCTTTCCAGTTTGAATGCTCTTTATTTCTTCCTCTTCCCTAGTTTTTCCTGCTATGACTTCCAATGCCTTATCAAATACTAGCAGAAAAAGAAAAGAAGACAACCTAATTTGAATACAAGTAATTGGCTATCAAATTGAATAGCAAGACAGCAGATCAAAGGAGCAGATGATTGCCTGCCTTACACAACTTTAACAAGGTCTTTTCTAGCAAATATAAGTGAATCTAAGTTTCCTGGTTCCATTGTCCTATTTTTGTAGCTTGTATGTGCTTGGACTATCCTAACGACACAAAAATAGAAAATACAAAATTCATCTTTTAAAATATGTTCAAGGCAAAAGCCCAGTTCTCTAGCACAGGAAAGATGCTGCTGGCAGAAGGTTACCTGGCAAATGAGGAAGCCAAGAAAATGCAAATACGATGGCTTTCACTAGAGCCGGTCAGAAAAGCCATGGATTCTTGTATATTTCCACTTAATTGTACACTGCTTTCCTTTTCTACAACCAGTTCTGATTTGAATCCCTGGATAAGCATACTTTTACTTGGAAACCAAAGAAGAAACACAAAAATATTTATTTAACCTTCCCTCTAGAACAGCAAAAGGTTTCTGCAATTTGACACAATGCAATTTAAAATATGCAACCCTTATAAATAAAGGGGATCATATTTATACTGCCTCTCCTTTAATAAAAAATGAATAACTGTTTAAAAATAATATTCCTTACAATGTGTAAAAAGACAGGAAAGAACCCTATCTGTGTAACTTATTTTCATATAAGATGAACACAGGCAGAGAAAAGAAAGAACGTGAGGTCTCTTAATCATCTACTCTACCCAACTTATCCTGATCTGCTTTCCAAGGAAGCAAATCAGAGGGTGTTCCAGAGTGGTAGAAAAAATATCAGATCTCCTAATTTTCTCCTAATGAATCAAGTCAATCTACATTTACCAAATGATTACTCTAAATAGACCACAATTCGCTAACCTCTGCACTATCGACTATGTGGGCCAGACAATTCTTTGTTATAGAATACTATCTTGTGCACTGTAGGATGTTTAACAGCATCATCATCTTCCAACTAATAGATGCCAATAACAACTACCCTGCATCCCCAGAAGTGCCTCCAGACACTCTTCAATCTCCTTTGTAGGAAAGAAATCATCCCAAGTTGAGGACCAATAAAGTAGAAGGCCATCTAGCGTATCACTCTCCTCTCCTTTCCTAAATTTGCCTGGTTCTTGACCTTTTAAACTTCTGCTTCTCTTAGCACTCTTGACACTATGAAATTCTCTTGGACCTGAAAGTGTTTTTAATTGGTTGACCTTGGCATTATCTCAAATTTTACACTTGTCAGCTGATGTCTCTACTACAGACTGAACACATTTGTCTCAATACCTAATTGACTCTCAGATCTCAAAAACAAAAACAGGTTATGTGGTCACCTGGGAAAAAAATGATTGACTTTTTGTTGACTTCGATTCTACTTCCAGTTTGAATATTAGCTCGCAAGTCCTGTTATCTTACATAAATTAAACAAATACTTTACCTCAGTTTACTTTCTTCAAATAGAAATGCTGATTTTTGTCCTAAATGTGTTAAAGGTTTGCAGTTTTAAATCAGATGACTGCTGTTAAATTACTTTGAAAAATAAAAACATTTTTCCACAATAGAAATTATGACAATATTAGCAATATTCCTTATTAAATGCAAGCCTACCACAAGTTACAGACAAGCAAATGTTTGAAATTCTCTAACATACTATCCCGTTAGCATACATTTGAAAGTGAACATGAGCTTGTATCCATCTTTTCTCACACAGCAACAACGTGCTAAAATTTTTTAGAATAGGAATTTAAGGTATCTCTTACGGTCTTGCAAAATTCAATTCAACAACAAAAGTACCAGAGTTAAAGGAGTCTTGTGTATTGCCTGAGGGAAAAAATATTTTGCATGTCTACTTAGCTCCACTCGTAATTGGTAAGCTCCATACTCAAAGCTGGAGTTTAAGTGACTGAAAATCCGTCCGCTCTGATTTGTTAGGCCCTTCAATTTCGCACTAGGGAGAAACGTGCCTGTTCTCTTAAACTACACAATCTGAGAAATGCTCAACAAATGCACTAGAGGGCGCACTTTGGCATCTGGTTAAGCAGTCGCTTTCCAGTAGCTACTTCCTTCCCTGTAATCTTTCAAGCAGATGATCTAGGGCCCTGTGCACTGTGAGGGACTGAATACATAAACTGTGTGTGTGTGTGTGTGTGTGTGTGTGTGTGTGTGTGTGTACGGTCAAGATAAGAATTCTCTCAGACATTTGAGGACTGCAGAAACCCAAAATTTAGGCATTGCTAGACCACATTTGTGATTTTGTAAAGAATATAAAAAGAAATGACTTCTTTTTAAAGGTCTCTGTTCCCAGGAATAGCATTTGAAAAATACCATTGAGAACCTCTGCTCCTATGAAGTAGGACCAGATTTGCATTATGAATCTGAACAGACACCACAAGCAGGAAAAGTAACCTTGACAAGGTGTGTCTGACCCAACTTGGAAATGAAGAGAATATTTGCGTGGTATTCAGATGTGTCGTCCTTAAGAATGTGAGCACTTAAGATAGACGAGCAAGGGGAAATAGGTCAAAAGATACTGCATATAGTTAAAAATAGCCACCAAAGCAAAGGTATTTGCGTTTGGTACTGTGTTCCCCTCAGTCATTCTAAATGATCGTTTGGCTCACTGTGTAAGGCAGTCAGCTTTTCTCACCTCTGGGACATAGGGGATACAATACTTTGTTCACTGTCTCAAGCCACACAAACTGGAGTCAGATCAGCTATTTTTACTATCAAAGCAAACTGACTTCAATGTTAATGACTCTTTTCAATTAAAAAAAAAAAAGGAATGAAGGTACAGAAAAATGGAAAAGAAAGAAAGAAAAAAGAAGATAGCTTATCATCACTACTAGCATAGGAAAATTTTCTCTGTTGAGTCTTAGTTTGTGTTTTGCTTATGTTTTTAACTCATTCCCTTCCCCACCTCTCCAGTCTCTGGACCCTTTCTTGAATGATGTCAGATGATGTCACAGATGTAACCTTCCATTACATGCTCTTACTGAGCCAACACAGCTGTATTCTCAGTCAACTATGAAGTTTAAATTGGTAGCTTCAAATTTGTTCTACAAATTTCTGCTGCAGCTGATTTGGCTAGAATTCCAATGTTATCTCCATTTGTGAATTTAAAAAAGGAAGAAAGAAAATGAACCAAACTTTAACGAACTGCTTAAGAGGTTGCATGAACCAACACACTCAATTTTTTTTCTTTGAAAAGAATGTTCCCATAAATGTTTTTTGCCTCTCTTTCATTATTTTACAATTTATTATGGCTATAGAGGCATGAATTTGGCCAATGACTTAGGAAACCAAGAAACTATATTTATAACTAGACAAGTACATAATGTAAACATACCGTTCTAAAAGAATACTTTTATATTGGAGCTCAAGGAATGAAGGATTCTATTTTGCTTGAAATAGAGCCAAAGAAACAGTGTATGCTACAGTAATCCACAGGAAAGACAGCAGACTTGGGGGGAAATTATATACCTATGCTAACCAGTGAACAGAGCTTATTAGGAGCTAGAAATTTGAGGACTTTATTAAAAAGCACATTAAAGGAAGTATAGGCATTTTTCCAAAAAGACATGACTGTTTTAAGAAGAAGTATGGAGTATCAGTTGTTTGAAATTACTAAACTCTCTCAGAAGAATTCCTTTCTGTTTCTCCAGAGATAACAGAAAGCTATAGCTCCCTATCTTTGAAAACACATTTCATAGCATTTGTATCCCTGAGTAGCCAAAGATCCTTGCCTAGTTTCCAGAATCCTAGTGAATCCCATGGAATGAGATGGTCTGAGTCAGTCACAAGCAATTACTAAAGGATTTTGAAAAGCAATAACTCCAAATTGTCTCATAAATTTAAGGATTATCTGAAAAGAGATATTGTAAGATTGGGACTCATGTAACAAAATAAAGAAATAAGGTAGCTGCTGGTCCATGAATTCCCTTGTTTACAAACAAGGAGTACTTTGAAGATCTTATTAAGAATAGAATTTGTAGTTTGAAGCAGCAAAACATCATATGACTGTACTGTTCTGCCCCACACAATCAAAACTGGTATTTTATGAGCAACTATTCATGGTCACTCTACTTCTTGAAACAGAAAGACATTTGACTTACATCCAGTTTTCTTGTCATTTCTGATGTTTTTTAGTAATGCATGCCTAGATTTACCTAGTTGTTATTGGATTATTTTAGGGATTGTATGGATTGTCACAAGAGTCAATTTTGACTTACTTCCCTTTCAGACTAGATGTGGTTTTGCAACGTTTCATAAACTTAAAAATTTTCAAAATAGAAAAAAAATGAAACATGTATGAGCAGAGTAAAAATATTTAGCATTTAGCTTGAATGATACTCAAGATTTAAATTTACTATCTAGAGACATAAAGGGTACTACATTTTGAAATAGAATGTGACATAAGTAATTGCTTAAAGAGAAGAAATTGAAAAGTTTGCATAGGTACGCATCTTTTTTATGAGTTATGAGTCACACCTTAATTGCATAAAAGCACACTTCTCGAGAAATTTCTTGAACCTATTAGTAGTTGGAAAGTGACTGCTGAGTCAGAGATGCTCTTTTAAAGTTGATTATATCATTATTGTCCTAGAATGCAACTCAAAATCTTCACATGGTGAGATATTGCTGGGGCTGGAGAATTGAGAGCCAGGAGAACGAAGACTAATCATGGGGAAATTAGATCTCCAGGGCAGGAGGTATGAGCTGCAGGAAAGCAGCTACAAATAACAATATAGATACCAATAGTGATTATCTTTAACATTTTCCTGACTGCTTTATCTATGCCAGGAATCATGTTTACTTAATGTATCTAATTCCCTCTATACTTACAATGAATTGGGTTATTTTTCCATCTAACTCTTATCTGGAATTGGAAGTTACTGACCTATAGTTGATGATTCAAGTCACAGGAGTATGTGAAATAAAGCTCATGCTAATGAATGAGAAATTAGTTTTGGGTCTTTGGTCATTACCATAAAAACTATTTTGGAGAAGTGGAAGCAATAAAAAGTATGCAGTTCCATACTAAAGAATGAAATGTGTGTTTCTAATATGCTTACTTCTTAATAGGAGAGATAAAGGTTAAAGAGTATTTTAATAAATTAGGTGGCTATGGGGAAAGACATTTCAAACAGGCACAGTGACCGATAGTATGATTGCAAACATCAACATCTCAGCTTTTATCTAACCCAACAAATCTTTCATTAACTTTTGAAAGAGGTGGAAATACAAAGTTAAGAACTTTATTTAAAATTTCAGCTGTTTCTTACATCTCTCTCAATGTTGAATTAGGAAAAAATACCATAGGGAAAAATGCGACATGAATTATTAGTAGACTTTAGACTTTTGCAGTCACCAGTGTCCCAAATAAGATTTTTAAAATGAGGAATGATGGATGCAAATTTGAGGATCAATATTTTTTAGACAGATAATCTCAATAAAGCATCTCTTTGTTTCAAAAATACTCTTTTTATTTGCTTGTGCTGGTTGAGTCTTAGAATAACCTCAATTTTCATCATTTCCAAATTTAGGTAATTAAGCAATACTGTGCTTATACTTGAAAACAATCATTTTCCTATTGTTTCTGAGAACAGACAACACCAATGCACAAATAAGTACCAATTCATAAAATGAGCATGAAATTTACCCTGGTTCACAAACTTAATTCTTTCCATCATTCTGGTTGCAAATCAAATTGGTCATGGACTAAATCGAATTCATTGGTTAGGTTCAATGTTGACTTTATGGGGAAGTTTAATTGGGTTCAAGACGAATTTACTTTACTGCTAGAATTATGGGAAGAATTAAATTCATTAACTGAGATACTACTTTATGTTTACATAATAAATGTAGACATGTAACTTTTTAATCTTTAGTGGTAACATAACTGCAAAGATAATGAACTGTGTAAGTATGCTGGTTCTAGGTTATTCTACAAAAGACAATGCCTTTGGTTCAGCATAATCGGTTCTTTCTTCTAGGTGAAGTGAAAGTAACACAAATTTCCCTCAAAGGAATATACCAGGGAAAGGTTATATTCTACTGAATGAGCAAGACTTTAAAAATGAGACCATGTTAGATTCAGGGATTCAACATTATTTCTCTGCATCTGTAACTTTTTGTTTGTTTATTTTATTTATTTATTTACTTATTTTTTTGTGGCAAAGGGGTTCAAACTCACAATCTCACACCTGCCAGGCAGGCACTTAAGCCATTGAGTCAAACTCCCAACCCTAGTTTTTTGAGGCAGGGTAGCACTATGTAGCTCAGGCCGGCTTTGTGTTCATGTTGTAGCCCAACCCGGCCTCGAACCCACAATGCTCCTCCTACCTCAACCTCCTGAGTGCTGGGATTAAAGGCATGTGCCACCATGCCCGGCTGCATCTGTAACTTTTATTAAGGACAAAACTATAAAACTGACTGAAAGTCACACACAAAAAAATAGCCCCCATCTATAAGTAGCTTATACTTATTTAAAAATTGCAGTAAGGGTTTTTCCCCATATTTTTTGATCTTTTTATATCTACTGCTTCCATAATAAAGGCATTTAAAAGTAATAAAACAGAAAATTGTCTCACCCATTACCCTTTGCCACTGAAAAGAGCTGTTGCATGCTTATTTAGTAATAATGCCAACTCATTAGGTCCCCTGCACACAAAACCCATTGAAACTGCTTGCTATGCCGAGGATGTAATATGTCAACCAGTTCAAGCCTGACTCTAGAAATTAATCATAGTCCAGAGATGAATGACAATTTTTATTTTTCCTTAAATATGAAGGCAAATTTCCAGTCATATTTTTTATCATCACTAATAGATTCCACTTTCCATCTTAGTCTTTGTTACAAGTAAGAACCCCAGACACTGCCTGATTACATTAGTCTTCTTTCCTGAAAACCTGACATCTTTCTATTCCTTCTTGAATTGCCAATCACATGTACTTTTTAAATTTTAAAATTTATTTTCAAAAATTGGGCATACTCTCGTTTATTTGTTCAAAACATATTTGTTGGGTTTCTTTCAAATTCATAAGCTGTAGTAATGAATCAAATAGAGTCTCTGATCTCACAATGCTCAGAGTCTAGTGCAAAAGGCCAACAAAAACCATCTAATTGTTGTAGACAATGGTGGTAAAAGGGTTGCTGCCAAATGGATGGCCACATTCCATGGCTGGGATTAGGAGTGCCCATCTACAAGAAATGGAGGTTAAGTTAGAATCTGAAAGAAAAGAAGTCACTAAAAAGAATCAGGCAGAGGGATAAGGTTCTGGCAGAAAAGGAAACAGTATGTACCAAATACCCAAATGAGATTGTCATAATTTTTATGCTATAAAGGCTTATGTGTCTCTCTTTTAAACCAAAATGAAAATCTCCTGTAGGCAAGAGTGCAAGATCTACTTTGTTCTTCATGCATCTCCCTTTTTGTAGAACTCTTCATAGTTACCTGAGAATTGAATACCAGTTGATGGAGAATAAAAACACAGCAGTGATGACTTTATTCAAAGAATCTGTTTCTAGACTGAATTAAAGTTGTCAACATTAAATTCAGCACTTTTCAGGAAAGCACAGAGAGGAAAAGTATGGAAAGAAAGAGCTTTATTGTATCAAATCTATGTAAAAGTGTTTGGAAGGCTTAAGCATTTGACCCATTTACTCTCTTACTTTTGACATTATTGACTTCCTATATTCATGCTAGGATGAGGCACAGGAATGGAGTAGAACTAAAGAAAAAGAGATCAATATGGACTGGTAATCAAGAATCTACAGAAATCTTATTCCATTCTTCCTTAAGCAATGTACCAGAACACACCGTGGTGTTCTTACAAGCCTGCCTTCCCGTTGCATGGCACTCAGCAGCAGCATTCACTGTACTTTTGATCACACTTCATAAAGACACTCACAAAGAGGACTTCCAGAAGTGCTTTATAAAGTGGCAAGAATGATGGCATGGCAAGTATGTTCAAAGAATGTTTGGGGGAATTAATGGCAGTCTTTTATTGTAATAAATTGTTTTAATTGTAACAAAAAAAAAACCAATCCACTAGAAAAAGCTAGAGGGGCATTGTTCATATTTCTTTAAATATTTAAAATAATATTTCAGATACTGGCAGTGATTCGACATGCCAGTTACAAATTTGCAAAGCTAATCTTTACAGACAAAAGCAACAAAATCATATTTATCCTTCAAGTTCTTGGGAGAAATACGTATCTATATTTATAAGAGACCTCAAGGAATGCAGAAAAACTGGTACCATCAAAAAGAATATAGTCCAACTGGGTAGAAAATAAAAGTCATTATTAGAGACAGTAGCACAGATACACTTACAATTGGAGATGTACCAAGTGATATAGGAGGTACTAAAACAGCTTTTGAAAATTGCTCCTGGCACCCCAGCACAAGACTATATGACAGGAACTTTTGTACATATAGCTTCTCACAAGGGACTGACTTGTTGGCAATGCTTGGCAACTAGTCTGAAATGTCTGCCACTGACAAGGCCATCTGGCCAGGGACGTGTTGCCAACAAGAGTGGTTTCTCAGTGTTCATTCGCTCTCTCCTCTGCTCCTTTTGCTCAAGCTTTGACTAAATTTGGATTTTATAAAAATGAAACCTATATACATCTACGTATTGTATTCCCAAAATAGGTCTTTATTAAATTATTTTTCAACACTAAATAAAACTTTATCTTTCTCTATATCTGACTCTGTGTTAAATGTTCCAGGACCCGTAAATTTTAAAAACAGATGCATCCATTTATTACATCTTAGGTTTCTTAATTCATAAAAGAATCTATGATGTGCAAAAAATGAATGAGAAGGTAATAGAGATACTTTTAATAAAAATAATAGTAAATTGGAATATTGCAGCTAATACTTATTACTTATAATTCATAATGTTATACTTTTGTTAGCCATCACATATAAATCAGGCTGACTACAGGTAAATAAGACATTTCACAAAGATAAAAGTTTGATTCAACAAAAAGAGACCAAAGTTCTAAATTTGTCCACGTCTTATAATGCATCCTTAGAAATATATACTGTGAAAATTGACAGACATACAAGGAAATATAGCAAACTCATTCCTATTAGAGTGACAGTTTTTTTGCACATTTTATCTTAGTGATTAAAAATACAGACAAGATAATTCCAAGAGAGACAGAGGATTTGAACAGAATTAATAAATTTGATATGATTTATCTTTGTACAACCAACAAACAATGAAAAACAAATAATATACATACTTTTTTAAGCACTGAGAAATAAACTAAATTTTAATCATTTTCAAGAGTTGATGTTATTAAGAACATTTCTTATTTCCAATGAAATTAAGTTAGGAAAACTCAGAGGAAATAGCAGCCTTTGCAGTTGTAATTAAGAGATATAGTTTTGACTGGTGCATTCATTGTTTGGAAGTGATATAATGTTTGAAATTTAGAAAATATTCTAAAGTTAGTGATAGTGAAAATGATAAGTGCTCAAAAGTTCTTTAAAAATGTGCAATGTAACTCTTTTTAATATAAACATTGGATCATTAGTTCACTGTTTATCTACCTTAGGAAATTAAAAAGATAACATGTAAAGTAATGAAAAATAGGAGACAATAATAGTAAACATAAAAACCAATAAAATAGAAACCAGAATGATGAATAGGATCATTAAAGCCAATAATTGATTTTTAAAAGATTAATACAACTCCACACTTTTGGCAAAACTATTTTAAGGAAAGCAAATGTGTTAGTTTTTCTTCACTGGGTCAAATTTTTTACTCAAAATCTCAGAAGTTTCAGTCCATGTTTAATTGACTCCATCACTTTTGAGCAGAACATCATGGCAAGGAGCACTTGGTGGAGCAAAGCTTCTTGCTGCATGGAGCCTGAGAAGCAAAAGACAGAACAGAGGGATGGAATATTCCTAATATCCCCTTTAAGATCAGGACCTCCAATGACCTAACTTTCTTTCAAAAGACTCCACCTCCTGGGGGTTTAACAACCTCCCAATAGTGCCACAGGACAGTGCCCAACCCTTTAGTTCATAGAATTTAGGTGAAATTTAGGATTTGAGCCATAGCAACAAACAAATATAAACTTTATTAGAAATGAATATAGGAACATGCAAATAATGCATAGTTACAGAGACAAAAGAACTATTGAAAAGATGTGATATTAGATATATAAACTTAGATGTTTTGAGAGAAGTGCATAAGAAATATTACTTATTTGTAATCATTAAATAAATTGAATCCAAGATTTAAAAATCTTCCTCAAGAAAATGTCAAGATCAGATAATTTCAAAGTAATTTCTTTCAAAATTTTAAAGATAAAAAGAAAGAATTTATATTCCTAAATCTCTTCCAGATAAAAATTGAGAAGGAATAGTAACAATTATTTTTCAAGTAAGACCCAACCTTAATATTGAAATATGACCAAGAGACTAAAGAAAAGAAAATGGGGTTATTCTTTCTCATGAAAATATGTGCAGAAATATTAAATAAAAATTTAGTGAACCAACTTATCTGATTAAATAAGTAATAAAATACTGTTAGACTTATCAGAAGTTTATGGTTGTTCAACAGTAAAATAACAAATTTGGAAGAAAGAAAAATATTTATTAATGTAAAGCTTCAGGGTAAAGAAAAATATATCATCACCTCAATAATACAGATAAAGCATTTGTTGAAATTCACCATCAACACATGACTTTTAAAAGCTTGGCAAGTTCTTAAAATGAAGCTTTCTTAGCAATGTAAAAATATTTTCAAAATATGCTGATAAAATTAAAGATAATTCCTTTAAATTCAGGAGCAAATCAAGGATGCTATTTATCATCACTTCTATTCAGCCTTTCAGTGGAGATTGTAGGTAACAAAATACTACAGTAAAAAAGAAAAAAGTTGTAAGTCATAGTAACACAGATTACTTACAGATGATATACATGAGGACACTGTTAGATTTGCAGGATGATTTGAAAACTTTCAAGGTAAAAATAAACATGTTAAATTAATTCATCTTCTGTACCTATGTTTTAAAACACCAATGAAGTGATATTTCACATCCACGAGACTAAAACAAATTAAAAAGTCTTAGTATATGTAGAGTTCCCCAGGAAATGAATTAATAGGTATGTCCATGTGTCTTAATTACTTTTCTCATTGCTGAGACAAAATACCCCACACCCAAAGTTAAAGGAGGAAAGGTTTATTTCAGTTCATAGTTTGCAGGGGTTTCAATCAATAGTCCGCTGACTCCAAGGCAAGTTGGCATGGCAGAGGAGCATTGCAGAGGAGAAACAGCCCATGGCAAAGCAGGCAGGAGGTAGTGAAGCAGCTATCAACAACTTTTTGATTTATCCTGTCTGAGTCACAAGCCTTTTTCACGGATATCCACACCTAGGGTGGGGCTTCCGTTTTCAATAAATCCATTCACTCATACCCAAAACAATGCTAATTTCAATCAGTGACCAATTGATTACCACACTGCCTTAACCCCATTGTAACACACCCTAGATCCAGCAAGCACCATAGAAGTTCTACCTATGAGCACCTGAGGCTTTGAGAGGACATCTCAATACAAGCCATAGCACGTTGTATTTGCTAGCAGAAGTTTAAATTGATATAATCATTCCTGTTATCTCTACTAGAATAGACAGATATGGTACACTAACACAATGAAATGTTATAAAGTGGTGAAATAGTTTTACTTCATACTTCTAAGTAGATAGAAATCCAATTTCATTCATATAAAATTGAAAATCCAGTCAAAATAAAATACATAGTATAATAAAGCACACTTGTATAGGGACCCAAGTATTGTTTCAAAAACAAACAAACAAACAAAAGCAATGGGATGATCAATGCAAATCTCCAGAGAGTGACTGTTTGTTGGGGAATAAAATGTGCATGACAAAGAGAGGAGCTCAGGGTCTTTTCTCCCTACAAGATTGTTTCATTTCTTTATTCACCTGTGGATGTACAGAGTATGCTTTTATTATTCTTTTATTTTTTCATACAATTTTTACATGCTCTTCTCAATGTGTGCTATGTTATTAAAATCTTTTTTCATGTCAGGGGCTCTGACTTGTTGGTTTAACCATCATTTTAAAGATCCCAAACATAAACTTTGAAAGCTTAACTAATCTCACTAGTGATCTAATAAACCTTTCACAATACAGAGTGTTACTGAACAGTTGTTTTAAAAAATTATATTTATGAAGATCCTTGGTTTTTTTGGTTTTTTTTTTTCTGTGGCACCGGGGATTGAACTCACAACCTCGTGCCTGCCAGGGCAGGCACTTAAGGCACTGAGCCAAACTCCCAGCCCTGGTTTTTTTGAGGCAGGGTCGCACTATGTAGCTCAGACCGGCCTTGAGCTCGCATTGTAGCCCAAGCCGGCCTGGAACTCACAACGCTCCACCTACCTCAGCCTCCTGAGTGCTGGGATTAAAGGCGTGCGCCACCATGCCCAGCTTATGAAGATCCTTGATGATACATGAAGAGCCAAGAGGCAATCCTAGAGGAAAAACCCCACTTTGCCTCCTGGTGATGAAAGAGAAGCTGGAGAGTTTTGAAGATATTTTCATTACTCCACTTCTGCTCAAAGGTACACATATCCTTGACTTTTTCCTTGGATACTTTATGTCTTTATTTCTCTTGTTTGTCTTAAACAAAATTTAGGTTTTACTGAATTATGTAGGCCAGCTAGAGGCTCAGGCAATGGATGCCCAGGCATTGGTGTATTTAGGGTTGAGGACACGTGAAAGTTCACCTGTGCCCCACAGTAACCATCTGTCCCTGCTTTCTTCCAGACTGTTAATGTAGTCTCCTCTTACTTTGTCAGGCTTCCCAGACCCAAGAAGTCAGCAGGGGCAAAAGAAGGTGAATAGAAATGAATCAGTAGACCTTGGCCTTTGTTCAAGAACTGTTCATGACTTGCTTAGGAAAGCCATTCATTCTGTTCAGAGTTCAGCTTTCTGATCATTTTTAAAAATACATTCATTGCCTGAAATGTTTACAATGTCCTTGGGAATTTTAATACAACTGGTGAAAGTCTTAGTCAATCTTACATGGCCTGTGGCTGGTCATGGCCAGATTTAAAACCATTTGGGTGAAACTGCCTTTAAGTCCTCTGATTTAAAATTGTTCACAGCCATTTTGATTTATTGCTCATCCTTTCTGGGAAAGGACAAGTTTGAAAGTGAGTAAGACCCGCTGTCTTACTGCTATGAAAACTAATTCTATTGCTATTTGCTGTATCTGTAAAAATCACTTCTGTGCCAAAGAAGAGTATATGGGGAAGGACAGTAGCCCTAAATTTAAAAGATCATGCATGCTCTCAAAGATTTAGTCAGACTTAAAATTTCACTGTATCTCCTACCTGTTTCCTTAGTGACAGACATAGCAAGGTCTATGTGATTTTCATTCCCTTGAGAGAAAGAGGATTATTGAAGCAATATTAAGAGATGATTATAACAAAAGAGAATTTGATAAAAAGTTCAACAATATCCTCAAATTTGAATCAGTGGTTTAGTTTAAAAAATAATCAAAGGCTTTGTTCGATTTGTTTCCTGTTTAGGATCACAGTTTTGAGTCAGAGACTTGTCAAATTTTTATCGAGCCATTATTTTTTTCAGGAAGATCAAAAAAAGTGAGGCTTGCAGAAAACACATTTATTTAATCACAGTCATAAGCTTTGGAAAATCTAAATTATAGAGTAGAGGCCATGTAATATGTCATCACCAATTCCCACTTTATTCCTATTTGCTTTCTTAAAACATAGCTTGTCTTACGTGGGTATTCTATGATTTGTCATCAGACTCATATGAGTTTGAAATAAAATTCAAATGTGAACAGTGAGAACTGGAAAATTCACATCATTACAGAGAAGCCTGCATTTCTAACGAGTGAACAATGATTTGTAGTTCCTATCACTCTCATTAACAATTTCCAGCCCCTACAATGTGGTAAGGGTATAGGACAGGAGGACATTCTTGGTGTCTTAAAAATGCTCTGCTGTACACTTTCAAAAGGAAAAAGACCAACATTTTCATCTGGATGACATATAATAGAAAAGAGGGTATCTTCGGTATACAAATTAAAATACAATAGGTATAAGGACTTAGAAGGAAAGTCACAGAGAGAAAACCTAGACATGCTAAGATCATACTAGTGGCAAACTCTGAAGACAATAGGAAAGAAGTCTTTGCATTTTTCCCTTGAAGGAAAATTTTGGACAGATAATTTTAGTTAGTTTAATGAGCTGACAGCATGAGAAGTCAAGACTATTGCATATACTTTGTTAGAAGAAATATATATATATATATATAATTTTGTTTTGGTACCAGGGATCAAGCTCGCAACCTCATGCTTGCCAGGCAGGTGCTTGTGCCACTGACCTATATCCTCAGCCACTTTTAAATATATTTTTAAAGGTATGCTTTGAAATTTATTTTCAAAAAGCCATCTGCACTTTGGTATGGAAAGCCCAAGTAATATGTTGCCAGGTGCAGTTGACTTTCCACTTTCAAATACCTCAATAATTGAAGTCATTGTCAAAATTTGGAAATGTTTTTGGGGTGCCCAGGAGCCTATTATCCAGATTCCTGCCTGAGTCCTTCTGTAGAACATGGTGGATCACACATGGTGTAAAAACAAAGACAAATAATGATGCCTGCTGTGGAAGAGGTACCCAGAACTCTGCTTCAGAACTGTGAAATGGTTTTTTTCCCACTGATCAGGGAGCACACAAAATGAGTCATGAAATAATGTAAATACACTTTTAGCTATCATCACATAAACAAAGAGTGTTATTACTATTGTTACTCCTTTTGGTAAATTATATGCTCAGAATAATACAATAAAAGCACCAAACATGAACATGAAGGGTTTTTTGTTTGTTTGTTTGTTTCTTTTCAGTTTATCAGTGTCTGTGTATAGAACATAATGTTTACATTCCTTGTGGAAGTTGGTACACGTATAGAGCACATCTTGATTCCTTTTTTCATTACCTCTCCCTTGACACCCTCCCCTCTCAACTCTCAGTTGATCCCTTCCTTTTTATAAAAAATTTTTGCAGTACATAATATTTATGTTTACTTGTGTGAGAACATGAAGTTTTTAAACTTCAGAAAAAACTTGGGTAGAATAAGAATAAATATTTTTAAAAGGTTTAAATGGGGTACAGGGCTTTGGCCATTGGGGTTGCTTCCTGCCAGTAAGCAGTACAGGTTTGGAGAAGCAGCAGCCAGTTTTGGGAGAAGCAGAAGCCAGCCCTGCTCCCACATGCACACCAGTTGCCATTGGGTACGCTTCCTGCCAGAAACCAGTGCAGGCCAGAAGAAGCAGCAGTCAGTCCCACTCTATACACACACAGGCAACAGTCAGGGAGCTTCCTGCAGGTAGCCATCTCATGCTGGGAAAAGCAGTAGCCAGTCCCATACCAGCCCACCCACTGTTCACCATTGAGTACCTGTAGCCAGCACTGGCTGGGAGAACCAGTCAGTCATGCTTTGGAGAAACCATAACCAAAGCAGGAAGTGCCTGGTACCCTACAACCCGCTTGCCTGGAAGAACACAGGAAAATGTCCAGATGAAGAAGCAAAAGGTAGTCTCTGGCCTCCAAATCATGTAGAGCAAGTCCATGAGATGTAAATATGGAAGAGATTGAAAGTTGCATACCTGAAGTTTCAGAAGTAATGGCAACTGAAGTAAAGAAACAACTCTGCGAGGCTATGAAAGAAACTAGATTAGAAATACTATCTCAGGTAAAAGAAGAAATGAAAAACATAATAAAAGAATTACTGAGCATATCTAAAGAAGACATAGATTTTAAAAAAATAGAGGAGCATAGGAAAATGAGCAAAACCTTGAATGAAAAATTCAAGATTTAAAATGCATGAAATAGATTCAGAGATACCCAGGAAATTAAGAACTCCCCTGAAAGCTGGCAAAACTGCTTGAATGAAACTGAGGGTAAACCTTCAGACCTGGAGGACATATTTGCAGCTAGTGACTACAAAAGGAAAGATCTCTTAAAAATAACAAGGAACCTGGAAGTAACAAGTCAATGGCTGCAAGACAATACAGAGAATAATAATTCAAGAGTAAGAGGTATCAGCAAAAATGCAGGGATAAACATCAAAGAAATAAAAAAGACTCTTTACAGAGGTAATAGCAGAAAACTTCCCAAACATGGGAAAAGGACCTGACATAAAGGTAAGTGAGGTGTATAGAACTTCACCTAGCCATAACCAAAATAAATCTACACCTAGACATATAACAATCAAGAGCCCAGAATTTCAGCATGAGAACAGAATATTAAAAACTGTTAGAGAAAAGAAACCGATCCCCTGTATAAGAAAACCCATCAGAATCACGACAGACTTCTCAACACAAACCATCAAGTCAGGAAGAGGTTGGAGTGAAATATTTCAAGCCCTGAAAGAAAACCACTTCCAACCCAGCTTGATGTACCCTGCAAAACTATCTTTCAAAATTAATGGAGAGACAAGATATTTCCATGACAAAGAACAACTGAAGGAACTCATGACCACCAAACCAATCCTACAAAGAATACTGAAGGACATTCTAGAGAGAGATAAAAATGACCATGGTTCCAGGAACAGCAGCAGAGGGAGTTTGCCAAGTGGGGCAAACAATTAAATGGAGGGGAAAAGTAGGGAACTAATGGCAGGAAAATAGAAAGTCAGAGATGACCCAGTGTATGGTGGCTGTAACTATTAACATAGATGGTCTCAATTCACCAATAAAAAGAAACCCATGCAGAGTGGATCAGGATATAAGATTGTCAATAGGCTCTATACAAAAAAAAACAAAAAACAAAAAAAAACAAAACAAAACACATTTAACCCAAAAGGAAATTCATAGACTGAAAGTCAAAGGAGATAAAACAATGCTCCATGTGGTAGGGAACCAGAAAAAAGCAGGGATAGCTTGCATATAAACCACAGAGTGGTTAAGAAAATCATGGTGTTTTTATACAATAGAAAGCTTCTCATGTATAAAAAAAGATAACCTCAAGTCTCTTGTAGGTGAATGGATACAACTTGAGATCATGCTCATGGGTGAAATGGTTCAGAATCACATGGATGAACATTGTGGTGTCTCCCTAGTATAAAAAACTGAAGGAGTTAGTGGGATACAAAATGCACAATAGATATTGTGAAAGTGAAAGGAGAGGAAACATCTAAAAAGGGAAGGCAGTAGCCATTGTTAATTTCCTATTACCTTGTTTTGAAACCCTGTATGGTTTTCATTGTTCTGTTTTGTTTGGTTTTATTCTGTTTTGCTTTGCTTGGGCAGCTATTTCAAAGATTAAAAAAATACATTGTTGTAGTCATTGTTGATTTCCTATTATCTTGTTTTGAAGCCCTATATTGTTTTCATTGTTTTGTTTTATTTGGTTTTATTATGTCTGAAGGTAGAGGCAGTTACTTTAAAGATAGTAAGAGGCATTATAGTAGCCATTGTTGATTTCTTATTATCTTGCTTTGAAGTCCTATATCACATTTACTGTTTTGTCTGATTGACTTTATTCTGTTTTTTAAAAAAAATTTTTAAAGAGAATAAAGCAAAACAAAACAAAACTGAATAAAGCAAATCAGAACAGAACAAGCAATACAGGACTTCAAAAAAGACAATAGGAAATCAGCAATGGCTACCATAATATCTCTCATTTTCCTCAAAATAGCTGTCCATACCATCACACACAATAAAATCAAACAAATCAAAACAGAGCAAAACCAATCAAAACAAAAGAATGAAAACATTACAAGACTTCAAAACAAGATAATAGGAAATCAGCAATGACTACCACAATATCTCTTGTTTTCTTCAAAATAGCTGCCCATGCCTTCACACATAATAAAATCAAACAACACAAAACAGACTAAAGCCAAATAGTAAACATTGTTCATTTCCTATTATCTTGTTTTGAAGTCCTGTAATATTCTGTTTTATTTTGTTTGGTTTTATTCTCTTCAACATTAAAAAAAATACTAAAAGGTTTAAATGCTTCAGGAGGAAACCCACTGGTTACTGACACTCTAAAACTGAAGGTTGCAATGGCAGGAGTAATGTCAGCATGATGGCAAGACAGTAAATACCCAGCCCTCCTCCCTCCTCAGAAACATCAATTTGACAGTAATCCACAGATAACTATGTAGCATTCAGGCTAATGTTGAGATCTAGGTAGGAAGGTATTAATCTTCAGTAGAGCCCAAGGCTAAAGAAGACAAGTTGGAAGAAGCAGGTCCATGTTCTCAAGTGCAGGCTTGGTGACTGTAAACCTGGCTACAGAATGCAAAGCAGTCTGTTTTCAGCCCCACTCAAGAGTGGTTCTAAAGGCAAGCCCATTTATCCCGGCTCCTAAAAGAGCCACAGACAAACAAGGCCTGGCAGCTTGACTACAGTCCCAACGATGTGCAAATGTAGCCCATAACCAAGCTTCAACCCACTCAATACGGTTTTGGAGTCAGTCTCATCCACCTGGTTCCAGGAAGAAATCACATCCCCTAATTTTAGGCATGCAGACTGCACATCTAATTGCAGATCAAAGGAAGCTCGATTGCCATCTCCAGTTTCACTCAACTGTAAACCCGGAGACAGTCTTATCTCCCTGGTGAATAGGTAGAAAAAGATATTCCATAAAAGTCTAACAAAAAGGAAGCATGAGTAGATAAATTTAGACAAATTGACTTTAAATTGAAAATGAAAAGAGTCAAAGGAGGTTGCTGGATAAAAGTGTTAATTCAGTGGGAAGAAATAACTATTATAGAAAGATGTGCATGAAATATAAAGTACCTAAACATATAAAGCAAATTTTCATTCATATGAAGGGAAGAATAACAGTACAGTAATAGTAGGAAGCTTCAACACCTCATTGTCTAAAATGGACAGATTATCAAAACAGGAAACAAATAAAGAATTAACAGATCCAAACTGCACTATGAATCAAATGGCCAATAATAAATGCTGAACATTCTACCTCACATAACAGAATACTCATCCTTCTCAAGTGTGCACAGAACATTTTCTAGGATGGTCATCTGCTAAGTTGCAGAACAAATCTCAGCAAATTTAAGAAAATTGAAATTATTCAAAATATACTTTGCAACAGCAATGGAATGAAACCAAAAATCAATGATAGGAAGAAAAGCAATAGCATACAGACATATATAAAAATAAGCAACAAATTGTTAAAAAAAACAATTGGATCATATAAATCAAAATATAAATTAGAAAATTTCTTGGGACAAATGAAAATGAAAGTACAACATACCCACACATATGAAAAGCAACAAAAGCAGTACTAAAAGAGTTTATTCCAACATACCCCTGCATGGAAGGGGATCTCAGTCTAATTTTACATGTAAACAGAATAGAATGATAAAAACAAATCAACTCAAAATTATCGAAAGAATAGTAATTGTAAATTTGGAGAAATAAATAAAATAGACAGTAGAGAAACAATTTTAAAATTTGATAAAACTAATAGTTGATTTTTGAGAAAACACTAAAAAAAAGTTTAGCTAAAGTAAAAATACAAAGATGAGAAAAGAGATATTGCAATGGATTCCACTAAATAGAAAGGTCATAATGAATAATTACACATTATTAGATGGAAAAAAATCAGACAATCTATTAAAAAGAGGAAAGTCATAGTATTGTACAACCTACCCACACTGAAAAAGGAAGTGGGAAGCCTTGAAAGACCAATAGCAAATAAGGAGATAGAATAAAAAAGGAAAAAAAAAAAAACCTTCAACAAAAATTTTTCTGAATAAGATGGTTTCACAGTTGAATCCTAGCAAACATTTAAGGTTATTATTAATCCTTTTTAAACTCTTCCAATAAATAAAAATCGGAACACTTCCAAACTCATTTGATGAGGTCATTACTACCTTTATGCCAAGAATATACTATGACTCTATAATGAGAGGAAACTCTAGGCTAGTATTTCTAGTGAACATAGAAATAAAAATCTCAACAAAATTCACAAGTACATTAAAAGTATCATACATTATGATCACGTATGATTTACCTCTGGACTACAAGTATGATTCATAAAATAATGTGATATATCAGTTTAACAGAATACAGGACAAAAATTAATGGATGCAGGAAAAATGTCTGAGAGAATTTAATGTCCATCATAAAAATTCTCAACAAATTAGGTATAAAATAAATTTACCTCAACACAGTATTGATCATATATGAAAATCCCACAGCTAACATCATGTTCAATGAAAATTTTCCTTCTAAGATCCAGAATAAAAAATGTCCATTCAAGAGTACTGAAAATTCTAGGCATAACAATTAGGCAAAGATGGAAATAAAACCTTCAACAAAAATTGGCACCAGAATTAAAGTATTAAATTGTCTCTGTTTTGCAGATGACCATATATATCCTTTAGACCTTTTAGGCCTTGAGACTCCATAAAAATCTGTTAGAACTAATAAATGAGTCCAGTATGATACAAGAGACAAAATTAACATATTTATAAATACTATCAATGGCCTGTCTGAAAGGGGAATTAAGAAACAGTTCCATTTGCAGTGTAAAAAGGAAAAAGTACTTAGGAATAAATTTAACCAGAGAAGTAAGAGACATCAGTTCCAAAAACTACAAAACATTGATGAAAAAATTGTTTGCAAAACCGCAAATAGAAGGACATTCAATGTACATGGATTGAAATTAATAATATTGCTGTAGCATCTATATTTCCCAAAGCAACATACAAAATCTCAGTGAAAGCTTTTATAGAAGTAGAAAAAATATTCATTTAGAACCAAAAGACCTCAAATAGGTAAAGCAATTTTAAACAAGAAGCACAAAACTAGAAATATCATTTTCACTAATCCTATAACAAATTTGAACAGTATCTAATAAATAGTACTTTATTATATAAAATAGATATATACCTATGGATAGATTAGAGATCCCAGAATTAAAACCATGTATCTATGTCAACTAATCTTTGACAAAGGTGCCAAGAATTTATAATGCTGGAAAGATGATCTCTTGAATAAATAATGCTAGGGAAATTGTATATATGCATGCAAAAGATGAAATTAGACACACAAAGTATGAAATGAATTAGACTTAAGTATGAATGAAACTTGAAACAAAGTTTCCTGACCAAAATATAAGGAAAGTACTTCTATACAATGGATTTTATAATGGTTTCTTGGATATGACTACAAAAGCAGAGGCAACAAAAGCAAAAATGAACTAGGATTACATCAAGTTAAAAAGTTTCTCTATGGAAAAAGAAAAATAAGTGACTAGGCAACCTATAAAATAGGAGAAAATGTTTTCAAAGCATCTAGCTGATAAACACTTAATTCATATGGAAGTCACACAAATCAAAAATTTAAAAACTCAGCTAACAATGAGCAAGTGAGCCGAACAGACACTCCTTCAAAGAAATCCAAATCGCCAACAGATGTGTGAAAAGGTACTCAATATCACAGATCAGCTTGGTGAGGCTGGCCTCGTGTCTGGAAGAATTGCTTTAGCAGTATTTTTTTGGAAGAATTTATCAATGTTGACAATAATTCCTTTACGATTTAGTAGAATTCAGTGATGAAACCAGCTACTCCAGAGGTTTTCTTGGTTAGATGTCTTTTAATTACCATTTCAATCTCTTTCTCATTTATTAATTCAAACTTTCTCTTTCTTCCTGATTCTATCTTGGTCTAGGTCTTATTTTTCTAGCAAGTTATTCATTTTTTTTAGTTTATTTAATCTGTTTATATGTAATTATTCATAAGTTATCATTCCTGTAGTGTCTCTATTTTCATTTCTAATTTTATTTAAGTATTCTTTTTATTAGTATATCCATGGGTTGGTCAATTTTGTTTATTCTAAGAAATCTTACTTTATAAACTTTCTGTTTTTATTTGATTTCATCTCTGATCTTTATTATTTAATTCCTTCTGCTAAATATGAGTTTAGCTTATTTTTCTAATTCTTTGAGACATGTTCGCTTATGCATTTGGAGTTTTTTTTTTCCTTTTTTAAAGTAGGCATTTATTGCTATAAACCTTCCTCTGAGAAATGATTTTGCTGCATCCCATGGATGCTTGTCATTTAGGTTTCAATTATTACTTGTCTCAAGATATATTTAACTTCCTTTTTGACTTTTTTAACTCATTGGTTCTTCAGAAGGATGCTGTATTTCTAAATATCTGTGAATTTTCAAAAATTTCTCAGACTATTGATTTCTAACTTCATACTATTGTATTTAGTAACAACACTAGTTATGACTTCTATCATTTTGAATTTAAGACTAGCTTTGTGGCCTAGCATCTGTTGTATGTTGGAGAATGTTCCATATGCAATAGAGAAGAATATATACTCTACTTCTGTTGGGCAAAAAATTCTATGTCTTTTAAATTAATCTGGACTAAAGTACAGTCCAACTCCAATTTCTCTGTTAATTTTTTGCATTGGTTTATCCATTTTTGAAATTAGGGTATTGTAATTGTATTGCTATATATCTCTTCCATTGTCTCTGTTAATATTTCTTCATATATTTAGATTAACCAGTCTTGGGTGCGTATATGTTTAGAGTTGTTTTGTTCTCTAAATAGAGTTGTTTTGTTCTGCTGAATTGACACTGTTTTCAATAAATAATGACAATTACTTTCTTTATCTCCTTCAACAATTTTTTTCTTGAAATCTATTTTACCTAAGTATAGCAATTGTTGGTGTTTCTTTGTTACTGTCTGCAGGGAATATCTTCTTCTATGTCTTCATTTTCAGCCTATGTGTGGCCTTAAGCTATAGTGGGCCTTGTGTAGCAATATATACTTGGAATTTATTTTTCTTTCATTTAATACAAGATTGTCAGTTTAATCCCTTTGTAGTCAAGATTAATATTACTAGGTAAAGACCTGTCTCTATTCCTGTCCCTTAATGGCTTTTTTGTTGTTGTTGTTGTTGTTGTTGTTGAATGGTAAATCCTTTGTTTTCTTTTTCCTCTTTTGTTTACCTTTATAATATGCATTTTTCTGTAATGTTAAATTCTGTCTTTCCTATTTTTGTATCCACTATTGCTTTTTGCTTTGTTACTATGAACTTTAATAAAACATCCAAGGGATGTAGTAGAATATTTTAATCTTGTAACAACTAGCAGTTGGATACAAATGCTCTAGACTTTTTTTCTCCTCAGTTCAGTTTACATTTTTCATTGCCATAACTTGAATTTTTACATTGTATATTCCTTAATGACTTATTGTAGCTATATCTTTTACCATTTTTTTATGCTAGAGATTGAGAAAATATATTCAATATATACATAAGCATTATAGTAATGGGACAGTCTGAATTTCTATGGACCTCTGCCTCTTCACGTTTTCACCAGTATATTTATTTCTGATTGAAGAATTCTTCTGAATATTTCTTTTAAGGCAGATCAGGTAACATCAAATTCCCTCAACTTTTGCTTTTCTGGCATAGTCCATTTTTCTTTTATTTCTGCAGTGCATTTGTGCAGGTATCACTGAATGATTCTTTTGTTTGTTTGTTTGTTTCAGAAGTGTGATATCTATCTTTTGGTAAACTTCTCTTTCAGATTATACAGTTTTTTTTCCTGATTTCATTGACTTACACATCTGTATTCTCCCATGTATCACCAAGTTTCCTTAAGATAACTATTTCTACAGAACTCAAAATTTTTCATTCATTTTTGGTTGACTACTGAAAATCACCATGTTCATTTTGTTCTCTTGTTTACTTGTTGTGCCATGTTTCTTATACCTTCTGGTACAGTCACCTCTTCTACATGTATACAGTGGCTTTCATAGAATTAGACTTTCACCTTTAGGTGGGTCTTAAGGTACTATTAGACCAGGATATGTTGGCTTGGGTTCGAGGGGACCTGTTTAGACCTCATATAACTTCTTTAGGTTTGATCAATATTAGCAATGATTCCATGTACCTCAATTCTTTACACAGTAGGAATCAGTAGGAGTGGTGGTGCACTGTAGTTGTTGGCTTTCTAAGAGCCAAGGTTTTATTTGAACTTCTGTTTCCATTTCCTCATGATATGGAGACTTACTTGAAAATAAGAGCATTATATCCAGAAACTAGAGAAAGAGCGTTTAGAGCTGCAATGCTAGGTTTAATGTTCTGAACACGACAGCACCTTTGACACAGGGACAGATTCATTTTCTGAGGAATAGCACGCAAAGTCAAAGACTATGGCTTTAAATCATACTCCTACATCTCAGGAAGAGGGATGAAGAAATACCTATGATTCTGATCCTGGGGTCTGGGGAGCAGCACTGGTGCAGGTCCAGAGATGAAGGAATTTTTCACAACTTTTAACTCCATGGAACAGGGGACAGCTGCAATTCAGGTCCCAGAGCCAACAAGATGCAGTGACAACTGGGAAACCAGAGATTAAGCACTATGTACTGGTGACTCTTGATTGTGTGACGATGCACATAGCAGTAGCCAGCCTCTGCAAATCTGGATGTATTAACAACAACGACTCAAGAATTGCACATCACAGCTCTAACTTGGCATGGGTGGGAACCACCACAAGGATGATTCCACTTCCCAGACAAGTGGGGGTCCTCAACAAATAAGATTCCAGAGTACTACTTCGGGTCTCTTCCCTTTAGAAGCCTAATGGAAAATGAGGTTGAAGGAGGTATCTAGGGAAACTAGAGGACTGCTGAGTCTCCTCATTGTGAACTTTATCTTTTAGGTCTCTACCTACAAAATTCAGAGGCTAGTAACTATGCATCCAACATTAACCTTTGCCATCATGCATATGTTTTGATGACAGAATTAATACTTATTATAACAAATGAACCCAGTACAGTTTTATTTTACGTTTAATAATAGAATTTTATCGAGCTATGTAAGGATGGTTTCTACATCTATAGATAATTCTCCAGTACTTTTGGCATGAAATTACAGTGTATTTTAGCTTCTGTAATTATATATAGCTCAGGTTTGGCAAGCAGTTCTCTAATTGCTTCCTTCACATATGTTAACTCCATTCCTAATTGCCTAAAGGGTTTTAGTGATGGAAAAACACATTTTTAAAAGAAAACATTATGGATAGGCAGACTGTTTATAGTTCTTAGTTATGCTTGGCAAAAACAAATAATGACATAAACATGCATAGTCAGTTAACTGTGTTATATTTAAATAGTGAAACTGTTTTTTAAAGAGAAAATAGCAAAATTTGAAATTGGCTGAATTCAAGAATTTTAAATGTATTGCTATTTAAATGTATATATGCCACAAAATTACCCCAAGTGATGTACATTCTTTTCACAGATTTTTTTTCCAGGGTCCTGTATTCTGTGAACACTAAGAAAACTTATTACTAGGAAAACACATGGATGTGAAACACGCTACCTGATCATTGTCAATCATAGCTGTAAACTGTTATTGTGTCCTCTTGGTGCAGGTTCTGTTCACTGATGTTCATTTCATAGTCAGATTTGAAACCAAGAAGACCACTGAAGCCTAATGTTCAGAAATCAAAACACTAGAACCCTAGAAAGATGATATGTAAATGCCAGTTTTTCTACTAAAAAGAGAAAACAATTATACAGTGTTTATACATGTGGGTCTAATTTATTTTATTTATGAGTATGGTCTCAAGTCGCATTCATTTACCTATAAGAGCCTCAATGTGATCCTTCTTTATAGCTGAGTAATATTCCATTGTATAAAACACCACATCTTTTTTATCCATTCCTCACTTGATGGGCATTTGAGGCGTTTCCAAGATTTAGCTATTACAAATTGTGCTGCTATAAAAATGGGTGCACACGTATATCATTGTGGTGTAATTGTTTAATTCTTATGGGAAAATACCCACAAGGGGAATAGCTGGGTTGAATGGGACCTTCAATCCTAGTTTACTGAGGAATTACCACACTGATTTCCATAATGGTTGCACCAGTCTACACTCCCACAACAGTGGAGAAGTGTTTCATTTTCCCCACAGTCTCGCCAACATTTGCTATTGGTTGATTTCTTGATGATAGCCATTCTTTCCGTAGTGAGGTGGAATCTCAGTGTTGTTTTAGTTTGCATCTCTTGGATGACCAATGAAGTTGAATATTTTTTATGTATTTATATACCATTTGTATTTCTTCATGCGAGAAGTATTTATTCATCTCAGATGCCCATTTTTGGATTGAGTATTTGAATTTTGGGGGCCTGATTTTTTTCAGTTCTTAATATGTTCTAGACATAAGTCATTTGTCTGAGGGACAACTGGCTATAAATAGGACCTAAATTGTAAAATAGATATTGTGAATTGGGAAGAAACTGTTCAAAAGAAAATAGAAACTGTGAAAAAAAAGAAAAAGGAATATACATATATATATATATGGACAAGATACCTAAGTTAGTTCATAGTTATCTATTAACTAGTTACTTTTAGTTCATTGAAAAGAAAGGTTTGTGCTAATATTGTTTGGACAATGTCTCATGCTTACATCTTGTACCATAAGTAACTATTCTGAAGATAGCAATATATAATGCATTAATTATTGTTATTCTTCTATTATCTTGTTTTGAAATTGTTTTATTTTTTTCTTTTTATAATAAAATAAAAAAATTTTCATTCCTTTCAGCACAATTGACTCAGAGCAATGAAAAAGAAATATTTGTTTTGGAAGCATACTTTTTATTCACATTTAAATGCCTAATTAATCCTAGTAATTAAATACAATCAATAACCACAAAAAAAGAGGAAAAGAAAATGAGAATTCTTATTTTTTATCCTGTAACCTCAATAGAAAAAAAACTACAAAAGTCTGACCACTGAAAACATAAATGTATTTGTGAACAAGTCGTATTTCTACTATAATTATCTTTTCTATAATTCAAAAAAAGTATTACAGAAAATAATTATATCGCTTCTTGGCCTTTTGGCTAAGATCAAGTGTAGAAAAGAATTATGACATTGATTTCAGAAGGGCTATAAGTCACAAAAGATTAGCCTTTTATGTGTTTTATTTAAAAATATGATTGAAGACAGTTTATCAGAAATAATGGAGTCACGGATAACCAGAGATAGGAAGTGGGAGTAAAAATAAAGTACAGAGATTGGACAAGCTTTTCATATAGCAAAAAGGGAAGACACAGAGACCATAATATCTGAAATTTACTTAAATAGGTCATGTTTAACATGGAAATTGAGAAAAATGATATGTTGGGAGAGTCACATAAAAGCTAAGAACTATAAATATGTCAACTACATCCTTAAAGAGAGAAACAAGATGTTTTTGAATTGCCAAGATATTAGCATCCAAAGTTATGTGTCCGCAATATATATTTTCCAAAATATACTGACCATGTGAAATTTTCTCAAGTTACAGAGAACATTTATGTGTCCACAATATATATTTTACAAAATATACTGACCATGTGAAATTTTCTCAAGTTACAGAGAACGTTTACCAAAATAGCTATTGACTGACATGTCACAATAAAATATCTGTATGAGGATAAATTTTAACATTTTTTATATAAAGGTTGTATATCCAGAATACTGTGCTAATCTGACTTACAAAGCATTATTCTAGGTATTCAAGTAATTGGCAAAATGAAATTTATCTGCTAGACTTTAGCTTACTTGAGACAACATTTTGCCCAATTCCCTTGAAGACTTTAAGAAGACGGCTTTCTATAGTCAAGATCTAAAAGACTGCAATGTGGAACTGTGAGATTTATCATGTTAATTTTTGTATATTCCCTTCAAATATGCCAGGACTATGACTTCTCAGTTCCTGTCAGGTGATTTAGAAGACCAAGCAGTCTCCAGGCTTCTGAGATTTCTGCTTCATTGGAGCAGAGGTATTAGTAGAAGTAAGCAAAAAGGCAAGAGAAGAAATGAAACTTTCAGATAGCAATTTTATTCAACTCCTGGAAAAATAGCTTTCTATATTGTGGTAACTATTGTTACGGACCATGAAGAATTCGCAAAGATGATTAACATTACTGGAACAAAATGTACAGTTTAAAGAGAAAAAAATGATTTTCCACATGATGTCAGAGGGTTTCAACTCATGGTTAACTGACTTCAGTGACTTCAAGCCTGTGTTGAGGCAGGAACATCATGGCAAAAGGCATGGCAAGGGGAAACTGCTCACCATGGCATCCAGGAAGCAGAGATGCAGGGAAAAGACCAAAAGATGTACCTTCACATGTACCCACAATGACCTACTTCCGCTAAGTAGGCCTTCTTCAAAACCCATTTATGTAATAAACACATGAATGGAATAATCCTGTATGTGTTTCATACCCCATGATCTAATCATCTTCCAAAAGCCCTACCTCTAAACGCATGAGCCTTCTGGAAGACATTTTTGATCCAAATCATAACATTCAGCTGCTGACTACCAAAGGTTTATGTTCATTTCATATGACAAAATGAATTTAATCCATTTGCAAGGGTTGCTGCAGTCTTAATGGTTCTAGCATTGCTCAAAAGTCCGTCTTCTAGGAGACACAAGGAAACTCTTCTAAGCTATTGAGAATCTGTTAAAAAAAATAGTTACAAGATGCAGTGTTTCAGTATAAATATCCCAGTTCCAAGTGAAAATAAAAAGGAATCTGACTGACCCAAGATCAGCATCTCACAGAGCAATCATAAATCCTATAGATTCATGTTCAGAACCTGGGACACATGGTGGCATGATATACTCTCTAGAAGGCGTGGGCAACTCCTCCTCTACAGCCTTGCTAGTTGAGTCCCACATGGCCTCTTTCTTCAGGTGGCTCTGCTTATTGCCTTCAAGTTTCCTTGACAAATGTTTTATGTTCCCAGCATTTCTAGTTTCTTGTATTCTCCACTGTAGCTTCAACCCGACTCACTCACTGCCCTTGAAAGTGATTCTGGGAGAGACTATCTCTGTCACATGTTGCTTTACCTCCTAAGACTTCCTGTGAAATCTGTGTAGAAGCATCCTTGATTCAAATACTGTTGCATTTCTCCATACACGGGCAACAGTCAAGTCTCCTTGTACCATAGCTGTAGTGTTTGCATGGCTGAACCCAGGAGAAAACTTCCCTAGGAATCATTGGTTGAGGGGCACCCCTAACATCCACTTCTAAGAACAAAGTACTTTTTTCAAAGAAGTTTACACATTTATACCCTTGAACCTAGGTTTGATGAGGTCTTGCCAGTACTTAAAATGTTCTCAAGACATCTTTCCTATTGTCCCAGGGCAAAGTACAGCGATTACCTTGGTTCACAAACATAATCCGTTCCATGATTTTGGGGAAGATGACTGTGTTCATGTTGTCACCCAGTGAGGAGTTCACAAACAGAAGCAAATTTTTGCCAAATGCTTCTGTTTCCCAACCAAATTGTTTGGGAACAGAAGTGTTCATTAACTGAGGTATTACTGTACTTAGGTTTTTTTTTTTTTTTTAGGCACAAACCTCTTTAGTCACATCTTCTTGTGCCACAACTTTGTACAAGCCAAAATTTTCAAAAATTTCTGCTCAGGTTTTTGCTCCTGGTCTTCACTGTAAGTATGGCTAATGACGTCCAGCAATATGCATTACTCAGTCAAAATGCTGCCTTCAAATTTCCTCTGCCAGATAGATCAGTCCATCATCATTAAACATAGCTTCTCACAAATGTTTAGAACATGGACAAACTGTAGACTATTTCTTTGCAAAAATGAAAAGTGCAAAACTTCTAATCCAATTCCCAAAAGGGTAATCATTCCCACAGGCAAACCTCATAAGCACCTTGTTTACTGCCCATATTCTTAACAACATTCTAGTCTTCTGAATTCATACAAGAATAGACCTTTAAGCTGTCCTTATAGCATTCTAGGCTTTCTCGGCCTGATTGACCAAACTCTGAGCAACTCCTCCCACCAGTCAATTCTGAAGGCCTCTAAACAATACAGTTAAATATAATCACATCTAAGAATCCATTTTTTAGTATCAATTTTCTGTTAGTTAGCTGTGTGTTTCTGGGATAAAATACCTGGCATACACAACATAAAGGAGAAAACGGTTACTTTGCTTAGCATTTCAGAGGTTTCATTGTATTCAGCTGGCTCCAACACTTTACTTTATTTTAAAACAACATTTTTAGCCTGCATATTGCTTTATAAAACACATGTGTGTATATATGCATTACATTTAGCAAACAAAATGAACATATACAATTAATTTTACTTCTAAAGACATTTTATTGGTGCATATTTGTAGCACAGAATACTGAACTTCATGATCATATATTGGTGCATCTTATAATATATTTTGATTATTTTCATCTCAATTACTTTCTTCTCCTTTCCCTCCCCACTAACCCAAATGTCCTCTCCCAATAACTAAGTTACATTCTAGTTGCTTGTTCTGTTGCTTTTGTTTTTGTATTTATTTTTATTTAATTAGTTTTAAGTTTCATATGTAGGAAAAAGCAAACAATTTTTAATGTTCTGAGACTGGGCTATTTCACTTAACATGATGTTCTTCTTTATGGTTAAATAAGACTGCACACTACATATATACCATGTTTTCCTTACCTATTCATCTGGTGATGAGCACGTAGGCTATTCCTGCAGCATAGCTATTGTAAATTGTTCTGCTATAAATATAGATTGCTCTAGTATGGAATACACCAAAGAATAGTATAGTTAATTCAATGATTTTCTTAGGTTTTATTCATATTAGAAAATAATTGGAGACCGGCGTGGTGGTGCACGCCTTTAATTCCCGCACTCAGGAAGCTGAGGTAGGAGGAGTGTTGCGAGTTCGAGGCCGGCTTGGGCTACAACGTGAGCGCAAGTCCGGCCTGAGCTACATAGTGTGACCCTGCCTCAAAAAAACCAGGGCTGGAAGTTTGGCTCACTGGCTTAAGTGCCTGCCTGGCAGGCGCGAGGTTGTGAGTTCGATCCCCAGTGCCACCAAAAAAAAAAAAAAAAAAAAAAAAAAAATTGGAATGAAAATAATCAAAATATATTATAAGATGAATAATGAATTTTATTAGTTTGAATTCATGTTAACAGTGTAAGAGGGCTCATTTTTTCTCCTACACACTTGCCAGCATTTATTATTTTCTGTATTTCTTATAGCCATTTTGACTAGAGTGAGACAAAAAAAATATGGTTTTGATTTTCATTTCTTTAATGACCAAAGATATTGATCATTTGTATTTCTTCTTTTGATAATTCATTTGCTTATTTATTAATTAGGCTACTATTTTATTGAAATGTTTGAGTTCTTTATACCGTCTTGATAATAATCCTTTACTGGCAGAATAGCTAGCAAAGATTTTCTCTTATAATGTAGGGTTTTTTTACTCTATTGTTTCTTTCCTGTCTCCTTTGTGTTTTTTAATTTGATGTAGTCCCAAATGTTCATTACTGATAATATTTTCTGTGCTACTGGGGTTCTGTTCAGGAATTTTGGCTGTACTTCTGGCTTCAAGTGTTTCTCCTTTTTTAATTTTTCTCCAGCAGTCGCAAAATTCCTACTCTCGCATCAACTGTATTAGTTAGAGTTCACTAGAGGAAGAAAATCGATATAAAATTTATTTGTAATCATCAAACAGATTTATTAGGTAGGCTTACAGAATCAGAAGAGGAAGAGTTGCGATATCTATCTGTGAAATCAGAGGTGGAAGAATCCAAATTGGTCATATTTGCACAAGAAATCCTGAATATCCAGTAAAAGTGAAAGGTTGAATGTTTGGAAACTCACTGAAGCATTACCAATGTGAGTCTGTATCAAAAATCTGAAAAGTTTGCATTTGGAATCTGAAGAGTTTGCACAGGTGGCCAGCAGGAGATGAATATCAACATCCAAAGGCAACTAGGAAGTCTGTAACTCCTCCAAGTAAAAGGGGAAGACTTCTTTCTTCTTTCCCTTTTTATTCCACCCACGTTACAAGTATATTGGTTGGTGGCATCCACATCTGGGATAGGTTTTCCTTCCTTAGTTTGTAACATACATGTCAATCATCCACAGATGCACCCAGAGCTCTATCAATCTGCTAGGTGGTTCTTAAGTCAAGTTGGTGTTTCACTATTAAAATCTCATCAATGTATTTGATTCATTTTAATCTGATTTTAGAACAAGGGAAGAAATAAGGATCTAGTTTCAGTCTTCTGCATGTAGACAGTCATTTTTTCCATCATCATTTCTTGAGGAGGCTGTGGTATTCTGTAACATAGGTTTTTGGTTCCTTTGTAAAATAAAATTTAGATGCTTATAGGTGCACGGGGTTTTTATGTGTCTTCTGTTCTACTCCATTTGTGTCTATGTCTGCTTTGGTGCCAGTGCCATATTATTTTTATTACTATGGCTTTTTAGCATAATTTGAAATCAGATAGTCTTATGCCTCCAAAATTAGTCTTTTTCAGAATTTCTTTAGCTATTTTGGTCTTTTGTGATTCTATATGAATTTTAGGATTGTTGTTTTCTTTTTTTTATTTTAAAGATAGTAAAATGCAACAGAACAAAACAGAACAAAGTCAATTAAAATAAAGCAGTGAAACTGATACAGAACTTCAAAGATCGATAATGTGGGTACAATAGCTACTACAGTATATCTTGTTATCATCAGACTAGCTGGTCATTCCAACAGGTGTAGTAAAATTGAACCAAAAAACAAAACAGAATAAAACCAATAAAAACAGAATATAAAATAAAGCAAAAATAAATAATAATAATAATGATCAGAGTAAAGCAAAACGGCCATATTGGGCCTCGAAGGCAAGACAGAAGAGAGTCCCCCATATTTGCCACATTGCCTACTGTCATCTTCCAATGAGATGCTCAGGCTGCTGATCAGAGGCCTACAACATCTACGAAAAAATACCAACATTTAGTTGCTCAATGTTCCCCAGTTGCTATCAATTTACCCAGACCTCAGAACCAGCAAGTTGCTTACCCGGGGCAGCGGGGGTGGGGGGGGGGAGATACGATGTCCTTGATGCACTGGTGCTGCGCGGGCCCTGCGGGCTGTGGCCCAAACGGGCCCATTCTGGTTCTCCTCCTGGGTCGGTGCAGGGCCCAGGCCCCGGAAGGCGGATCAGTTCTCTCTTGATGTGAGCCGGGACCGTGCAGGCCCAGTGGGTGGTGGCCCAAACAGGCCCATTCTGTTTCTCCTCTGGGGTCGGTACAGGGCCCAGGTCAGGATTGTTGTTTTCTAATTATTTGTAAAATGGTGATATTTTAATGGGAAGTACATTGGCTCTGTAGATTGCTTTTAGTAATATGGTCATTTTGACAATACTGGTTTTGCCAATTCATGAACAGAAGAGGTATTTCCATTTCTAGTGTCTTTTTCAATTTCTTACTTCATTCTTTTGTAATTTTCTTTATAAATGTCTTTTATTTTCTTGATTATATTGATTCCTAGGTATTTTATAATTTTTAAAAGTTATTGTGAATGGAATTATTTTCTTGATATCTTAGTTCACTGCTGGTCTATAGGAAAGCTACTTTTTATTGATTTCAGATATTGCTATTTTGTTTAATTTATTAATCAGATTTAAGAGTCTTCTGGTGGAATTTTTAGGATCTTCTATGTAAAATATTGTGTCATCTGCAAATGGCAATAATATGACTTCTTTTCCTCTTTACATCTCTCCTATGTCTTTTTTTTTTTTTTTGCTTAACTACTCTGCCCAATGTTTCAGATTGATGCCCTTATCTCATTCTTGATCTTAGAGGATATGCTTTCAGTTTTTCCTCAATCAGTATGACATTGACTGTGGGATTATCAAATGATTTTTATCATTTGAATAAATAACTTCATATAATTATTTTCTCCAAGGTTTCTGTCACGAGGGGTTGATTAAAATTTCCAAAGGCCTTTTCTACATTTCTTGAGATGATCATGTGTTTTTTACCTTGGCTTTATTGATATAGTGTATTACATTTACTGATTTGTGTATATTGAATCATCATTTCATCAGCTTGGTCATGGTGTACGGTCTCTTTAATGAATTCTGTTTTTGAGAACTTTATGGAGGATTTTTGTGTCTATGTTTAATAATGATAATCGTGTACACATTTCATTTTGTTGAATTTTTATCTGGCTTTGCTACTGTTGTAGTGATGACTTCGTAGAGTTTGGAAATATTCCTTTCGTTTATGTTTCCTGGAAAAGTTTGAGAAGTGTAGGCATTATTTCTTTAAATGTCTGGTAAAATTTGACAGCAAATCCATTGAATCCTAGGTTTTTTTCATTGACAGGATTTTTATTATCCCTTCACTCTCCTTGCCTGTTATTAATCTGCTTAAATTGTTTTGTATCTTTTTGGTTACACTTTGGTAGGTCATATGAGTCTAGGAATCCATGTTTCCTAGGTTTTCCAATCTATTGGAATGTAAGTTTTCAAAATAGTTTCTAATTACCTTCTGGATTTCAGTGGTGTATGTTGTGATGTCACCTTTTTCATTTCTAATTTTATTAATTTAGGTCTTCTCCCATTCAGTTAAGTGTTTGTTAGTCATGTTTATCTTTACAAACTACCAACTTTTATTCATTGAACCTTCTAATTGTTCTTTTAGTCTCTATTTCCTTTATTTCCACTGTGTTTCTTTCCTTGTACTGGGCTTGGGTTTGGTTTGTTCTTGTTTTTCTAAGAACTTGACATATATAATTAGTTCATTTGGGATCACTGTTTTTCTGATGTAGGCACTCACAGCTATAATTTTTCCTCTGGAATGCTTTCACTGTGTTTCATAAATTCCCATACAAAGTGCTTCCATTATCATTTAACTCTAGAAATTTTAAATTTTTCCATTTGCATCTTTTATGACACATTGATCATTCAAGAATGTATTAGTCAATCTCCATGAGCTATGTTTGTGTAGCTTCTGTGATTTCTTTTGTTGTTGATTTCTAGCTTTCTTCCATTGTGGTCTGATAGTATACACAAAATTGTTTCAATTTAGTGTATGCATTAAGGCTGCTTTATGGCCTTAAATATGGTCTGCTCTTTAGACTTCTGAAGAAAATGCATATTCAGTTTTTGTTGGATAGAAATCTCTAGAGATCTGTTGTGTCCATTTGATCTGTAGTGTAATTTAACTCTGTCATTTCTTTGCTTTTGTGTGACTGACCTACTTATAAAAGTAGGGTGTTGAAGTCACTTACTATGATTGAACTGAGGTCTATTTGAGCCTTGGTGTCAAGTAGTGATTTTTTATTTTTTATCAAATTGTGTGTGCCAACATCTTGCTGCTTATGTATTTACTGGGGACCTGGCCAAGATCTCCAACTGCATGTATGAAGGATATGGCAAAAGGATGAAACAAGAGACAGAAACAAATTTATTAATGCATGATAGGGGGCTGGTAGATCAATGCCTCAGAATGGCAAAGACAAATACACTCCAAGCTAGACACTATTTATTGAGTGTACACATTAATTGGAGGGATTATCAGATGACTCAGAGGGCAGGGCTGATCTTATGCTGAGAAGGATCTGATGCTGATGATGTTGATGAGGATCAGTTCAGATGGCTCAGAGGGTGGTAATGATTTAATTCATGAGGATCTTATGTTAATGTAATCTTGCCCTAGAGCACCACAGCATCATGGGACCACTAAGGCCTCCATTAAGACCTCTGGGCCCTAGCCTCAATGTATAATTTGTAGTCCTCGTCATGTATTTGTAATATGTGTTTATGTGAGTGTGATCTTATAGACACATACATACATCTGAAATAAAAGCACATAAAACCAAACCAAACCAAAGACATCAGTAACAAAAACAAAATGGATCCAATATTCTCCTACCAACATTCATTTAATTGTCAGTGAAAAAGAATTACTATAATTTGTAAATGGACATACCCACTAGTAAAAACAGAATGCTAAAAATAGAATGATTTCTTTCATTTCCAAAGACTATTGATATAATAGAGTGATGTGAAAATAACAGTAAAGGTGAGCAATTTCATGGCAAACTCTGGAAGTAAGTTAAATCCATTTATTATCTCAGGGCAAATGCTGTAGACACAAGTGCCTCCAGAGAAAATTCTCAAGACAAAGGGAAAAGTTTTAAAGACACTTGGTTATACTAGGTCACAATTGGGTAGGAAGCTGTGGGCTTTCAACCTTCTTTTACTGGGCTCCACAGTACCTTTTCCATATCTAATTCCCTTTCTCTGCCAAACTCCATGTAGACAAACTCTCCTCCTTTACCAGTGTTTAAACTACTATTGTTTTCTGCTTCCTGGTCCCTTCCCTTTTGACGTTTCTCTCCACCTAGGTGAATGTAGCCATCATTTATTGAGTTTCACCACATCTGGTCATTCCCTGAGACTTTCTCAACCTGGAGCTCAGTAAGTCATGAACTAAGTTTGAGGATGCTTTCCAAATCTCATGATTTTAGCTTTTCTTTCTCATAGGCAGCTTTGTCTTAGGAGCAAACTATTAAGACAGCTGCATTTCTTTGGAAAGAAGTGACTATCATGACCTGGAGATTTATAAAATGTGGGGATTCTTTGCTACTACCACTTAGAGACACAAGAAATTACTTGTGTTCTGGAAGTCATCATGAGTTCTATTTAAGTATATCTCCTGCTTATTTTATGGAGGCAAAATGAGGGTTTGCTTCTAAAATGGTTCTCCAACCCAAGACTGACTAACTCTGAATAATGCTGAAATTTATCACTCATATATCTGTTCACCTGGTTGAACTCAGGTTTCTTTTCTGCTCAGGTTGTATCTCTGAGTAGCAATAAAGTCCACACTCACAAACACAGGCTCCTGTTTATTTTTTTTCCTCTTAACCTCTGCAAGGAAAGGGATGTAACCCTTTCTCATGAAGGAGTGTTTTGTTCAGTGCTGGTGGGTGTAGTTTAAATTTGTTTACTTATCCTTCTAAGTGCTAATAATTTTGGGTTTTACCTGTTTACTAGCTCACTCAAGTTACAATTCAGCCCTTTCCTATGGTTCCCCTTTCTTCTCACAGACTCACGTACATGAGAGTTGAGATGAGATTCCTAGATCAGCTTGTAGGTACACCCTGCTTTTAGGCTATCACCTTCTGACTCCTCCATTGTTTCTGAGACAGGTCAGAAACATCATGGCACAAGGTCACAGCAAAGGAAAGCTACTCACCTCATGGTAACCAGTAAACATCTCCCAAGAAGAGATCTATCCTTCAAAGGTACACCCTTGGTGAGCTACTTCTAACTAGCCCTCCTCCTAATAGCTCATTCATCTAATGAACGTAGGAATGGATTAACCCAACGAAATGGTTCATGCCTCATGATCTACTCTTTTCAAAAGCCCTACATCTAACACATGCATCTACTAGGGTGCATTTTGAGCCAAACCATAACACAGGTAATTGTTTTTCCTGAGGGAAGGCTGAGAATTAGGAAAGAAGGGAAGTATGTGGATTCTTGGATTCCAGTGCTAGAGTTTCCAGAATTTACATACATTACTTTAAAGCTCTGCAATTTTTGAAGTGTTTTCTGATTCAAGGGAACCAAAATATGAGAGAAACAAGAGATTTTAGTGTTACTTAAAACCGTGGCCTAGCTGGTAACAGAACACATGTACACTAATAGGATGCATGCATATATATCATCAATACTTCAATACTTATGGCTATAATAAACCCAACAAATTTAGTTTTGGTTTTATCAGCAAATCCTGAATTCATTTTAACAGAATTATGTCAATGTAATAGGCACGTGGAGTGCAGTTCACCAAATATTGTGACCACTTTCTCTAACTGTGTGTTGAAGAGTGTCTTGGTTACTTTTCACTCGTTGCTGGGACAAAACACCCGACACCCAAAATTAGGGAAGGAAAGGTTTATTTCTTACAGTTCTTGGAGGTTTCAGTCCATATTCAGCTGGTTCCAAAGCAGGGTGGCATGGCGCCAGGGCAACACTTCAAGGCAGCAGCGGAGCAAAAGCAACCAGAGTAAAAGGGGCAAGAGCAAGCCTCTTCTCCTCCCTTATATAGTACACCGGACACCCCTGCCCCCAAGGTGGGTGTAGCATTCACAAATCTCCTTGCCTTCCTTTGCACAGGATGAGGATGTTTACCAAAGTAAGATCCCTGGCTCCCTGCTGAGTCTCTCAGCTAAACTTCCAACCTCCTCAAATTGACACAATGACCAGGTAACTGCTTGTGCTCTACACCCCAGGATGTAGAGCTGCTGCCTTGCTTAATTAAGCTTCTAGACTTCTCAAGTTGATACAATGTATAAACCATAACGAAAAGCATTGAGGAGACAATGTGGAAGGAGATCCCACTGTCTCTGCTTCTTGTGGTCCTTTTCAAGAGCCTTCCATTCAATCCTTCATAGGTTAGTGTCTTCATAGCTGCTCCACTCTTATTTTTAAAAAACTTACTCCTATCAGACAATAATGTCCTAGAACATCAAGAAATATATGATTTATTATGCCCATACTTGGGTAATTTCTAAATCAATAGTTTTCAAGTATCTGACATCACATCATACTTTTGAGTCATTAGAAAAATTTGAAAAGCGCTGCACTCAAATCTTCTGAACATTAGTAGTTTACAGGAAAAGTGAACTTCATCCTGCTTGTGAATGAAGTCGCTGGTTTTGAGCTCAAAGTTCAGCTTTCTGGCTGCCCAACATTTAAACAATGAAACTTTACTTGCCATTTGAATATGTGACTGAAAAAAAAAAGAAAAGCAGCTGAGACTGTTTAGAGAGATGCAGGTTTAATAGTGAAACAAGAAGTCCTTCCTCAGTCAATGAATTAAGGAGCAGCATTGATGGAACATATTGTCCTCAGTCATCATTAATGATTCCTTTGTATTCGAGGTGAAGCTTTAGGACTAGCAGAGAGTGATGATATACTGCAATGTCTAACAAGCTGAACCTTCCATACTAGACTAGCACAAGGTAGAAACCCAGAGAAATCAGGATATGTGTCAAAAGAAATGAAAACATTTTACTGAGGCATGCAAGAAAATGCTTTTTTCTACACCTACATTTAAGAATCAGTTTATAGAAAACAAGAATTAAGCATTTTTACTACTGAACATCTGACTATTCATTTTTATTTTTGGTGTATATATTTATGGTTTCATAAACTATGCAGTTCTAATCTATTAGGAGAAATGAGCAGGTGGAAATTTTTAAAAATTCCACGTTATAGAACCCTTCAATTGCTATTATAAATTATCTTATTTTTTCTCATTTGGTATTGTTCTTGAGTTGTGTATGCTGTTGTTTAGTAATGCCATTAAAATTCTGCTATTCAGTATGGGCAACCCAGGCAAAGAGCCTAATTAGGGAACTGTTACTGCAAACTATTTATTCTTAAATTGGTTCCTCATTAAAGACATGCAAGATGAAGAAATAAAAGTTTAATTTTTGAATATCAGGGAGCAATGAAGAAGCAAGAACATACAAGAGTTTCCTTGGAGAACAATTCCCTCCTCTGCCACAGAATAAAAATAATCGATTTGTGTACCACAATTTCAACACTCTTGTTAGCTAATTAAACAGAGTACTTATTTCCTCTTATGGGAAACATAAAATAAATATAAAAATAAATGAGCCAATCCAACTTGAAGCTCACATAACATATATTTAGCTATGACTTTGGTTATGAATGATAGAAAGCTTACTTGAACTAAATCAAAGTGAATGAAAATGTATTGCCTCTTGTAATCAAAATGTAGGAATTACTCTGTAGAACTATGTTAATGGTCAATTAGAACCAGGGTCTGATGTACACTAGAATTCTATAGCTTTTATTTCTCCTTATGTCAATGGAATGACTTCATTTTCTGAATTTTCCACGTAGTAGAATTGGCCACCAACAACTCCAGGGTATATATTCTCTACTAAAGAAAAACTGAAACACATTTGATATAGTCCTAAATGACCACGAAAAAGATCTTATTTACCTAATTTAAGAGAGGAATCAGAGAGAGAGAGAGAGAGGGAAAGAGAGAGAGGGAAGAGAGAGGCATCCAATTTGGAGCAATCACCTGCAACTATTTTACAGGGTTTGTGTGGTACAACTGACATTCTACCATATTGTTTGAAAGAACATATCTTAGAAGAAGAAGGAAGAAAAGCTGTAATAATTGCTATAGTTTATCATGATCAATATATGAATAATGTCCCCAAAATATTAAAAACTAAGTTATAACCAACTGCCAGAGATAGAACTGAAAATAGAAGATTCTGAGTGGTAAGAAGTTTTTAACTGTGTTTGCAGGTGAGCATGGATGCATGAGAGCATGTGAAGGATGAATGAGAGGAAAAGGGAAGACTGGAAAAGGAGAAAGAATGAGAGATAAAGGGAAGAATTGTGAGGAGGAGTTAGAGACAAAATCAGTGCTCTAATGGCCTCATGAAAGCCCATATTCAAAGCAGTTGTAAAAGTCATCCCATGGGTGGTTAATTGGCCCCGAGTTAAAAATGGCATAATCTAAAGGCATGGTGTGGAAAAGTTGCTCAATCATGGAAGACAAGAAGCCGAGAGGGAAGGAAGAGATGGAAACAAGAATATACCCTCCCAATTCACATCTCCAGTGACCCAGCTCCTCCAATCAGTCCTGGACTCCTAACAGCACAATTAACTATGAACCCCTCAATGGGTTAATCCATCAATGAATGTAGTGTCCCCATGATCCAATCACCTTCCAAGAGCCCCACATCTAAATGCATGAAAATTTTAAAGTATATTTTAATCTAAACTACAACAATAGCCTAAAATTACAAATGCTAAGAAATGCTTGAGTGAGTTCTATTCATTGAGAGACAAGAACATTAAGCAAAATGATGTTCAAATACATTCTAAAAATAAATGAATTAAATGATGAAGTAAGAGCACACATTTTAGTACTTCTTTTGATGAAATAAATTCATTCACAATGTCAATACTATACTATGTATCCAGGGATGTGTGTTCATTTTACTTTTTTTTTTTATCAGTTACCTGCATTAAATGGAAGACTATAGTTTAAAGGGTTCTGTAGAGTCCAATGTTGCAATTGTTTTTTACATTACAAAAGACATAGATTTTAAATTTTGTTATCTTAATTTTAAAAATACTACTTATTTGATCCAGACTGCTGTTGCTTCTTTAACTTCTTGGCACAAATAATTTAAATGCATATTCTTCTATGCCTAATCATTGTCTAACTAACCTTAATAAGTAAAACATCATTCCAAGTGCAATTTATAGTTCTTAACCTGAAGTTTACCCGGATAAAGAGAACAGTCATAATATTCTCCCTTATACCTTTTCTTGTTGTCAAATGCAAAAATGGAGATTTGACATCCGTGAGTATATTAAGACCAATTGAAGTGACGGTAGTAAATGAGACATCAAATCAAGAGAGATTTAAGAGTGGAAAGAGATTATAAAGGGAAAACATGGGAAGCTATTCCACTCATAGAGTTCCCTAAGGAGACCAAGAAGTAGCAACCAGAAAAAGTGGAAAATAATCTACAGAGAGATACGTTGTGAAAATAGAATTTCATGTGACCCAGTGTGGTGAATTAAGTAAAATGCTATGAGAAGGGTTTTACAATAAAAACTACACTCTGTCTACTGAATTTAGCATTCAGGAGGTTACTGACATCTTCAGCAGAAGAGTAAAGAGAGACAGAGCTGAAGCTCGATTTCAAAATTTGAAGAAAGCTAATACAATGAATATAAGGTATACTCTCACGAGAATCTCGACTGTAGCTTCAAGGAAATGACAAGGTATATGTTAGAAGAGGGTGCAGTCACGAGAGAAGCATTGTATCTTAAAACACAGAATAAGTTACGGAAAAGAGAGAAAAGAATAAACATTTCTGAGGACCACAAGGACAGAGGAGGGATAGTACAGAGAGGACAAGGGCAAGATTTAGGATTAAAATGGAGAAGAGAGATTCCTTTCCAAGATGAAGGGGGGATAGAAAAAATTTAGAAATGACGACATTTTTATTTGGCAAAAGTTAAGATAATGCAGATGTAATTTCCAAATCTTAGGGAAACAAAAACAAGGTCACCTGAGAAGCCAGTGAAAGAGGAGGAACTGAGTGTGGAAGTGAAATTGTATGTTTCAGAACCACTGTGGTTGATAAAGGAAGAATCTATTTACCTATGCTCCTGCATGTTTGTCTTTCGGTATACTAATTACGCTGAGTGCCCAGCCAGCATTACTTGGGAATGGAAGATTGAAGCCATCAGAGAGGACTGAAAGGATACCAATAATACATAAAGTCTAGATTCAAAATGGAAAGAAGTAAATGATAATAACTGATAAAAAATGAGAGAAAGTAGGGACTCTGGTTGAAACCGGAAGTGAAAGGAGTAAAGGAAGTAAAAGATAGGAAGTGAAAGATAGGAGTAAAGGAAGTAAATGACTATGAAAAGCTGTTAGTATAGCAAGTACAGTGTTAGGAGTAAAACATAAGAAAACAGAGAAAGCTGAATTCAGAATAATGTCAAGCTCAATGGTATTTCAATTTATGAGAGTGGTTAATTTTAATAAGATAAAACTTGTTGGAATACAGGACATTAAGATGCTTTGGGGAGCTGGGGATTTAGCGCAGTGGCCTAAGTGCCTGCCTGGCAGGCACAAGGTTGTGAGTTTGATCCCCGGTACAAAAAAAAAAAAAAAAAAAAAAAACCTTTGGGTTGAGATTTCACATGGATCAAGTATATGGAAACTGAGTTTACTCAAGACAACCCAAGTAAGATTTAAAACAGTTCATAAGATAAATGAGAAAGCACTCAGGAATTTGGGGAAAGGATAAGATACTGATAGATAGCAATGAAAGAACAGATAGAAAGAGAGAAGGATATTGCTGAAAGGAATTAGTAAATATAACAATACACAATGTATTAATTATTGTTATTCTCCTACTAGACTGTTTTGAAATTCTGCTTGTTATTTTAATTTTTTCTCTTTAAAATAAAAATAAAAAGTTAGTTTATTTATAGCCCTTGAAGCATTTATCATAATTCTGTGTATGTAACTGGTGTTCATTAATTCGATAATTCCTTAGCAAAAGTAGTTGAAAGCATCCAAAGACAAATAATTTTAGAATATATGTAAAATCAACAAATAATAGATAAGAATTATTGTAGAATAAACTGTGCCACAAATAATTCTAACTTTCCCCAGTAGGCACTCACCCCTTCTTCATTAGAAATAGGCATCCCAGCCGGGCGTGGTGGCGCACGCCTTTAATCCCAGCACTTGGGAGGCTGAGGTAGGTGGAACGTTGTGGGTTCGAGGCCGGCTTGGGCTACAACGCGAGCACAAGGCCGGCCTGAGCTACATAGTGCGACCCTGCCTCAAAAAAACCCGGGCTGGGAGTTTGGCTCAGTGCCTTAAGTGCCTTCCCTGGCAGGCACAAGGTTGTGAGTTCAATCCCTGGTGCCGCAAAAAAAAAAAAAAAAAAAAAAAAAAAAAGAAAGAAATAGGCATCTCCATTTAAACTGGGGACTTGATCAATCAACAGAGGGTATTTTCCAAAACAACATGATGATGTGATTAAGTTCTGGACACAAGGGCAAGAAAATATCTCATTGAAAATTTAAGGGAGTTTTCGCAAAAGGAAAAAAAGCAAAGCAAAGAAAAGAATGTTCTATTCCGTCCTTCTTTCTACTGCCTGATATATGAGTTTGAACAACTCAAGCAGCTATCTGCCCTGAGTAAACATGTAAACTGTGAGAGGCCCAAAAGTAGAAATGTGAAACTGTCAGACCAGCTCCTAGGTGCATGTTCAGATGGTTTTTAACATAATGAAATGAAACCTCCAAATGTTAATCCACTTTTAACTGATCTTAATTTTTTGTTACTTGCAGCTGAATGCAATCCTAATTGTTTATTGAGACTACCTAGTTTAAGCATAATTTTAGAAAAGTAAAATTTCAGACTACTCTGAACAAGACTGTAATACACAAATTTGTTTTTCTGCGGAAGTATCTATGAAGAATTACTTTCCTCTTCCTGATGCGGAAAATTGCTGTGGGACTAATTAATAGCTTTTATCCTTGCATTTGAGGCAAATTTGAAATCTTCTGTGAGAAATTATTTGCAGCAAAGTTATAATCACAGAATCATCTGAAAAGTCCCACTAAAATTGAAGTTCAGGAAAGCTAATTTGAAAGAAGAAAACAATAGAAAAGATACAGTTTTTTGAAAGAAGAAAAGAATATGTGTATCTGTCTCTAATGATCAAATTACTCCTTTGATGTTGAATATGCTATTTAAGTATTTAATCTGAAAACCTAGCACTGGTTTTAAAAGATCTTTATGCATTTGTACTTAAAATTTGTATAGTTTCTTGTTTTTCCCAAGCCCATTAAACCGTCTTGATAGGTCTATGATGCATAAAGGATCTCGGTATTACTTTTAAAAGTTGTGTAGGTCACTTTCTCAGAGGAACTGGTTTCATCAAAGGTATAGTTAAAGCTGGGTTCCCATGTTCTATAGTCACCTTTTCATTAAAACTATTCTGCCTAAAACAGCAATCATTTTACTATTTCCCATGAGTTATGGGTCAGGAATCAGACAGGGCATCTGCTCCATATGAGATCTGTTGGGGCCGTTACACTTAAGATGACTTCACTCACTTTCCTGATGCCTCCACAGGTGTGACTCAAGCAGGAGCTACCTGGAATAATTAATTCAGAATTGCATGTGTGGGGTCTCCTTCTGGCCTTCCAAATGAAATGAATGGAATTATAGGGGGAAGTAATACTATTTTTAATTAGTAGTATATGTTTGTGATACAAAACAATTGCATTAATCTTGGGAATTAGTATATATACATATTGCATCTTGGTCATTTTTACTCTACCCCCAAACTTCCCTCTCCTTTCTTCCCCAAATCTCCTTCCAATCTCCATAAAGTCTACCTTTCTGTTTCCTACCATGTCTCAATTGCATGAAAATTGTCCAAACCTCCTTAATAGACTTATCTGAAAAATTTTGGTTCTTTGTTTCTATTACTTACAACTTCTAATTCTTGTGGTTTATTTTGAATTACACATATAATTAATCCTGACTTAGAAATTCTCCCTTTTACAAAAGAGAATAAGTGCTATGTCAGTCATTGACCTAACACTGCTAAAATCACTAGTCATTAAAATTCACTCCCTTTTCCAGGAACCCTGTCTTCATGTGATATTAAAAGGGAAGATGCCTTTAACATTATGTAAGAGGTTGCACATACATTTTGCTCTAGCATGCTATTATCTAGCAATTTTTATTTAAGATATAATAGTTATCCATTGGTATAGCAGTTACTATCTTAGTACTTCTGTATCAATCTAACTTGGCTCACATTTATGACTACATTTCAAAACAAGTTAAAGTATTAAGAAAAAGAATAAAGGCAATTGAGTCAACCTAAAGTCTTCTCTTTGCTAATACTGTGCCCTTAACTCTATTTTTCTTACATTTTATGTCTTTTCTATTTTAATTAGCAAAGTCTGTTTGGTATTTATGAATACCTAACATAGGCCACAGGACCCGTGCATAGGGACAGCCCAGTATTCAGAGTGTGAGCTGAGTCTCCCTAATAAATACCCTTGCTATCTTTCAAAGAATTTAGGGACAAAACAGGCTGCTGTATACGATTTGATTCTGAAGGATTTTTTTAAAAAAATCTTTCTCACCTTGTTAAAGATGTAGCTTCCAAATGTATTAATGAAAACAACTTAGGTGGCAAAGAAATAAAAGGTTTATAAAATTTTTATACCAACGTGTTCTTTAACTTAGCTGTATAGCTTCCTTAATGAGGAAAATGCAAGTCAAGAAAATTCAGTTGCTTGGGCAAAACCATAACAATGCTGAGACCAGAATGCAAGGTTTAACTACAACCAAATTTTCTTCTCATTTAAGTGTTTCCTGTTACTAGCAATGCAACACCTAAACCCTAAAATCAATGGCTTCTAAAAGTCCATTTGGTTTAAAGTATATGATTTGTGCCTTAAAGAAAAGTGTTTGAAAAAGTAATTTTCACTTCTTTGTAGTACTGAGGATGAAACCTGTGACCTCACACATGCAAGGCACGTGCTCTACCATTTGAGTACCCACATCCCTGGCCTTGATTTTCTGTTTCTTTTAGATACTGTACTTTGCTGCATGGAAGATGTTTGACACTTAGGGCTTTAGGTAAAATTTCTAACCAAAGTAGAATTTAACAATATGACCATGTACTTATCTGCTTCCATAATGCCATTTCATTGTAAACACATGATGATTTTTAGTTAACCTGTACACAATTAATAATCATTTAGATTTTTCCTACATTCTCCTGTTTACCACATTATTTGACATATGTGAGAGTGTATTAGTTAGTAAATTCCCATAGAAAAAGCCTACTCCAAATTAACTCATTAAATATGTTGACCTTCTTTCTGACATGTCATGAGCCATAAAGTAACTGTAGGTTCTGACGCTGAAGTTCATGACTTAGTTCAGTTCATCTACCTGACATGTTAAATGATGGATGGTTTTCTTTTTTTCCCCTGTTGGATGGACAATTCACATTTTTTGTTTGGAATGATTGTCTCTGCTTTGCTTCAACTGTTCATCCGATACAACCGTTTTTACATGGAACTAGAACTGTTACATTTCAGAGACCATGAAATATGGAAAAATAGCCATCGATGACTTGTAAGAATATGCATGTTTTAGAAGAAATTTCAAATAGAGATTCATTCAGTTCCCAGCTCAAATTAAATGACTTTTATATGACACAGCAGTTAAAATCAATTTAAGAGCTTCCTGGAATACTGTTTAGAGCAAATATGCAGACATCCTCTTATTTATAACCTGGAACACCGACAAACTCCAGCAGACTGAGTCTCATAGGCATTGAAACTATGGGAACATGCACAGTAGCAGTAAATCTGCTTTTTATTTCCTACATTTATTTCCTACATTTCCTACATGGCATAATCATGAATATGGTACAACTATATGCTTACTTGAAACAATTGGTTAAAATATAGCTTTGAATTAGCTAGAAACTTCAGTTGACTATTTTATTCTTGCTACTTTAATTAAAAGTATCTTACTTGACTTGAATATTATCAGATCTTCGAAGAATCGTACGAAATTAACAATATAAAAAAGACAAAAAGTAAGCATATGACACTGTTTGGAATTTTAACATCTTTTAACCAGAAGATATAATTTTTTAAGAAGCCAGGTTTCAACATTTGTTACCTCAAAGATGAATACATCTGAGTCCCACCTACAGAACTTCTGATTCACTGAGTCTGAAATGGAGGCCCAGAAATTGAATTGCTGATAATTTACCAAGTGATATTTGTGTTGCTGATATGGGACCATACATTGAGGACTAAAATCTACAGACAACAATGCACCTATTTTATTAAATTTCTTTCTAAATATTTTATGCATTTTGATGCTATTGTAAACAGAAGTTTTAAAATTTTATTTTCTACATTTTGATACTAATATAGAGATACACAATTCAGTTTTGCTCTTGATCTTCTTGTTGTTGTTGTTGTTGTTCTTGATCTTGTACAGAGTGGCCATTGTTGTACACTTTTCAGTTGTACAACAATGATAGATTTCTTAAGAGTTTCTAAATAAACCTTCAGGCCACATATGAATACATTTCTACTTCTTGCTCAACTTTTATGGATTTTATTTATTTTTTTATTTTATTGTAGTAACTAGAACCACAAGAGTAGTGTTGAACAAAAGAAGTCAAGAAGTCAAGTCACTTTTGCTTGTTCTCAAGTTTACTAGGAAAGAGTTCAATGTTTTGTCATGAAATATATCTAGCTATAGATTTTTCATATACGTTCTCTATCAAAATAATGAAACTTCTTCCTATTGCCAGTTAGTAGAGAGTTTTTATCATGAGTAAGTATTGAAATTTGTCAGATTTTCTTTGTTTTATTAAGATCATTACAGAGTTTTCCTTTGTTTGCATTAATATGAAAAATCACAGTAGTTAATTTTCCATTGTTAAATCAAACTTGTGTCACTGTCATAAACCCATTTGTTTATATTATCCTCTATTTATTGCTAGATTTATTTATTACATTTTTGTCTGAAGCTTTTTTATCCTGCAATTTTCCTGTCTTTTTTTTCCATAAGATATATTTGAAGTTTATTTTAATTCCTTAGTTGACATTTAGCAAAACTTTCCTGTATTTTTCATAGTTTTAAAGTATACTTTTAACTCACCACAGTCTACATAAATTGCCATTGTAACATAGAAAAATGCTATTTTTCACGTATACCGTGCATTTTCATTTTTTGGTATTTCACAGTATGTTTGCGTTAGTTTGCCTTTGCTGTAGCACATGAAACACTAACTTAAGAGAAGGGAAGACAGATTTTGGCTCACAGTTCTGAAGGTTTCAGCCCATGTTCAGCAGCAAAGCAGTACATCACGACAGGGAGAACGTGGTCCAGCAAGCAGTGCACTTCTTGGCTGTCAAAAAGCAAAGAAAGAAGAGAGGCTGGGGTCCCAATATCCCCAAAAGAGCCTGCTCCCCCATGATCTACCTGCCTTTCACTAGTTCTCACCACTCTCCCATAGGACTAAAAGCCTGAGACCAAGTCTTCAACACACAAGTCTTTGGGGCACAGGATCCAAACTATGCGTGCTATGTATGCATCATATTCAATTTAATAACTGAATTATAATTTAATAACTACATAAATGCAACCCATGTATGTTAAATATATGTTTAAATGTAGTAAATAAAATATATACTTAAGTTTACTAAAACAAAATATATTTTTGTTTATTTTTATATTGCAATAATATTTTAATTAATGAGAAAAAACATTTGTTTTGTATGTTCTGATAATTTAGCTGTTTCATGCCCTTTTCATTCTTTCCATGCATCTCTTCCAGCTCACCCATGAGGAATTCCTTTAGAATTTCTTTTGTTTCTTTTTCAAAATATTCTTCTTTTTGTATGTTTTATTATTTTTATCAGTACATGTTTGTGGTACATAATGTTTACATTGCCAATTTCTTGGTAAGAATTCTCAAGTTTTTGCACATCTGAAAATGTATTCATCTTTTTTTCTTTATTTTGAAGAATGTATTTGATGATTATGGAATCCTAAACTGCTAGTTCCTTTTTATATTCTTCTTTCCTCTTTATTGTTTATCCCTATTATTCTTCATATAAAGATAGCGTGACTTTTATAGGGTCTTATATGCAATATAACATTTTGCTCTGGGTGTCCTCTAGACTTTCACTTTATATCTGATTTCCTGTGATTTACCAAAATTGTGCATACTTGTAGTTAGCTCTGTAGGTATGTAACTTGTGATTTGCTGATATTTCTTTATCTATAATTTGTCTTTCATCATTTTTTAATGCTCTAGTAAATGTATCTTAACTTTTTTCTTTTTTCTCTCCCTTAAAATTTTAGTCATGTTAAACTTAGGTTACTTGGTAATTTCCCTCAGATCAGTAAGGCTCCATTTAATTACATTTATTTATTCTCACTATTTCTCCTTTGCTATTCACATTGAATAATTTCCATTAACCTACCACCAAGTTCACTGTCTCCTTAATCTGCCATCATCAATCTGCCCTAAGTCCACCACTAATTTTTTTATTTATTATATATATTTTTTCATACCTTTCACTTATGCTGAAATTTTCCATATGAGTGCTCATTATGGCCATCTTTCTCTTTATGTCCTTAAACATTGTTGTGGTGTTACTGATTATGTATAGATGTCTCTTCCAAACCCTCAGGTGCTCATAAGCAGGGTCTTTGAAAGGTGATTGAGTCCTGGAAGCCTTATGGCTGAATGTGACTTTAGGCGGCAGGGCCTGGTCTGAAGAGACAGTCACTGGAGGTGTGACCTAGTGAAGTGTATCTCACGTCCAGGCTCCTCCTTTTACCCTTGATCCCTGGCTTCCAGGAGGTGAGCAGTTTCCCTCCACCCAGGTCTTCCACCGTGCCTTTCTGCCTTGGAGCCAGACAACTATGGACTAAAAATGTGAGCTAAAATACCTGCTTTAAACTGTGGGTGTCAGGTACTGTGTGTCCTGGCAAAAAGGAAAGTGACTGAGACAAACATACTTACGTTAACTGCTTTAGTGTTTGCCATTTATGTCTGTGTGTCTGTTTCCATACACTGTTTATTCTTTGGACTGGCAATAGCATGATCTTGTTTCTTTGCAAGTCTAGTACTTTTTTAAATAAATGTTGTAGTATTGTTTTAGTATTGAGAGCATAAATATTATAAGTTAATTACTTTGAAAATATAGTTCTTGATCTTACTTTTCTTAAAGGTGAGTCTGTTTTGACTTTGCCCTCAATCTACAGATTTTTCTTTAGTCCTGTTTATAAATATGATAGTGTGGTCCTTGTATACTTCAGTGAAAAGCCCAAGATGTATAAACAAGATTCAAGATGCCAAATTTGATGTTCTTGGCACTTTATAAGAGCTAAAATGTCTGCTCAGCTTTTTCAAATTTCCAGATATTATTGTTTCCCTCTAGATTTCTTAGAGTTGTCCTTGTGCATTCAAAGGTCAGCCAAGGATTTGAGAATAATTTATACATCGATTTAGTAATTCTTTTCTGTGATTCTTTTCTTCTTACGATTTTCCTCTTCAATTTCCAGCTGGTCTAGTTGCACTGTACTCTGTCCTCTGACATCTCAAGCTAATAGAAGAACAAATTTCTACTTGAATTATGCCTGAACTATCCCACATGACTTCGGTATACCTTCATGAAAAGAAAGTAAGTATAAACCTGTCTCAGTGCAATGTAATTATTTCAAATGTTGAATTTACTATAATATCTGCCTGTATCTGTCTACCTAATGCTAAAGTGATTTCAAACTGGCTCATAGATTATTTTGTTATAATAATTATTTAAAGGAGTAAGTCTTAAAAAGGTATCCTATTCTTATCACAATTTGAATTCATTTTTCCTTGTGAAATTTGTAGGCACTTCTTTATTCCAACAACTTCCTACATGAAAAGACTCTCTGAAGTCCACCAAGTTCAGGTTGATTGCTGTCCCTCTACAGTTAATTTGATCTTTTTACCTTAACTTTAAAAAGATTTTCTATTCTTAAACAAGAAAATTTACTGTGCTATTTTTTTCACATATATTGTCACTTATCAATTCATCTATTCTACAGACATTTGTCATCTACCTTGTGCCAGCTATTAAACAAATGGTTGGATAGAACAACAAAATTACAAGACTATAGGTGATCTATTTTATATTAAAGGCAAATTTTTGAATGCAAATAACAGGAAATAATAAACTATGAAGAGATAAGTGCTATGGAGAAATACAAAGTTAAGAAGGTGATATTAGTGTTAAAATATTTTCATATTTCTGTTATTTTTAAGTTGCTAGTAACACTTTGTAAAGATATCATAATTGATAATGTTATACAATAGCACACTCTTCTTATGTTTATAAAGTAGTATCCTATACCAATTACATTAAATATATTTGCCATTCATTTTAAAATATTTTCCTTATTAAAATCTCTTTTTAATTTTGGAATAATGTGAGTGCTCTGCACAGCAATTTTTAAATCTATAACTCTTAGCAATGATAGTGTTTCATATTTAGATTCATTAACCCATAAATGAAAATTCAATGATGTTTCTTGAGTAAATAATCTCTACCTTTGCTGTGCTAAAATACTAAGAAAAAGCTACCTTTTCAGGAATATAAGTAAGATTGTTTTGCTCCATGCTTATGAAGAAACAAAGCAGAATTTCCAAATACATAGAGAAAAATATTTTAAATTTAGCAGGACTGCTGCATGAACATATTTGGTCACATGCATGTATATTTGTACATATGCATGTGCATGTGATATATTAACTCATTGTCCAATACCTTACCTTTCTTTCTGCTTTATGATAAAATGGTTGATATAAATATAAAAGTTAATGGAATAATGACATAGTAACAACTAAGTTTTTTTAATTTTAAAGAAAATAAAACAAACCACAACAAATCAAAACAAAGCAGATCAGAACAGAACAACACAAGCAACACAAGACTTCAAAACAAGACACCAGGAAATCAACAGTGGCTACCTTAATGACTATTGTTATCTTCGAAATAGTTGTCTATACCTCCGAACACAATAAATTCAAACAAAACAAAACAGTATGAAACTAATCAAAACAAAAGAATGAAAACATTATGGGCCTTCAAAGCCAGATAATAGGAAACCAACAATAGCTACCATAATGTCTCTTGTTTTCCTCAAAATAGCTGTCCATACTTTCATACATATTGAAATCAAATAATAGAAAACAGACCTAAACCAATCAAACCAAAGAATAAAAGCATTCTTGGACTTGCAGTTTGATTTTTGTACATGAATTTTCTGCCTACCCCGATGTCTTCAAGATTTCTACTTACTTTGTCTTCCAGCAGATTTAGTGTTTCTGTTTTAATGTTTAGATTTTTGATCCATTTTGACTTTAGTTTAGTGCATGGTGATAGACATGGATCTAGTTTTAGTTTTTGACATATGGAAAGTCAGTTTTTCCAGCACCACTTATTGATAAGGTTTTCTTCTAGTGAACAGGTTAAGCCCCGCTGTCAAGTGTAAGGTGGCTGAGTGTGTTTGTCGTTATGGTTGTATCTTCTAATATATTCCACTGATCTTCTGGTCTGTTTTGATTCCAGTGCCATGCTGATTTTATCATAGTAGCTTTGTAGTATAATTTCAAGTAAGGGATTGTGATGCCTCCTGCCTTGCCTTTGTTGCCCAGAATTGTCTTTGTTATTCTAGGTCTCTTCTGGTTTCAGATGAATTTTAGGAATGATTTCTCTAGATCTGTGAGGAATACAAATGGTAATTTGATTGGAATTGCATTAAATCTGTATAACAACTTTGGGAGAATGGCCCTTTTCACAATGTTTGTTCTTCCTATCCATGAACATGGAATGTCTTTTATCAGGGACCTGTCATAGATCCCCAATCTCCCAAACAAGTGTATGGTGAAGGCTTAAATAAATAAGACAAGTGGTGTGATTTTAGAGCTCCAGAAGGATCAAAACCCTCTGCAGAGCTCTTGACTCTGAGGCTAATATGAAGGCTAAGACAAGGAGTTTCTCTGGGCAGCACATATTCATTTACATTTTCAAACAAAAAGAAGGGATACTGAGGAAAGCACAGGAAATGAGCAAGACCATGAGAGCCACTTCAAAGACTTCTCCAAGTAGTAAATTATGCCATTTAAAGAGAACTGTCTTATCTCCAAGATGACACTTATGGTAAGAATGACTGCATGCATGAGGTGCCTACAGATGCAGTCTCTATCTACTTAATTGGCTTTGGAGTCAGACATCCTCAGTTGTGGCCTTATTGTACCCTTCGAGGTATCTCTGGCATCACAGGCCACTACAGGCCTCAACCAGGACCAGTGACTCATAGAGGTTCACTTACTATGAATCAGCTCGCTCCACCAGGCAAGGAGGCTAGGCCTAGGACAGACTCAGATAAACATAGAAAGCCAATTAGTTAATTTTAAATCCTGCTCAGAGTTGCTTCATAGTGATCTCCAATAGTCTTTTCATTTTCTGCGATCCTCTTCGATTTCTTTTTTCAGAGTACTGCAATTTTCACTGAATAGATCTTTTACTTCTTTTGCTAGATTGATTCCTAAGTATTTTATTATTTTGGATGCTATTGGGAAGGGTGTGGCTTCTCTTATTTCTCGCTCAGTGAGTTTGTTATTTGTGTACATGAGTGCTATTGATTTTTGAGGGTTGACTTTGTATCCAGCTACAGTACTGAATTTGGTTATTACACCTAGAATTCTTTCAATGGAGTTTCTGAGGTCTTCTATGTAGTGTATCATGTCATCTGCAAATAATGATAATTTAGCTTCTTTCTTTCCTATCCTTATTCCTTTTATTTCTCTCCCTTGTCTAATTGCGCTGGCTAATATTTCCAGCACTATATTGAATAGTAGTGGTGATAATGGACAGCCTTGTCTTGTTCCTGATTTTAGACTAAAAGCTTTCAGTTTTTGACCATTTAATATGATGCTGGCTGTTGGTTTGTCATAGATGGCTTTTATCAGATTGAGGTAAAGATCTCTATTCCAATTTTCCACAGGGTTCTTAACATGAATGAGTGTTGGAATTTATCAAAAGCTGTTTCTGCATCTATTGAAATGAACATGTGATTCTTATCTTTGGCTGTATTGATATGGCGTATTACATTTATTGATTTACATATGTTGAACCATCCCTGCATTCCTGGGATGACTTCCACTTGGTCATGGTGTATAATCTTCTTGATGACTTGCTGCATTCTATTGCCAGTATTTTATTGAGGAATTTTGCATCTATGTTCATTAGGGAGATAGACATGTAATTCTCTTTTTTGATTTGGTCTATTTCTGGTTTTGGTATGAGGGTAATACTTGCTTCCAGGAATGAGTTAGGGAGAATTGCTTCCCTTTCAATTTCATTGACGAGTTTGAGGAGTGTTGGCATTAAGTCTTCCTTGAATTTCTTGTAGAATTCAGCTGTGAGTCCATCAGGACCTGGGCTTTTCTTTGTTGGTAAAGTTTTAATTATATTTTCAATTTCATTAATTGAGATTGGGTTATTCAGTAGTTTTATATCTTCTTGATCCACCTTTGGTAATTCATATGTTTCTAGGAATCTGGCCATTTCTTCTGTGTTATTGAATCTATGAGAGTAAAGGTTTTCGAAGTAGGTATTGACGATCTTCTGTATTTCCACAGAGTCTGTAGTGATTTCACCCTTTTCATTTCTTATTGCATGTATTTGAATTTTTTCTTTCCTTTTTAAAATAAGGTTGCCTAGGGGCTTATCAATTTTATTTATTCTTTCAAAGAACCAATTCTTTTATTCATTAATTCTTTGTATTGTTTTCATAGACTCTACTGCATTAATTTCTGCTCTGTTCTTTATAATTTCCTCCCTTCTTTTGGCTTTGGGCTTTAGTTGCTCTTCTTTTTCTAGATGTTTGAGGTGTAGCATCAGGTTGCTTATTTGTGTTTGGTCTGTTTTCCTGATGTGGGAATTCATTGCAAAACTTTCCCTCTGAGGACCGCTTTCATTGCATACCACAGGTTCTAGTAAGTTGTATTTGTATTTTCATTTGCTTGTAGATATTGCTTAATTTCTTCTTTGATTTCCTCTGTGACCCATTGTTTGTTCAAGAGTGTATTATTTAACTTCCATGTGTTTATGGAGTTTTGCAGTATTTTTGTCATTAATTTCTAGTTTCATGGCATTATGATCAGATAATATGTATGGGGTAATTTCAACCTTCTTGCATTTACTTAAGCATGTTTTATGGGCTAGCATATGATCTATTTTAGAGAATGACCCGTGTGCAGCTGAGAAGAATGTATATTCTGATGTTGTTGGGTGGAACGCTCTGCACATGTCTACTAAATGCATTTGTTCACAATTTTGATCCAGTTCTGTTATTTCTTTGATGATTTCCTGTCTAGTTGATCTGTCTCTTTCTGTTACTGATGTGTTAAGCTCCCCCTTTATAATTATGTTATTGCTTATTTGATTTTTAATTTCTTTCATTTTTTTTATGTAACTGGGGGCTCCCATGTTTGGTGTATGTATATTTAAGATGTTGTCTCTTCCTCTTGAAGTTTTCCTCTAACTAGTATGTAGTGACCTGCTTTATCTCTTTTGATCGTTCTTGGTTTGAAGTTCACATTGTCTGCAAACAGAATAACTACACCTACTTTTTTGGGGGGGGCGGTTCCTGTTGCATGAAGTACTGTTTTTCATCCTTTGATTTTCAGTCTATGGATTTCCTTTTGGGTTCAATGGGTTTCTTGTATACAGCATATGGTTGGATGTTGTTTCTTGATCCATTCTTCCAGTCTGTTTTTTTAAATTGGTGAATTGAGACCATTTACATTAATGGTTATAACTGATATATATTGACTTGTTTTTGTCATGTTGTCTTTCTGCTGTTGGTTCTTTACCTTTCCCCTCTGTTTAATTGTTTGCCCTGCTTAGTGGTTTTATTCTATTGGTGTTCTTGGAGTCAAAGTTATTTTTATGTCTATCTAGAATATCTTTCACTATTCTTTGCAGGGTTGCTTTTGTGGTCATGAAGTTCTTCAGCTGTTCTTTGTCATGAAAGTATCTTATTTATCCATCAATTTTGAAGGACAGTTTTGCAGGGTACTTCAGTCTGGGTTGGAAGTCGTTTTCCTTTAGGATTTGAAGTACTTCACTCCATGCTCTTCTTGACTTCATTTTTTGTGTGGAGAAGTCTGCTGTGATTCTGATGGTTTTTCCTTTATAGGTGATCTGTCTGTTCTCTCTGACAGCGTTAATAGTGTTTTTATGCCAGATTTCTGGGGTGTCGATTATTATATGTCTGGGTGTAAATTTATTTTTGTTATGGCTAATTGGAGCTCTATATGCTTCACTTATCTGTATGTCAGTTTCCTTTCCCAGCTTATTACTTTTATAGGTAGTCTTTTGATATCATTTGTATTGTCACCTTCTTTTTCATTTACACCTATCAATCATATGTTGTTTTTCTTTTGATCATCTTGCAACTGTTGAATTGTTATTTCCTGATCCCTTGTTATTTTTAAAAGATCTTTCCTTTCCTGTTCACTGGTTGCAATCTTGTCTTTGAGGTCTGAAAGTGTATCTTCACATTCATTGAGGTGGTTTTGCTAGCTTCCAGTGGGATTTTTGATATCTTGGATATCTCTTTGAATCTGTTTCATGCCTTCCATTTCTTTCTTAAATTGTTCTTTCAAGGTTTCCATCTTTTTGCAGTGTTCCTCAATTTTTTAAACTGTGTCTTCTTTAGATGTGTCCAGCATTTCTTTTATTATATTTATCATTTCTTCTTTTATCTGTGAGATTATTTCTGATCTGAGTTCCTTTACAGCTTCATGGAGTTGTTTCTTTGCTTCAGTTACTATCATTTCAGAAGTTTCAGGTGTATCTCTTGCTCTTTCTTCTATGTCAATGTCTCCTAGGCTTGGTTGGGATGAGCTGGAGGTTTAAGATTGCATTTTCCTCTTTTGTTTTGTCATTTTCCTGTATTCCCCAGTTCCCTCGTGGCACTTGAAGGCCCCTCCAATGGGGGCAGTATGCTGGGTGGACCTTCAGCACATCCCACATGACACTCTGGAACTCCCTGGCTGCTTGAGTTTGCTGGGCAGGTTTTAAGTGGTGTACCAAGGCTGAACAGCTAGATGGAGTACACTGTGCAGGCCTTCAGCTCATACCACATGGCACAACAAAGCTTTCCGGCTGATCGGGGTCACTGGGAAGGTCCTTACCAGGTTCTAATCAAAGCGCTGATGTTGCACAGCTTGCTGGAGTTCACTGTGCAGGCCGTGAGCTCATGCTACTCAGCACAGGAGGTTCCCCGGCCACTCACGGTTGCTGGGTGGGGCCCAGCCAGGACCTGAGCCACTTCCCAAAGATCCCCAGATGTTTGGGGATGCTGGACAGGACCCTAACAGGTTCCAAATGAGGTACTGAGTTTGCACCACCAAAGCTGCACTAGTCGGTAGATTTCACTATACAGGCCTTCGACCATGCCACTAAGTGTGTGGACATTGGCCAGGTACTCAGAGTCACTGGGTGGGGCCCAGCCAGGACCTGAGCCACTTCCCCAGTAACAGCTAAGTTTTGTTTTGTTTTATTTTGTTTTGCTGTACTTGGAGCTGAGGTCAGGGAATTCACACTGAGCTACATTCCTGTCTTGAACATTTTCTCCTCACTGACATGTAACACATAACATTTGAAACTTGAAAGAGGAAATGTTTATTTTCATTCATAGTTTTACAGGTTTCAGTCCATGGTTGGCTGGCTCCAAGGCAAAAATCACATGGTGAAGGAGCCTGGCACAAAGGACAGCTGCTCACATCATGGTGACCAGAAAGCAGAGAGGGAAAGAGAAGTTTGGGAGAGAAGTATAATCTTCCAGATACCTGTCCCCAGCAACCCATCTATTCTGACCAGAATCCATTTCCTAACACCAAGTCAGCAATACCGCTGTCATAGTCCAATCATCTTCCAAAAACTCTACCTCTGAACATAAGAGGTGTTTGGGCGGACATTCTAGATCTAACCCATAACAATCCAAAGCCCTTTCTAGTGTTTATCTTGAGACAGTGTCTCACTAAGTCCCTAAGTTGATCTTCTTTATCTTACTAATAAATAGTTTGTCAGTTGCTTCACTTTTCCCTTTTAGTCTTCAATTGATCTTTTCCTTCAGGATATCTCCTTTCAACACTGCTTTAAGAAAATGGTCAGAAAATAGAGGATGTTCTATAAAATCTACTGGCACATTGTATGCTAAAAGTATTTGATTCATTCTAAAAGGTGGGAGATTCATAAAAGGACAAATGATTCTAAGTAGAGTGTAAGAAAGTATATTGGTAACGATGAAGAAAGATATCTCATAAAGATAAACATATCGATTCCTTAAGAAGGAAAAGCAGTTCAAATTAGATATGCAGTTGAATAAAGTTTCAAAATATAAGAAGTAAAGGAGGAAATAGCAAATTCACAATTATAGTTGATAAATAGACAGATGTATTAGGAAGCTATAGACTTGAACAACAGAAGCAGTTCACATCTTGGTATGTTCAAAGAATGACCCAGCAGAGCACAGAAAATTGATGAAGTAGAAGAGAGGAGAGAGAAATAACAATTTGTTTTGGTTGGACAAGTGGAAGGATTAGATTAGCTAGCAGGACAGATTAATCATCTGTATGTTCTCATCTAGAATAACAGGTGAGAAAACAAATGTACTAAGGACTCTTGTCATTCTAGCAGAATTTTAGTTTTTTGTCACACTTTCTACTGTATAGCAGAAATGTAATCCTGAGTGTTATGTTTCTCAAAGTTCCTTGACAATATTCTACCAGTGAGAAATATTTGTATAATATTTGGAAGTAAAGAAAACAAAGCTGTCACTAAAGCTCTGTCTACAGTGGGCTGGAATATGGTCTTCGTAACTATAAAGTTTTCCATAAGCTTCAAGTATCATCTTGATATTAACCAAAGGATCATTGAAAGATACTAGGTATTTCAAGTTGCCTTCCTGTAATTTCATTGCTTCCTGATTTATTGAATTTTAGATGTTTCCCTAATCTTACTTTACCAGTCTTTTCAAATTCTGCTTTGATTTTCTTCTTGAAATACTTAAAGTGTGTTTTTCTTTTGTGATCAATATGCCATAATGATTGGATGCCAAGGCTTGAGGTGGTCAAATTGGGTGGTAAAAGTGAATAGAAGTTCTTTTCTGATTGCTTGCATTTTCCCTGCAAACTTAAAACAAGATCATCAGCTGAGTGTAGGGAGAAGAAATGGAGAAGATATGAGAAGTAATTCAAGACTACTGTTAATGGACTCTGGCTGCTGGGCCTCATAAAGGATGCTTCTGAGGTTCTATGGTTCTGAATTTAAAGTAAAACTGGTAAATGTGATCTTATGTTTTTCCTCAGCCACGTTCCTAAGCTGTGGGTAAAATTTGTAAAGGCGATTGACTGTGAGGTACAAACAACTCAGGATTTCTCAGCATTGCTTTGATCTTAAATGTACTGGAAAAGCTTTAAAAAGATACCAGTGTCTGTTCTCTCCCCTTGAGATTATGACTTAATTGTAGTACAGTGGAACTTCATAATTACAAAAAACATATTAGAGCTATCGGGAGGATCCTAAGGTAAGAACAATGTAATCCCATTTTATAAACTATGGGAATACCTGAGTTTTGAATCTACATCCTATTTTTATATTTTTATTCTTTATGTTTGAACAAGGCACCCAACTAAAATGTTATTTGAACTCAAGAATAAATATATGAAATTCAGTATTTGATTTCTATTTTCATCCCCTTAATTCTCTCCTTTTAACGGTTGTTCAGGTACTCTCCTGTAGTGCCTCAGTCTGTAGCAAACTGGGAGCTTGGATTTGAAAATAGCTATGTAATTCTTATGCCTCCCATAGAGAATGGGCAGATAAAATACTGCAAATTAAGAATTTGTTATATAAGATCTCACAAATTAGTGCTAGAAATAATCTATTGCCTAGTACATAGATATCTAAAGTAGAGACAACAGATTGATTTCCTCTTTCTTATATGCCCACAATTAGACTACATGTCTTGGTCTTTTTCACAGCAATGCATGGCATGTGACAGGATTCTGACCAATTGCATAGGACCTGAAGTGATATGTACCACTCCAAACTATAAAATCTCCCTCATATCTACTCCTGCTCTTGCCCTGTACATCAACTCACAAGGATGAATAGAGTGAACAGAGAAACGTGCTATGGATATGGTGGAGCTCAAAACAGGAGAACCATGGGTCTCTGAAATAGAAAAGAATTGCTTGAAATCAGGAGTAGCTTCCTTGAACTTCTCGTGAGTGAGATAAAGAAAATGTGGTATATATATACAATGGCATACTACTCAGCCATAAAAAATAAATCTGAGTCATTTGTAGGAAAATGGATGCACTTTGAGTAAGTGCAAAAGAACACCTGTGAGTCAACATAATCATTTCACATGTTTATATAACATTGAAAATGTTTTGTGTAGGTAAAATGTCTCTCTTAATGAAATATTCAATGTTTAAAATAAATATTCTATCTAATAAAGCTTATTGGTAAGAAACATCATCTTATTTCAAATTTTCATTGGAGGAATATTAGATAAAAATCATAGACATTATGCCTTTGGCAATAGATGATAGCAAAGTTCCTACTGAGTAAAGTTTCTATTGAGCAAAGTTCCAGACTGTGGGACCTAGAGCAATGTTTCTCAAACTACATGTTAGTACTTGAATCACTAGGGAATTCTGTTAAAATCATACTCTGATTCAGTAGTTCTGAGGAGGAGGCCCAAGATGTTGTGGTTCTTGCCCATCCTCAGGTGAAATTCATGTTTTGATTTGCAAATCACTCTATAAGAATGAAGGCTGTAACTAGAGCATTCATTTCCCCTTCAAACTGGCTTTGAAGTCTCTAGTTCTCCCTACATGTTGAACTCTTTCAGCCAAGCTTTACTCTCTGTTATGGGCTGAGCTGTGTTTCCAAAAGGGATACTCTTAAACCCTCACCTGGGTATCTGTGAATATGACCTTATTTAGAAAAAGGTCTTCGTAGATATAATAGGTTTAAGATGAAGTCATGAAGGTAGGCTGAAATCTAACATGACCAGTGTCTTTCTAAAAAACAGGATATTCAGATTTGAAAACAGGCAGAGATTACAGTGATGCATCTACAAAACAAGGAATGCTGAGGATTGCCAACTGTGCCCAGAAGCTACGAGGGAGGCATGGATCAAACATTCTCAGAGCTGTCAGAAGAAACCAACCCTACTAACACCTTAATCTTGTACTACCAGCCTCCAGAATTGTGAGACTATGTTTCTGTGGTTTTATGTTACTGAGTCTATAATACGTTGTTACTATAGTCCTTGGAAAGATACACCTTTTTATACCGTATTAAAATTTCTGTGATATTTTTTAAGTGATACTTATTTATGAGAGACTAAAAATAAACCAGCAAATATCTATTTCTTTTCAAATTGAATAGGGAAAAGAAGTTTTTTATTTCCTCAACAGCCACAACAAAACAGTTTTCCATCAGTCCTTGTTTATGTAATATATCAAAAATATTTAACTTTTTTGTGAACATTAAACATTTGAACTCAGAACTTTAGTTGTTTAACCAATTTATTTAATGTATTTTCTACTTAATCACCTCTATACCAAGATGACAAAATGAGCCAAAATGACTCCCATATGCTCCATAGAATTGATGGTACAGTTATTCTCTTGAAGAGTGGGGCCCACCCAAAATAACCTTTCTCAAATTTTCAGGTGACAAAAATATTGAGTATAATCTTTTTGGTCTATGGTAGTGAGCCGCACTGAATATAAATCTGTTGGTCATCTTTATTCATACTCCATTTCAATGCTTTCTTGGTCCTTCACACAGATATAGTTAGAAAGGTCAGATTTTTAGCTCTACTGACTGCGGTACAGAAAATAATTGTCTACTTATTGGAAGAAAGGGAACATTTGTGTAATTAAATAAGGAACTGAAAGTAAGACAGCATTAAAAACATTTTCCCTTTATAATCCAAATTACTGTTCTAGTGGGAAGATGAGAACACATTTTCATAACTTAAGTACAGGCAAGTAATTGCAGTATTTAAAGTGATATTTTATGACTTTTTCATTGTTGTATTGGCAAAGGGTTTACCTACCATCAATTACTGTATCTAATTAAACATGTTGGCACTGACGAGAGACATTATTTTATTTCAAATGTCACTTTGCAGCAGGAAAAAAATAAACGGAGGGAAAATTATAAATGGTGGGTCAGTAACAGTAGATTATGCCAGTAGAGAACAATAAACCAAATTTAATTTATGAATTCTAGGTCCTATTTATCTTTGGTGAATAAGTTTAACTCTAAAACCTTTATCTGGATTTTTCTACAGTGAAGACGAGTGGTAAAAAATCTGGCACATGATTAATATTAACCTGGCTTAGCTTATATAGTGAATCCCACACTGCACTCTTTCAGAATAGAAGCACTCATTTCCTCACAAGGCACTGAGATGTTGGTCCCTGCAGACTCTAGGACAATTCTTCTTCTGGAGTTGCTTAATCCATGCCCACCACTCACCCTGTCTCCAAGATGAATGAGATAAAGTAGGAAGCCTTTATCCAGTGAGTCCTTAATACAAGGGTACCAAGGTCCAAACTCTCTGGCTCAGGGTGGGTCAACTCTAAAGGCCCATCTCAGCTCCCAAGGTCCCCATTTGACTTAATTGGAAAGGACGTGACAGATTGACAGCCTGTGACTAAAACTCAGTTACTTGTGATTAAATGTTACACTGTTAAATCAGCCTTTAGTTTGTTTATGGCCTCTTGATTATTTAATTTTATACATTTACTCAACATTTATGCCCATATTGTAATTAAGTAACATTAAGACTTTTTCAGAATATTTTCTTGACTGCTAATAGCCTAATATTTACTATTATTTAAATTTTAACTTGTCTTAAAATTCTGATTTCAAGTAAGTGTGGTACAGAGTACTGTATAAATGTTCATCACATACAGTACAGTTTTTAGGAAGAAAAATCCAAATCCAGGTGATTAAGAAATAGTATTGGAGTTTTGTTTCTACAATAATCAAAATAATTATAACAACTTGTGATATCATGATTTGTTAATATAGTAACAACTCTCAATAATTTCCTTATTAAATATCTTTATAAATGGCCTATTTGTCAGCAGGAAAAAATTTCAAAAAGAATTACCCTGAGTTAGTCCAGAGCTTATCACTTAGCACAAAGGTTTTGTACCACTGACAATTTGCATTAATATTGCTATATTGGGAAAGGCAGACAGGTGCATTGTAGGATGCTTAGCTGAGTCCCTTGACTCTATTCGGTAAGTCCCAGTGGCACACTCTTCATCTGTGACAACCAAAATCACCTCTCAGCATGGCCAAAAGCCATCTGTGGATGTACATGGATTGGGGAAGGTGTTACCCTTGGCTAAGAACTAACTCAAGTTAACACCTAGATATGTCCTAACTGTATTTTGTCTTTGTTTTTCTGGGTACACAAGGACCATTCAAAAAATACAGTACGTGTTTAAATTTCAAAAATTATTTCAGTAAAAGGCACATTTCCATTACTTCTCTTCAGAATACTCCTCTTTGATTTGAATACACTTATCCCATCATTGTGCCACTTTCTGAGTGTCTTTAGAAGCTATGATCGAAAATACAGTGAATGCTGTTGCTGATTGCCATTTGATGGAAAGGAAGACTCATAAAAAATTACAGTGTGTCCTGGTCTGCTTTGTTCACCAGATCTCACACCATGTGACTTCTAGATCTTCTCCAAAGACAAAGTAACCATGAAAGGTAAACATTGTGAATGGGTCAGTACAATGAGGGAGCCCTGACAGCACAAATAAAGACATTCATAAAAGACTTCCAAACTGCTTTAAAAAGTGGCAAGAATGATGTAGTATGTTCTCAGTGAAGAGGAGCATTTTGAAGGAGATTAATGGCAATGTGCCTTTCACTGTAATACTTTAAAATTTTAACATTCCTTCTGTTTTCAGTCACATTTCATATATTCCTGTTATCAGATAAAGAATTTGAATAACTGAATATGGCTTATCTACTCAAATGAAATTTTAAAATTTAAATGTAACAACTAATTTGCCTCATGACTAAATACAAAGAAAATACCAAATAGAGATGTTCAGCAGAATAACAATTTCTAAATCTACTATGTAATTCTCTGCATGTTGTCTTGTGCAAACCGTATACTAAAATTATAGTTATTGCTTTGTGATCACTAACATTGGTAAACTGGTCTGCCTGGAGTACCGATCCTGTTGAGAAAATCCTTCCTGCCTGCTCCATTCCAATTCAGCTTCCAGCCCCTTCCTGCTTATAGTATGATCTATCACTAACTGGGCTATATCTGGATAAACTACAGCTTTGGGACACCCTGGTGTCAGAATGACATCATCAGGTGACTGGCTCACATTAGGACCACCGTAGTCCTTTGGTCTTAGTTCCAGATCTCAGCACCATGATTTGTTTGCCATGGGCTGTAAATCAATTACTCTACTTTGTTCCTTTTCCTTTACTCTTTTTCTTATTTATCTAGCTGGGGTAATATCTTTCCTACAGAATTGCATTAAATAACAGTATATCCGTATACATCATCTAGTACAGAAAACATACTCAAGTTTAGTTAATTTTAGCATTACAATAAGATAATAAAATGGTTCATTTAACAAATATTTTGTAACTCCCTCATTATGTGTCAAGAATTATTTATCTAGGTTGCTTGTGCATCAAGTTAAAAAAATGGATTTCAAGATCAGAGAATCCTAGCTATCAGAAATACGTATCACCATGCCTAGAATTAGTATTTATTTAACGTTTAATGAGTTACATTATTAGCAAATGGCTTTGGTCATTTTTATTCAGTATGGCTTCATAATATTAATTGTGAGTCATAGAAAATACCTTGCACAAGCCAAAAATACATTAGTCACACACAAAACCGTGTACAAAGAATTCCAAATTTCCCTAGAGTGCTTGAAAAAACATGGTCATAGTGGACTTTGTGAAAATGGAACAAAAACTTTAAGGCATTTGAGTCTTCGATCAGAATACATATTTTGCCCTTAGATAATTTGACTAGAAAGGCATATACACATTCAATGTTTCATTAAAAGCACATTCTTGCTCAAAGACATAACAGATACATTCGCAGTGAAAGAATTTTATTTATTTTCTTTTTCCTAACTTTGCCAGAACTACATGGAAAAGAACCAAAGAATTTATTACCTTTATAAATCCATTCACCTAACTTGGAGAGACTTTCTCCAAGCATCAATTAAAATTGCTTTTATTATTTTCATTTCTTATTGAAATGTTTATAGTTAAAGTCATGAAAAAAGAAATTACAAAAGTGTAAGGTAAATATGAGATATGTCCATATATATTCAAAGAATAAAATACTCAGACAAGCCTTTTTTATTTAAAATAACTGAAAAACTAAACACATTTAGGAACTATTTTTAAATATAAAATATATATATAATATTTGAATATAAATAACACATTTACATGGCCACTTACTTTATTTACAAAGAGATGGACCACTGTGGGGGAAATAAAACACAAAAGGAAGGAAAAAATAGGAAAGTTTTGCATTGGTTTGCTTATTTTATGATGGTTAAAATCTTTATTCTCACTGCACAAGAGTGCCATCAGGAGATTTGAACATGGCAAAAATAATTCATTAGCTCTTCAGCGGATTCCAAAACCAAATTCACAGTCTCATACTATTAAAGCTAATGTAAAATTATTTTCAAAACCATTAAGATTGCTGAGGAGCTTTCAAACTAGGATAGTACCAATCTCTCATTTTGTAAAATAGGAAATTGAGGTCTAAAGAGGTGTACTATGTTCCACTTTATGAGTCACCCAAAATTACAAGACTCAATATTTCACCATCTAACCTTGTTTTGACCCCAAGAATGTTACCCAATTTTATCACCACTTCACTTAACAGGCTTAGCTCAAAATGACTTTTGACTGTTTTCCAAGACCTAATCAACATTCAAAAATTTTCTTCCGTCTAAAAATTTTCCAGGAATGTTTCCCAAGGCTTTGAAAAATAAAGTAACAAAATATTTCCAAAGGCAAGTTAGTATTGTCTAGAATAGCACTGCATAATAAAAATATTTTCTAATAGAATGTTGAAAAATACAAAGAAACAGGTGATTAAATCTTGATCATATTTTATTTAAGTCAACATAACAAACTTTCAATCATCTCAACATGCGATAAATGTTTCAAATTATTAGTTCTATATTTTGCATTCTTGTTTTCATACTCAGTTTACACACTCCAACAAGAGTTGTATACTTAGAGCACATCTAAATTTGGACTAGACTTATTTCAGATGCTTTATATCCAATGGTGGCTTGTGGCTACCACTTAGAAAAACACAGATGTAAGCTATTATTCGAATTTCATATTGAAATTGAATTTCTTGAGTTTGATTACAAGCATGAGTAATTGTTGAATAAATACTTCACAATTTTTGATTCCTAAAATGTTAGAATGTCCTCTGTTCTCATTTTCTGTGACCTATTGCACATTACTCTCAATTTCCTTTTTCTTCTCTCTCTTTTTTTCTTTTATGTCTTTCATCCCCAGTTTCTTCTTTGTTCAAGAGAATTCTCCTGGGTGATCTTCTGATTCATTGTCTGTAGTATGGCACCTGTTCTTCAAGTTTTCCGTTACTCATTTAAATTTGATGATTTTAAACTCAGGCACGATTTCTTTTCGTTTGTTTGTTTCTCCCTTTTTTATCAGTATATGATTGCATTGAATCATAAATACATCTATTATGGGCATTGGCACATGTACATATTGAATCATAATGCTTTGGATTCCCCTTCCATTCCCCTCCCTCACATCTTCCTCCATTCTCATATCCCCTTGAATTTCTTGATCTCAGGTAATTTCTCCTGAGGGAGTCAATTTACCCTTCAAGATTATTCTTTTTCTTCCTTTAGGTTTATTTCATTTGATTCCTCAGAATGACTTTTACCTCGTTGACCTATTTAAACTTTGCATAAATATTATGTTGGTAATTTCTTTCAAAGTGCTGTGGTAAAAAAGTGAAATGTATGTGTGAATAAGTTAACGTTGGGTCCACATCCCAGGGGTAAGTAGTTACTGTTTCATGCAACTAAGCAGATGGTTTCAAATGGCAGGGGATTCCAAATAATAGTATCTGAATGTGCACCCAAGGATAATTAAGGGAAAGATTGTCGGAAATTAATTTGATGACTTTTAGTTTAGTAGCAAGTTAGATATGTGATTTTCTAAAATAATTGGATGAGAAATACATTTTTGCCATGAGCAACATGTAAATATTCAGTGGGCCCAGGAGATGGACATCCTTGGAGTAGCATACCACATCTAGAACTTTATGAAGCTATTGAAAAGCTAATTTACTTAGGTCAGTATAAAATGATATGTTCAGTCTTTCTTTTTCTTACATTTTAAAAAACACTCACTCATTATCTTGACAAATAATGATTATATGTATTTATGGAGTACAATTTGACATTTACATTATACAAACAGTAAGTCATCCTATTAACATATCACCTCACCTTATCAATTTTTTGTGATAACATTTAAAATTGATTTTTCTAGCAATTTTGGAACATATATTATTACTAGCTACATTTATTACACTGTATAATAGATCTCAAAAACATATTCTTTCTAAGTAATTGAAAAATTGTACTCTTGGACCAATTCTTTCTCTTTCCTCAATCCCCACCCAACCTTCTGAGCCTCTGGTAACTACCATTTTATTCTCTGCTTCTAGAAATCAACCTGTTTACTTAGCATTCTTGCCTTCAGGTTCACTGATGTCACAAATGACAGCAATTTATTATGAATAGTCTTTCATTGTGTGTATGTATATACTGCAAAGTGTATCCATCCATCCATTCACAGACATTTAGCTTGTATTATGTCTTAGATTTAAGATGTTCTCCAAAACTCTCATTCATGTGAAAGGTGACTAGAACATTGGGTAGCAATAATTAACTTGCTGTTAAGAGGCGGGGCCTTGTTGGAGGTAGATCACTGGGGTGCATTCTTGTCCCCGACACCCCTATTCTCTCTGTCTCTGTCTCTGTCTCTTTCTCTCTCATTGTCTCTCTGCTTCTTGCCACCATGAAATGAGGCGCTTTCCCCTGCCAGGTACTCTCACCATGCTCCATGCCTAGGAGCCAGCTGACTATGGATGGCAGCCTCTATAAACCACAAACCAAATAAACCTCTCCTCCTTGAAGTTGTGGATGTCAGATATTTTGTCCCAGCGTGGAGAAAATGACTAAAGCAGGTTCTTTCCATGTCTTGGCTATTGCGAATTCTACCACAATGAGCATGGCAGTGTAACTCTCGCTTGGACACACTGATTTCAATGCTTGGTTGTATACCTACATGTAGATTCAAGACCATATGGTAGCTCAGTTTTTAGTTTTTTGTGGGCCCTCCATTCTAGTTTATTCGTAATTGCTGCACTAATTTGTGCTCCCATCAACAATGGACCAAGATTTCTTGTTCTTTATGTCCTCCATCAACATTTCTTATATATCATGTATTTGATGATAGATATTCTTCTCACAGGTGTAAAATGATACTTCATTGTGGTTTTAATTTCCACTTCTATGATGATTAGAGAATTTTTCCATGTATACATTGGTCACTTGTGTACCTTCTTTTGAGAAATGTCTGTTCAGTCATTTGCCTATTTTTAAAAATTAAATTATTTTCTTGTTATTGAGTTTTTTATTTCCTTATACATTTTGGGCATTACACTTTTATCAAATGGGTGTTTACAAATATTTTCTCCTTATATGTCTGTTGTCTCATATTGATTGCTTCTTTTGCTGTGCAAAACCTTTTTCATTTTATGCAATCACATTTATCTTTTCTTCTGTTGCTTGTGCTTTTAGAGACCTAACCAAGAAATTGTTGTTCAGAAAAATGTAGGATAGTTTTTCTCTTATTTTCTCCTAGGAGCTTTGCAGTTTTCACCTATTTTCTCCTAGTAGCTTTGCAGTTTCTCCCCTTCTATTTAAGTATAGCATCTACTTTTGAGTTTTGTGTATGTTGTGTGAGATAAAGATCAAAATTCACTTTTTCACATGCAGATGTCCAGTTTCCCCAACACCCTTTATTGCCTTTTCCCATTATGTGCTCTTGGCTCTTTAATCAGTTCTCAGAGATCACCCACATGGTCTTATTACATACCCAGTACAGAGTATTCTTTCAAACCATAGGCTTTTTTAAAATGTGCATCTTAATAGTTTGAGAATGGCTTGATTGCTTGATTGCTAAAATACATGCTTGAGAAAAGAAACTGATTTCATCTCACGTCTGTGGTTTCTGTGGTTTCATTTTAAAAAGCCTTAAAATGCACACTCCTGTGCATAAAAATAACTTGACACACAACCTTTTATTTACTTGAGAAGAGTGCTCTATTTTTGAGTCCATGGATTCTAATAGGATTTAATTGTCTTCTCTTGTGATGTTCTTGTAATGAAGAAGCTGCATAATTACAGGAATTATTGCTTGAAAAGAATTGAAAGACTCTGAAAATGCATAAAAAATCCTGGAAACATTCACCCTAAATGACTCCAAAAATGATACTTTACATTCTAAATGAAATAAAAGCAAGACATAATGCTATTTTTTGCTTTCAAAATATTCAAAGTATATTTGAGGCATAATGCAAGAGTAATTGTTTGAAAGCTATTTGCTAAAATTGCATCCACAGAAGCAAAAACATGTAATTCAGGGAGAACAAACATGGGTGTCAAAAAGGTATCCGTCAGGAGAAAAATGCTGAAACCTGATGGTTCTTACTTTCAGGTAAAACTGCAAATATGGTATAAAGAATGTTACAGTGAAATTTGGGAGCTGTCCTCAGTTGACAGGTTTTCTTGTTTCATTCTTTAACAAATTAGTCTTTCTAAGGAGTTTCATATTTTAAAACATTCTTAGATCTATTGCATATGGATTTTTCCTCATCCATTGTATGATGGTCTTTACAATAATCGAATTTCTGCGTGAGTTTATTTTAATGTAACAAGGCAACACATGGGGCATTTGAAATTGAATGCCTACCTTTTGCATTTCTAATAACTTTATTTTTTTATTTTAAACAGAAAAACATAAGAAATAAGAAAAAAGTTTCAAAACAGGCTGGAGAGTAACAATAATCAACACATTGTGTATTGTTATATTCACATTGGTTGTTCAGAGTGCAAGATATAGGTGCAAAATATTGTGCAGAAAATTAAAACAAGCTCAAAATATAGAATTATTGGCAATACTATCTAAAAGGTGATACTTTTTAATGGACAAAAAAATGTATAAATAGGCCAACTAATCTCTTTAATATTCCATTTTAATAAATGAAATGAGCACTCACTAAGATAAAACATAGCAAAAGATGAATGTTTTTCTCTTAAAATTTTCTATTTTATCTAGCCTGGTCTATTATTTGAGAAAGAGCTCTTGAAAACTATTTGATAAGGAAGGAAGTGTCCCTTTTTGAAAAAGTATAGTCCTAAAGATTTAGAAATGTAGTCCTGAGGATTAAAGAGAATTTAGTTGCAGAGGAAATATAGAGTGATTAAAGCATAGTACTGTTACAAATTATAGCAAGGATTTTATGAAGAGAATCTATTTAATTCCTTAAATGCTGCATTGTTAAAGCTTGGAGTATAATGTTACCAAAGAGATTATACTATTAAAAAGATTGGTGAAACCCAGTTACCAGTATGGAGGATTACATTAATATTGTAGAGGGTAGCTAGGTCATTCGGTATTATCAAAGCTAACAGTAAATCAGATGGAAAATAGACAAAAGAAATAGACTTATTTTGCATAACTGAAAAAGTACTATATTTTTAATATTCTAGTTATGATATCTGCACATACATATACAAACATACAGACCCTTTTATTAACTCATTTAGGGTAAAAGGTTAATGATGCCCACAAATTAGCAGAATTTCTGGTACTAGCACTTTTGAATTTTGATCACAGTACAGAGAAGAATCATTTCCTAGAGACAAAGTCTTAATTAAATTTCTTCCTAGTTCCAAAAGGTGCCAATACAGGTGAAATTTGGATGCTTCAGTTACTCACGAAAATAAATCCACACCCTCTTAAAAACTAAATTGTCAGTGGTGGGGGGTGGGGGGGTGGGACAGTTTGTGGGAATTAACCCAGGGCGTCTGTCTCAGTCACCATATTGGCCAGGCCAGGCTCCAGTATCAGCCTTCTGAAATACTGGGATTACGGGCATGCAGAAAGCGCCATGGCAAAGACTAACCAAAAAGTTAGCCTGAGCAAGTATTTGCCTTTATAACTGAGCTATTATGATGGGCTATAATATCTAAGATGTTACACTGTTTGTATAAAATAAACGAAGTAAAACATATGTTCTTTTAAAAATAGGAGATGACAAAGATTTGATATTTCAGCCATTATAGTAGATTATCAAAATCTATATAACACACATGAAAGCATTTCAATTGTAAAGTTTTTAAATAATGCAAGCTTACTGTCTACATAGAGTACATTTAATCAAACATGCTGTATCCTGTTTGCTGTTCCATTGAGAAATCACCTCTATAATCATAGATCTGATCATCTATTAAATTATAAATTTTAAAGACAGAGCATGTGTTCACCTACAACTAATGTGCAATGTAGAAACAAAGAATTTCAACTTTTATAAAATAAACTATTCGAAATAATCAGAGGTCTCTTGATATATGCCTTTCATTACATGTCCACAGCGATAAAGAGTCTGACTAGAATGTGTGAAGCTACTTATTTTCATTTTCATGGTAAATGATCAAAGGACATGAGTCACGTGATACTAATTGAATAATACATTCTTTTCTGACCTTTATTTTTAGTCCCGTTCTTAAAATTTGGTAGTAGATGTTTAAAAATACACATTTATTTACACAAAATGTAATATGAAACAAATCTCGAGTTCCTGTTGATCCAAAAGGACAATAAAATATGAAATAATAAGCTTGAGGCATCCTGTCTCACCTAAGAAAGTGGTGATGTTACCTTCCTAAAAGCAGTGGTATTATTGAACTCAGTCTGGCTTGTGATTGAAAATACACTATTTATTATTTGCAACACTTCTGGAAAATATAGAAGTTTACTTGAATATGGTTATTGAATCTAATTTTATTACTACAATTCATACTGTCTTCAGTTCTAATACTGTTATGGAAAGCAGAATAGTATGGATCACTTCCAGTATTTTCATACCATCAGATGACCTCCATCTCAACATAGGTATCTCTGCTTTTCCTCTTACACCGACAGTTGAATTGTCCATTGGACATTTGTATACCTAAACAATATTAATTGCATATTTATAGGGAATAAGAGTGGACCAAATTCAAGATACCTGAGAAAACATATTTAGTCCTCCCTCCACCCCATACGTTTGTGCATTTTATAAGTGTATTCACACATAATATTGTGTAATTATACACTTTCTTGGTGGTTAAAAGATACTTATTTTTTTCCTGTACTGACAGGAATCCATGCAGGACCTCACATATGTATACAACACCACTGAGGTATACACCCTTAGCCCACAAGATAATTGTAAAGAGTTCATTTGTTTGTTTTTATAACTGTGTGTGATGCAGCAGGAGAAGGGCAGGGTCGGGGTGCAGAGAATTTAGGACAAGGAAATGAGGAGCTAGTGGCAATCTGTCTAGAGGACATCTTTTTAAAGATGACCAGTCACTAAGATAATTAAGATGATGGTGACTAGATAAAAGAACTTCAGGGGCACCACTGACAAAATGAGAGAGAGGAAGCTGGGTGTGGTGGAACACCCCAGTAATCACAGCACTCAGGAGGCTGAGGCAGGAGGATCACAGTGAGTTCAAGATGAGACTAGGCTACATGCCAAGAGCCTTTCTCAAAAAATCAAAAATAAATAAACTTTTAAAATAGCAAGACAGAATCTGTCCACTCTGCGGATTCCCATCTTGATCCAGGTCAGCACACCTTAGGGTATTGCTTGAGATGACGAGTCACCCAGAAACTGGCCCCGGAAGCCCTACCCCTGCTCTGATTGTCTGTCTTTGCTCAAGGGGGACCTCGAAGGAGCAACGATGTTGGGCCTTGCTGGACATGGTGGTGTGCAGCTGTAATCCTGACACTTTCGAGGTTGAGGCAACAGGATTGCTGCAAGTTCAAGGCCAGTCTGGGCTACACAGTGAGACTGTCTCAAAAAAAGAAAATAAATAAATAAAGTTCTGAACCTGCCAATGTTTCCTGCCTCCATCCCCTGGCTCCCTTCATGTTCCCTTAGGCCCATAAGAAAGTATTGATTATTCATCTAATAATGAATTTCCCTTTTTGTTTAGTAATACAACACCCAATATATTCAGAGTGCCAAACTATTTGTATAAAATACTTATTAGCCACCTTTTTCACTGAGTTATTACTGAGTTCTGGTCATAAAGACATGTGAAAGTTGTGTGGGAATTTGGTGGGCCTTACAAAAAAACAGGGGTTGGAGATAAAGCTCAGTGGTACAGCACATTGGGATAGCATGTGCGAGGTCCTGCATTCAATCCTCAGCACTGCAAAAATTTTAAAAAACGAAGCTGGGCATATAATCCTATCCCTCAGGAAACTGAGGCAGGAGTATTCCTGGGAGTTCAAGATCAGCCTGAACTGAGCTCAAAACTAACTTGGACTAGATAGTGAAAACCAAAACTGGTTATGTTACGGAAATAATGGTTGGGCTGAGCAGGCATCCCGGAAAATAAAATGTCTAACAAAGGAAAACGGATGGTAAATCAAATGACTGAAGGAACCCAGGTATCCTTTAACCCTGGTGCTATTATTTAGGTCTAAAATACCTTCACACTTGTATCACCAGAGACAGAAAACAGCCACTGTTTATTTGAAACCACTGTCATTTCTAGTACCTATTACTAGCAGTAGAAAGCAATCTCTTACTAATAGAATACACAAGTCCTTTTTCAGAGTACTGGTTTTCATTGTGGAAGTCTTTCACTTTTTTGGTGTCTCAGTTATTTTTCTCTCATTGTTGAGACAAAGTACCTGATGCCCAAAGTTAAAGGGGGAAAGGTTTATTTAGCTCACAGTTTGTAGCATTTTAGTCCATAACCAGCTGGCTTCAAGGCAAGCTGGCATGGCAGGCAGACATTGCAGAGGAAAAACAGTCCATACCAGGCAGAAGATAGCAAACAAGCAAGAGAAGGAAGACAATCCTCTTTCTGTCCCTTTTATTGTATTTGGCTACTGGGATTAGGTAGGCACCAAGCCAATCAGTAGACTGATTTAGTAATCACCCATCTTTAATCCTAGCACCCTTAATCCTAGCATTGCACCATGAATCATTCACACAGTCTAGATTCAGCCTCCTCTGAAAAAGCCCTACCTATGACTGCATGAGGTTTTGAGGGAATATCTAAACACAAGCCATAACACTTGGTTAGGTTAATTACTAAGTATTTCCTTTTTCTGATGAAGAGTATTTTTTCCTTAATTTCCCTCTCAGTGACTCTGTTATTGGTGTGAAAGAATGCTATTGATTTTTGAGTGTTGGCTTTGTATCTTGCTATGCTACTAAATTTGCTCATTAGTTCTAGGAGTGTTACGATGGAGTTTGAGGGGTCTTCCACAGAGAGTCATGTCATCTGCAAATAATGTTAATTTAACTTCTTCCTTCCCTATTCATATTCACTTTATTTTTTCTCTTGTCTCATTGCTCTGGCTAATGTTTCTAGAACTGTGTTGAACAGAAGGGTTGATAGTGGACATCCTTGTCTTGTTCTTGGTTTTAGAGTGACAGATTTTAGCATCTCTTTATTTAGTATGATGTTGGTCATTTGTCATAGGTGACTTTTATTGGATTAAAATAAAGACTTTATATTCTTGTTTTTTAGGGTTTTTATCATGAATGGATGTTCTATTGTGTTAAATTATTTTTCTGCATTACTAAGATGGTTGTGATTTTTAAGCTTGCTTCTGTTTATGTGGTGTATTACATTTATTGATTTGCATATGTTGAACCATCCTTGCATCACTGGAATGAATCCTATTTGGTCATATTGTGTAATTTTTTTAATTTGCTGCATTCTGTTTGCCACTATCTTATTGAAAATTTTAATCTATGTTCATTAATGAGTTTGGTCTGTAGTTTTCTTTTTTTTGTTGGATGATTTTCTGGTTTCACTGTAATGCTTGCTTCCAAGAATGACTTTGAGAACACTGATTCTTTTTCAATTCATTAAAAAACCTGAAGAGCATTGGTGTTAGATCGTCTCTAAAGTTCACATAGCATTTGGCAGTGAATCCATCAGGACCTGGGCTTTCCTTAGTTGTTGGGTTTTTTGGGTTTTTTATTACTTCTTCAATTTCACTGACTGATATTGGCTTGTTTGGAACTTTCATACCTTCTTGGTTCAGCTTTAGCAATTCATATATATCTAGAAATTCATCCATTTCTTCTGAATTTTCCATTTTATTAGAGTACAGGTTCTGAAAGTAGTTACTGATAGTCAGGGTTTCAGCAGAATCTTCTTTTATTTTCCCTTTTTCATTTCTAATTACATGGACTTGGGCTTTCTCATTCCTTATTTTGGTAACAGAGAATTCAATCTGATATTCATAAGCTTATTTCTTTTCCATCTGCTTCAATTGTGGTTACTGTGTAATTCAGGAAATAGATATTTCCTTCTTTCTTTTTTAAATTAAAAAATACTCAGCATTTAATATGATTCAGTGTGTTTAAGTTTAGAAATAATTTAACAAATTTTTCAATATTAAATAGTTGTGCTCCCTTTCTTGGATTTATTTTTATGATTTTAAAACAAACAGGTTAAGTACTTTAGATAAAATCTTTGGTGTTCATTGTTAGTATTTAGAGGTCAGTAGAGAAACAATCATTTTCTGCTAATACTTTACACATTAGAATTGAATACGTGATTTTCCAAATTGTAATCTATGATAATCACGATCAGATGAGCCCAATTTCAAGAACAAATCATTATTTCAAGAATACTATTTGTACCCACTATGTATGAATGAGAAAACCAAAAATCTTAATTTGGAAGTGTATTCAACAAATCACTTTGCTGATCATTCTATTTATTCCCCTGCTCTTGCAGCTAGACTGCTATAACCAAACTCAAATGAAGATAAAATATTATTTCCTTCACGTTCAAGGACTTTGGGCTGTTCAAATATTGTTTTTGCAAATGAAATCATTTTTTTGAAAAGTCTTTAGAGATTTTAAAAATCTGTAATAGAATTTTTTCCTATCTGACTCATTGTTTTCTTTAGCAGTACTAAAATTAATGGCACATCACAAAAGTTCCAGACTTAGTTCCAAAAGAAAACAAAATGTAAAGATATGGGAGAGGGAAGCTTAAGCAATAATTTGAACTTACTTTTTAACCATACACCATGACAGTTTTCCTTGCTAGTTTTTAAACAACTTTCCCAAGATTACAAAACAATTATAAGATATAAATAATAACAATTATAATATAAAGATGAGATTCACTCCTGAACTGGCTGTGTGAAGTATGCATGTCAAATTATTTTCCTATGGTGTCCCCAGTGAACATTAGGTTGCTTTTAACAAAAAATGTTCAATTAGGGTAATAATGATTCAGCAACTTTTATAGAGAACCTGCGATTACCCAGGCCCAAGATGTCTACCTCTAAAGATCTGATAATCTAATAAAGACAAGCAATGAACAAAAAACATAATCAATAATTCATCTAGCATATTAGAAAAAGTTGTACACACTACAGAGGGATGTAAATGTAAGGGAGATTGGAATATTTGTGAACTGGTTATTTATTAATTATTTCAGCTTTTTTAGCTCACTATCCATTGGAAATGTTACAAAAAATAGAGGGCTTTTATAATATCTTTCAGTTCTTATTCATTTCCCAATTAACTTAGGTCAGTATATACTAACCCAAACCTTCTGTGAATTTATGTCATATAATTGTAATATGTTGAACTTTATACTATGGTCATCAATCCTGGGGTCCCCTGAACTCCTAAACAATTCTTATTTTTAAAATTGCATACATTAAAGTGCACTATGATGCCATAAAGTTGTATGTATACTGATAAAAATCACAACTTCATGTGCCAAACACTACAGGATGACACAGAATATTTTTACCACTCTCTAAGTATTATCTTTTAAACACTACAGAGCCATTGGCTATTACCATACAGACTGTATGGTTTTACTTTATCCAGAATATCATGAAATTGGAATCCTGTGGTATATAGCCTCTTCTGACCAGTTGGGTTTTATTGTTGTTGTTGTGGTGGTGGTGGTTGTGGTTTACTTCTTAGATTACATGCTTAAGGTTCAACTACATTTGTTGTGACCTCATATCTATGAAATTAATTTTATGAGTTTACTTGACTGGGCCACGGCATGCCTCTATGTGGTCAGAAATTATTGTGGGTACATATGTGTCTTAGTTACTTTTCATTCATTGCTGAGACAAAACACCTGACACCCAAAATTAGGGAAGGAAAGATTTATTTCTTACAGTTCTTGAGGGCTTCAGTCCGTACTTAGTTGGCTCAAAGGCAGCATGGTGTGGCAGGGCAGCCATTCATGGCAGCCACCAAACAGCAAGGAGAATCCGTGTGAGAGAGAGCGAGAGAGGCATTCCTCCTGCCCTTAATCCATATGTCAGCTCCACCCCTGGGCAGGTGCAGCACTCACATTGCCAATCCCAGCACTAGACAACAAACCAATCACAAACTCCAGACTCAGTACCATCCAAATTACATGAGGTCTTGGGGGGACACAGGATCAAACCAATACAATATGTGAGAGCATTTAGGGATGATACTAATATTTGAATCAATAAACTGAGTAATGGAGATTTCCCTCCCTAATGTAGGTGGTCCTTGTCAAATTAGATGAAGAACTAAAATTCTAGTCCTCCCATCATTAAAAAAAAAAAAAAACTCCTTCCTGGCTCCTTTGAGCTGGAACATCATCATTTTCTAACTTTCAGACTTAAACTGAAACTGTTTTTTTCTCTGATTTAGCACTGGCCAGCTTTCAGAATGGAGCCATCTTCTCCTGGTTCTTAGACATCTTTATCACTTTTGTTTTAATTTACTTGCCTTACAGATAAATGATGGCAGGTATATTTTTATGTATTTACTTGTCATCTGTCTCCTTCTTTGGTGAGGTGTCCCTTTTTATATTTTGCTCAATAATGTCATTTGTTTTCTTTTTGTTTAAAGAGATAGTTGCATATTTTGGATACAATTCTCTTATCAAATGCATAATTCACAAATATTTTGATTATATATAGACTTTAGTACCTTGTTTATTTTCATAATGTATGAAACACACATGTACACACACAGAGATGCAGAGTTTAAACTTTCTGTTTCCAGATTTGTACTAATTTGCAGCAACCAAGTAAGTAAGGCATTGTCATTTTAAAAGACCCACTTTAATAGTTGATATATTGCGTCAACTTGAGAAGTTGAGACTCTTAACTAAGTAATTCAGCATTTCTACATCCTAGGGTGTAGAGGACATGCCCTAAGGCAGCTGTTTACCTGCCAGAATGTTGTAATGGTTGATTCATTGTGTCAACTTGAGAAGTTTAGAAGTGAAGTTTAACTAAGTGACTCAGCAGAGGGCCTGGGTCCTCACTTTGTAAACATCCTGAACCTGTGCAAGAAGAGGGCAGGGAGATGATGCAAGTGCTACATCCACCGCAGGGCGGGTAACTTGTTTACAATATAAGGGAGGATAAGAGGTTTGTTTTTTCCCCTTTTGGTGCTCTTGTTTTTGCTATCTTCTGCCACCATGAATTGTTGCCCCTCACCATGCCACCCTGCCTTTGAGCTAGCTGATTACATACTGAGACTGCCACAAACTGTAAGCTAAATAAACCTTTCATTCCTTAACTTTAAGCATTGGGTATTTTGTCTCAGCAACAAGATAAAAGTAACCAAGACCCACATCATTCTAAAGGTAAACTTTTATCAAGAATGACAGTGATAGGCCAAGGCTTTGATGTTGAATCTGCTCAGTATCTTGATTATCTGTTCAGCATTTGCATGATATTATCATTTTACCAACTGTGGAAAGAGTAATTCTATGTCAATAAAAATCAGGTACCATAGTAGGTGAAGAAGCTGACTGTACATTGGTCCTGGAGGAGGAGGAAGAAGAAAAGGAGGAAAAGGCCTTTCCTGGTGATTCAAAATGTAGTCTATTTAGGTGTTGCTGCTAACAACATACAGTAAAATCATTTGGATATGATAGTGGTGAAAATCATGGTATCAGGTCACAAACACGCTATCTTAAATATTTCACTTTGGAAAACATACAGATAGTATTTTAATTTAAGCTTTAAGTGAATTAAGCCCTTCCTATTCTCAGTAAGTAAATAAGATAATGGCAATTCAGAAAGTCTCCAAACTGTTCAGAAGACATACATCTACAACAGGAAATGCTTCTTTACCATCTCCATTTACTGACCACAGAGAGAATGAGAACCATGGATCATCCACATACATATATACTCACAAAGCCAAATCAACAAGGTAGATGACAATGTCATGGAATAGTGTTATGTAGTATCCATGAATGGATGAGGCCTAGATGTCTTATTCTTCTAAATCAAAGAAGTCATTCTTCCTCTTGCCTTTAAAGTTTTTGCATTTAGATTATCAAAAAGAAGATGAAATTTAAAGTACCTGTGCACAGTGTCTAGGACAGAGAATTCCTATCTCCTAGAAGTCATGGATTGATTATGTGCATACCATCACTGCTCCTTCTGATTTAACAAGAGCACCATTTTTTACAATGTAGAAATGGAAATCCCAGTTAGAAAAACAGTAGTTCTTTATTCATTGCTGTTCCCCTATCAAATGCAAAGCACTTCATTATACCAGCCAATGTCATTATTTAAAAAAACGCGTTTCTGAAGTTAGAGCTGAAACCTGTGTTAGTCACAGTTATTTAGGAAAATAGAAACAATAGATTAAGAGATAAGATGTGGTTGGCTCGGGTGATTATGAAGACTGACAAATCATATGATAAGCAGTCTGAAAACTAGGTAAAAAAGAAAAGTAAGTGATGCACTTCGAGCTAAAAATGAGGGTTGGAAAACCAAGATACTGCAATTCCCATCCTAATAATCAGGATTCTGATGTCCCAGAATAGAAAAAGTATGCCCTCAGCTAAAAAGACAGAGAAAATTTGCCTTTCCTCCACCTTCAAGTCCATGTGGACCCTCAACAGATTAGATGATGCCCATGCACTCTGCTAAGGGCAGACCATCTTCATTCATTCTACCAACTCCTTTGCTAATTTCCATAAATCCTCTTTTCTACTTCAAAATCAGAGATGTTTTACCAGCCCTGTCAAATTGACACACAAGGTTAATCATCACAAATCTCATACAGAGCAATGATATTTATGTTTCTTCCCTTCCCCCTCCTACTACTCTCTCCATTTCCCTGTCTTTATCTCTTAAAGGAGGACTGAGGATAAAAGAATTTCTATTCACAACTAAAACAAAAGGACATTATGCATTACTTTGATTCATCCTATCACAATATGTAATTTTATTCTTAGCCAACAAAAAGAAACTTATGAAAAATTATTGCCTTTGGAAACTGCTAGAGGAATCTAGTGTTGTGATGTGCTGTCTAGAGAAAACTGAAAACCCATCAATGCAAAACAACTAGAATGCCAGAGACTGAATTGACAACCTAAAATTCTTTATATGCTCAAAATGTACCTGAGTCAGTCAGATCTTGATGTGACATGTGTGGTTTCACAGTGTGAAAATTTTGCCGAAGCACTCAAGTCAAGCTGAAGAATCTGCTGAGTATTCAGCAAACTGTCTAAGATGTGGTTGTTATCTTATTTTGAAGTTTTAATTTCTGTTGCCAATTCTGTGACTATCATTTAACAACTTGTCCTAATTTAGCAAAGTTTTCGAGTGCAGCAATATTATACACGGCACACAAAGATGGGAAAGCAAATGTGTGGAACACAGAAACTAATTTTCAAATTTGCTAAGCGGATTTCCAACCCCCAAGAGAGTAGCAACCCTCACCACACCTGGATATCATTACATTTTACATCACTGTGCCAAATGGAATCAGAGCTGAACTCGGAACTCAAGATTTAGCAGCCACTTGGGACAACGTTGCTGACAATCTAAACTGTAGAAACTGTGTTCTCTAAATTAATGCCACTATCTTTTCTCATAAAAAAAGACAAGACAAACAAACTGCCTATGGTCACTAGCCTGCTGCTGATACTTTTAATTCAATAGGAAGAAGTAGATTCTACCACCTAGATAGTCTTTAGTAAAATGAAAAAATAATCATGTTATAATTTGACCAAAGTAGGCATGAAAAGTTCTAGCTAAATAACATAGAAAAATTTTCTTGATGGATGTTTACTACTAACACTTACCTGGACAAAACAAAATGTATATAAATAAGTGTGTTTTTCCACAATCTGTATGACAGAGATCTCAGTCAAGGGTAAAAACAACTTCTTGGGAAGTCTCAGAATTTTGAAGGAAAACCTGTTCAATAAAGTACCTTTAAACTAAATTATTATAATTTTGGCAAAAAGTAACCATTGCTTTTTGAATATGAATATAGAATACAGAAAAAAATGCACTAGCCCCTTATAGGATAGTACATCAAAATTCCTGGGGGAAGAAGTATGTTAATACTTCATAATAATATGCAGACAGATGTTTTAAAAGTTTTAAATAATTTGCTATAATGTGTGACCATTTTTAAATGGAACTTCTTTTCTATAAACATATTACATTATATATTTTTTAAGGGCCTTCAAAATCTTTGAAAGAACTCTAACCAAAATATTGCCATTTGCCAGACGTGGTGCATACCTATAATCTCAGCACTTGGGAGACTAAGGCAGGAGGATACCTTTCAGTTCAAGGCAAGCTACATAGTGAGTTCACGACCAGCCTCAACTGCATAGAGAGACCTTGTCTCAAAAAAAATCAAAATACTGTCATTAAAATTGTTCACAAAATTTGGAAATTTTAATTGGGAATCGCCTAATATAACTGACAAGCTAGACAAGAAAATATATCTCTTTGAAGTCATTCAAGTTTATACCTATGACCCTTGCCTCTTTCCTTGCTTCCAGAAAATCTGGATGTGGATGTTATCCCCTGCATTCACTTTTTTTCCTCTTGAACTCTGTCCTGCCTTCCTCTCCAGGAAAGAAAACTTGCTCCCTGTCTTGGAGTTTCCAAGCAGTACTAGAATTTTACTATTATGTGAAGAAGCTACCAGCTATTGAATAGTAAGTGGGGAAATAACTAAATAATTATTCCCAAGCACCTGCTACCTTCCTGAGCATAACCACATTGACTGGAGGTAGCAAAAAAGGAAATAGTTCTTATGGCCTGTGTCTAGATGTCCCCCCAAAGCCTCGTGCTGTCATAAGTGGGGCTTTTTCAGAGGTGACCAAATCAAGAGTGCGTGACTCTGGAATTAAAGGTGTGTGATGCTGGGACTGATTCACGGTGTGATGCTAGCATTAAAGCTGGTTCATCCTGGATAGGATATAAGGGGCTGAAAGAGCAACATTACTTGTTTTCTTGCTGCTTGTTGATTTCTGCCTGTCCTACTTTGCCATGGGTTTCTCTTCTATGATTCCCCTCTGCCATACCACCCTGCCTTGGAGCCAGCCAACTATGGACTGAAACTTCTATGAACTGTGAACCAAATAAACCTTTCCTCCTTTAACGTTGGGTGTCAGGTATTTTGTCTCAGCAATGTGAAAAGTAACTAAGACAGTTCTGATTTTGTCAGTTAAACATTGGCATTAGCCCTAGAAAATCTTTTGACACTGAAGACAATAAAATATTGAACATGTTATAGCTTTATCTGGAAATCTTTACGTCAGTTAGCATAAAACTATGCTAGAAGTCAGAAAGATAAATGAGTTTGCGACAGTTCTGCTTTCTTCTGATGTTTTCCTTTTATAATTGAGAAGGATTCACTCTATCTGGGTTTTTCTTGCTTATGCATAAAGCCTGAATATCTTTGGACAGACATTTTAGTATGACAGCAAAGGATCAGGGAGATGAAAGGGGACAAAAGATTGTGGTTTCTAAACTTCAAACTTTGATTAGATAATTCTGTTGAGCTTCAGGATTTAAAAAAAAAGTGTAGTGCTCCTTCTAAAACATAGACAGTGTTACATTCAAATTGGAAAACAAGTTAATACCTTTTTTAAAATGTACTGAACCTTCTTTTTATTTTTTTTAATTGACATAAAGTTGTACATATTTACTGGGGTACCATGTGAAGTTTCAACATATATGTTCACCATGTAGTGCCCAAGTCAGGGCAAACTTATCTAGCTCCTCAAATATTTATCATTCATTTGTGGGGGAAAAAAACCTTGAGAATTCTTTTCTCTAGCTACTGGAAGCATGCAGTATATTATCATTATCTATAGTCACCCTACTGTTCAGTGGAATACCAAGACTTATTTCTCCTATCTACTCATAGCTCAGTATATGTTGACTAACACTTCCATACAGCCACACTCTTCTCAGCTTCTGGTAATCACTTTATGTACATTTTTTGAGATGCATAATTTATCACTTTAATAATATCACCAAATCAACCAAATCAGATTTTGAAATAGTTTTTTAATTCTTCCCTCTCAAGAGTATTAAGTCAATGGTCCCTGAAATAATTGCATATTTTGTTTACACAGAAAATGAGCATGTTGGTTAAATTCCATATCAATTTTGTATATTAAGGAAAGTTTACATGAACTCATCTGGTTCTTTAATTTGAAAATAAAGATTTTATATTTCATAGTTTTATTTGGTGAGTATCTTGAATTATTTCTAGCATTTTTCTTGTAATTAACATACTTCTGATCACAACTGTGATGACATTTATATATTGATAAGCCATCTCTAGAGCACTGATGCCTAATTAGGGTAATTCACATGCTGGAAACCATTCCTCCTTAGGTTTAGATTTAAGTAAATCTTATGCACATATCACACTGCTTATTCTGAAAAATTTTAACATGAGTTACTACCCAGAAAATACAAATATTCTAAGAACACCAGCTAATTGCATTCTAGCACAGCTATTTCAAAGTCTAAAATTTAAGTGTCACTATAGACACCTTCATGTTATTATCTGATAATTAACCAAATATTATTGCTTTAATTTTGAAGCACAGATGATTGTCAGTTTTAGCTCAGTTATAAAAATTAATTATTCTATTTCAAATGAGATAAATAAGCAAAAATGCTTATAAAGTTGAAATTATAAAAACTTAGTTAAAAATAGAATAGCATTTCAAGGCAGGACAATAATAACACATGGCTAATGATAATAAAAAATAATACTAACAATATATCACCAGTAGAATCACCTATATTCCTTGTTAGTAGATGTTAATAAGCAAGGTAGAAACTGTGAAATTGTAATGCATATCTTGCAGAATACATATTCTCTTTTCTTTTTTTCTTTCTTTCTTTTTTCTTTTTTCTTTTTTTTTTTTTTTGACATTGAACCCAGTATCTTCACACTGATCTATATCCCTAGTGGCTCACTTTTTTCCTTTGAGATGATGTCTGCAGCATGCTAAATTTCATTTGGGCTTGCAGTCTTCCTGCCCCAGCCTCCCAGATGTGCACAACCACACCTAGCTTTAATAATTAGCTACTCTCCACTCTGGCCTCTTGGAAGTATTTTATCCTGTTTACTAGGACCTCATACCCTAGTAGCTTTCCTTTGAGATTTCTGGCTGTTTCTGCTGAATCTACATGATAATCACTGCTTCCTCTGACAAACTATGATCTGTTGTCAATTCTCTAGTTTCTTTCTATTCAGAGCCTTCTTCACTCACTGAGCATTTTAACCATTTTTAAGTCTTCAACTGCTATCAATGCAACTTCCAAATCAAAATGTCTATCCCAAGGGTAGGTTTGAATATTCTAATGTGTTCATCTACTTTCTTGAAAGTTTCACAGCAACTCAAACTCAACGTCTTGTGCCCCCAATTGCAGTAATTAAAGCAGACATAAGAATTGTATGTAATTATTTCCTCTCTTTCATCCACTGCATTTATAATTTTCAAGAATCCATTGACTTGGACTGTTGAACATCAAAAACATCAATTCCTCTTTTTATTTTCAGATAGCTTCTCCTCCAGGCAACCATTTTTCCCCCAAATTTCCCTAGTATCCTTTTAAATGAGTTCCTCTCACTCAGTTTTATCTCTCAAAATTATACTGCAATTTTAGTATCTCTCTAAAATGATAATATAATTCTATCACTCCTGTATGCAAATCACTGTAGCCACCTTAAGGTATGGTCCTGAAGTAGAGGACCCTTCATGGTCACATCTGATCTATTCCACTAGTACAAAGTATCATCACTTCCTATACCATTCTCTAGTGCCTGTCTGAACAGAACTTTTATATTTTCAAAAATGTCTTCTGTCTTTTACTTAAGGATTTGCTATATTTTATTTGTCCCTGAAGCACCAACCCCATCCCAAGTAGATTTATTCCTTCCTTTGCCTAGCTTTTTATCTACCCTTCAGATACCATTTCTTCTAGAAATTTCCTTTTTGTATGTTTTATTGGTATCCTGTGCATCAATTGCTATAGCTCTTCACTATTCAATTGTTGTAGACTGTAACTTCCAAAATTTCAAGGAATGAGCACAAAACTCATGATGCTCATTATAATATGCTTAGACATAATACCATGCATATAATATGTACTACACTTAAAATGTACTTTTGGAGTCAAGTAGTTCATTTTAAATATTTTATAGTTTAGAATATTTGCCTCTTGTTTCTTAACAGTGCCCATGTTTATATACAATATATAAATAATAAGTATAATTCTGTCTTATATGAAACTAACATTGAAAATAGCTGAAAACATGTAGTGCTATTCAATGTAAAGTATTGCTAGGTTGAGTATTCTATTTTTATACTCTTTATAAATATTTGAATTGATACATCAAATGTGAAAGCATAATTTTATTTCATTAAAAAGTCAACAAAGCAGTGATCCACCTGAAACACAGAAGGATTATTCTTAAATACTATCAAATATTGAATATTTCATTTTTCTTTTAAAAGTACTGAAAATGTATTAAAGAAGAGAAAGAAGTGTGGGAAATTTTTATCTTGCAAAAAAAATTTAAAAGAACTTGCAATTTTGAAAATTGTAAGTTATCTCTTTGAATACTGGGAAAGGTCTTACTCCCAATATCACAAAGGAAGGACCAAAACTACAGAGAACATAATGTCAAGCCAAAGTAATCAAAGACTTGAAGTTCAAGTCTTCTGCTCACCTCAGATTATAACTCTAACGTGAAGGTGTTGCTGTATGATTCAATGGCATAGAAATTGCATGCTCTCTCTAAGAGGACAGAGCCCACATTTATTGCATGTGCTCAGGGAAGCAGGGAATCTCAAAGTCTTACAAATAACAATAATGTGGCAATGGATACAGAATATATAATAAAAACTAGATAAATCATTTCTTCCATTTTATGTTTATTTATTGTATTGCATCCAGGCATTATGCCAGGAATTATGAGATTAAAAAAATAAGTCAGCAATAAGTCTTTCCTGTTAGTGTTAACAATATCACAGGAAAGCTAAGATTACTTGAATAGAATTGAATGAAGAATGTGGCAAATGTAGCCAGTGGAAAAAAAGGTAAAGCATTAGAGTAATTTACAGAAAAGAGGATTGCTTCTGCTGCTGGTAGTATTGTTGTGGATCCCAGCTCACAAGCCTTTCAGGTATGGGTAAGGAGAGACAGCTTTATGCTATGAAATAGCTACAATTGAGGTGAAGAAAAATGAACAAAAGTGGTAAAGTATGGGTTGTAGATAGAAGAAAGCAATCAGCTCAGTTTATTTAAATCATATAGTGACTGAAAATCAACAGCAGATAATATTTATAAATATGGGTCAGGGCCTTCTTTGGGGGACCTAAAGTAGCATATCATGTATAGTTCTTTAATTCAAGAACAGTATGCAAATCTAAATTACATAAAAATTTAATTGACAATCATTTCTGAGAGTATGTAAGAATACAGTAGTACTGATTATGCATATTACTTCCCAAAGTTCTTGGGTAAGAGGTAGCAGTCTTTTTCTGAAACAGTGCAAAAATTAAAGTTTGTTACACTGAAACTGTAGAGGCCCTACAATATCAGCATGACTCTTTATTCTAATTTTCTATTAGTTCATAAAAATAGGAATGTTTCACTTCAATTATTTAACATCTTTTCTGCTATTAAAATCTTTAGATAGTCACATCAAAATTTCTATCTTTCAAAAAGTTGCAATTATTAATATTACTGTAACAAATGTGCAATTTGTTGAGCATTTGTGGAAATATAGGCACTGTGAGAAAGCCCATTAAAGTATATCATTTCTTTAAATTCTCTACAACTATAATATTACAGTGCTATATTACACATAATGAAACTAAATGTCCAGAGGCTAAATCTTTCATTGTCATGTATCTGATATGTTAGAGCCAGGATTCAAACACAGAATAATTTACTCCAAAATAAACATGATTGATAATCCACTATGAAATTGATCGACGATACAGTAAATGCAAGCCTTGGTTTTTATTGCATTAAAATTCTGTCAATTCTATTAGTCTGGTTTTCAAATCCCAATCAATTTTGTAATTTGAATTTACTTAATATTAAGCAAAATTTCTTTTTCCCTTTATTTTTTTACAAATAACATAGCTCTTTTGACACCTATCAAGATGAATTGCTCCAGATTCAGTATCTTATATGAAATTTGTTGTTCTTCATAAAAACACTCAACATTTCTAACAACTCTTGGCATAGCAACAGTAAGTCAGAACACACCATAAAACAATCAGTATCAGCTATAAACAATGTTTGCCTTGATACATAACAGATGAAATATATTTCTTGCCAGTAACCTACTGAAACTGATAAACAACGTGGCCATCTAAACAAACCTCTGATTGACTATGTCTCCCATATTTTATGTACTGATCATCATAACAAATTTTGATTCTTGAAGGATTCCTCTAAGAAATAGTGAAGAAAACTTGGACTTTGCACTGATTGGGTTTCATGCTTCTGGCTTAGAACTGCACATCCCCAGAAATAACTCATCTCTCGAACTTCAGAAACCAAAATCACAATTTCTTATCTTCAGACACTTCTAAGGTCTAGATAAATGATTTACACTGAGTTTTAAACCTCAGGTCCATGAACGGGTTCTTTTTGTTTCTCCATCTTCTACTTCTCTAATGAAAAATTTCAAAGACAAAATAAATAGGTAAGTACTGTGACTTTGATCTACAATTTCCTGCCTACTGGCTCACAGCTTTCAGAAGATGATTGGATGTGATGGTTTATACATTGTGTCAACTCGAGAAGTCTAGAATCTTAATTAAGTAACTCAGCAGCTCTACATCCCGGAGTGTAGAGTATAAGCAGTTACCTGTTCACTGTGTCAATTTGAGAAAGTCAGAAATTGAACTGAGAGACTCAGCAAGGAGCCAGGGTTCTTACTTTGTAAATATTATCATCCTGTGCAAAGGAAGACAAGGAGGTTTGTGAATGCTACACCCATCCTGGAGCAGGGAGGTTTCCTGTGTACGATATAAGGGAGGAGCAGAGGCTTGCTCTTGCCCCTTTTTGCTCTGGCTGCTGCCTTAAAGTGTTGCCCCGCTATCATGCCACCCTGCCTTGGAACCAGCCAAATATGGACTGAAACCTCCAAGAACTGTAAGAAATAAACTTTTCCTTCCCTAATTTTGGGTGTCAGGTGTTTTGTCCCAGCAACGGGAGAAAAGTAACCAAGACATTGGATCACGAGGGCTCTAATTTCTCCAGTTGTTTAGTCTATTGAAGGCATCATACTTGGATTCCATTATTGGGAGGAAATGGAAATTTAGAAGGTAGGATGTACAGTAGCTAAAGGGAGTGGGTCATTGGGGCATAACCCTTGGGACAGTATCTTTCCCCCAAATCCTTTCTCCTCTGCTCGTTTCTTTTTCTTTTTCCTTTTTGGCCTCCTTGAGGTGAGAAGCTCTCCATTGCCATGCCCTTCTGCCTCCGTGTTTCTGTCTCATCACAGACCTAAACTAGTGGAGCTGCCTGACTGCAAAACAGAACTTGTGACACCATGAGCCTCTTTCAAGCTGATTTACATCAGGTATTTTGTTATGGTATGAAAAGCCGGTGCAAAAGCAGTAGGCATTTCTCCTTAAATCTTTTCTTAATAATCCTATTCTAATTGTTTATTTCTATTTGTCTTATCTAAACTTTGCTTCTATTTGAAACCTTAAGGAAAAAATGACTAACATGCCCTTAGGTTATCATTCAGATCTTTTGACATATAAAATTAAATCTGCATTGAACTTCTGATTGAAGGCCTTTTCTTGTTGTAATGCCCAGCTCTTGAGGCATCATTCCCAAAAGATCTCTCTTTGCTACATACTCTTATTCACGTCCATGACTTCCAGTGATGTCTTTCTATTCCATATTTATACCATGTATTCTTCTGTGATCTGCAATGGTTTTTCCCTTTACTGATTCATTATCTCAACCTGAACTTTTTTGAGAGAATTATTCTTCTTCTAATTCCACATTTCCTTAGTTATATATCACCTACAAATCCTGCCATTAATATTCTGCCAGTTTCCAAAATCAGAAACTTATATGATTTCTCCATCTCTCATCACCTCCACTTCCAGATAAGACCTCTTTAAACCTCTTATTTATTAATTTGTTTCCATATTAACTCATTCAATAATTCAATGATCACTCATTGAGCAGTTTTAATGTTCCAGGCACCATGAGAAAAGAGGAAGCCATGACAGAATTGGGCTCTCCTTTCATGGAGGAAAAAGAAGGAATCAAGGGAAGAGACCAGATTACTGGATTCTCTGCTTACTAAAGTGATTTGTGGGAGGCTCGAATGGCACAAATATGTGAAACTTTTTTATAAATTGTGCAGCACTCACTCCATTTTGTCTTGCTCTGTAGTTACTAGTATGCATGACTATCTTTTTTCTCCAGGTTGTAAGGGACCACATATAATTCACCTCTGCAGAGTGTCTTCCATCTAATCCATGATTAATAAATCCTCATTGAGTTAAATGAGTGAGAGGAAATGAATCCTGAGATAACAAATGACTGAATATGATAAATAATGTCTTTTGGGAAATATATGCACAAGCTTTCCACTCCAAGTTTTCAAAAGTCAATTGAAAGTTATGAATCATTCTTCTTGTTGCATTTTTAAGCATTCATGAATTGAATGAGGCAAGGATTTAATGACATAGTCTTTTGCTGAGAAAGAATTAGGATTAGTAATCTGAGATAAGCCTTGAATTATCAGAGGTTTGGGAGATTTGGGCAAGAGTAAAACATTCTTCTCTAAACCTCAGCATTTTGTTACTGGTGCTTTAATTGCACCCTCTGCCCTATGGAGGGTTCTGAATTCATTCTTAACAACACATGATCATCAAGTAGCTGAAAGCAAGGCCATGGCTTCAGTAGACCACACAGTAATGAAGGGCGGTGTTTTTCCTCAGCATCAGACTTAAGCCTGACTCTTCCAAGAGAAAACATTTAATGGAATTGAAAAGCTACTTTATTCTTTGCACCTGATAGAATACGTTATTATCTTTCTAAGTATTAAATATCAGCAGGAATGAAGAGTTGAAATAACGCCAGGAAAAATATAATGTGCATGTTCCATTTTGTATCATTAATGATTTGTAAAACATTCTGTAGCCTGTTTATTGCTTCCTGGACTGTTATAAAAATAGCATGTTCAGTGTGTGTTCCTTCCTAAGGATAATGGAGGAACTCAATGAGAGACAAGGGAGGAAAATGATTAATGAAAAGTTCACTATGCAAATTTCAGCTCCACAAATAATGCAATATCTCTTCTTTTCACTAACTCGTATTTTATGAGAACTATTTTTGAACGTGTCCCTCCTTCTCTGTTGGCTTTGATTATGCTCAAGGGAGTCTCCCACACACAGAAAAGATGTATACTGATATTTCTAAAATGAACTTACTCATTTGGTAGAGTATATATCATTCATCTCTATTTACTCTTTTGATAAGAAATAACACTACCTTGATTATATGTTCCTTTATTATTCTACTACATTTAGGACATTATTTGTGCTTGCAAATGAAAAAGCATATTTAATTCAAAGAGAATAGCTTGAGGAAAGCTCATCTAAGAAAATATGCACATTTACATTAGGACTAGATATTAAACTTCTCAACTGAAATAGACCCTTGCTTGGCCATCTAACCCATTTCTGGTACAAAGAACTTGAATTTTCATTTGGAGAATCACCCTTCTCCTTCTTTCTGTTTGAGACTGACACTATCCCTAGCTGTAACTAGAGTAACTGTTACTAGTTCAGGATAATCATAGAATTCAACTTGAGCCATAGAATTTCAAGGTTGAAAAGAAGATTCTTTCCTCCTGACATTATTAAACTTCTAGGAAAAAAGTCTAAATTTTAGATGATGGTTTCATGGAGAGTTCCAGTCTGAGAAAAAAGCCAGTGCAGGAAAATATAGAATTACAGACATTTTCTAAAGTGATTGCTGAGTTACTCTATCTACCTGTAATTAACATGTTCATGATAAGGCTTTAATTCATGTCTTACTGCCAGGTGGCTCTGAACTACTGATGGTTCGTGCATGACAGTCCAATTGGGTGGCATGGCACAGTCCCATTGGGTGGTACAGTCTGCCTGATGGGACACTCATGCATGTGCATCAAGTCATGTAAACTGGCAGGAACATGTTAAGCTTGAGGTATACCTGCTTCATTAAGTCAGCAACCATATTCTTTTTTATTAAGCTAGTGTAAATTAGGTTTCAATCACATTCAAACTCAAAAGAAATGTTAAACATTTTTCCCACTGACTGACCACTTTCCAAAGGATTTCTTTTCAACATACTATAAAATATAATGAGGACTCTTATAAGAATTGAGTTGTAATTTTTTTAGTTCTGATTCAGTACTTAACATACATGTAAACCACAGTATTAGATGCATACTACAACTTTAACTTTATGATACAGTTATCATCAGGGCCTTCTGGGTTCCAGATGTGCAAATGTTCATCTTTCTTTTAAGGAACACTTTGCAAATTTCCTAGAAGCTTGCTATATATTTTTAACTATGTTACCATATTTGGGCAATGTTCTGACTGTCGCCTGCCAACTGGTCAAATATTCACCTACGGGACTCCTCCTCCCTAAAGTCATGTCAATGTTCTTGGAACTGCCTTGAGAAGAATTTCTTTTCATAATGCAATTGGGTTTGACTTTTGTATATGAGTCAGCATTTGACAACTTCTCTATAGATATCCAACTGACCCAACGTAATTTATTTAAAATAAGTTCCTTAACCCACTTTGCTTTGTCATAAATCAAATGATGTGTATTTTCTCCCCTTATAACATTTTTGTTGCTTTCCCTGGTAGCAAACAGAAGGAATCCATAAGATTGAATGAATCAAAACATATTTACAATCTTTGTAAATTTTAGTCTACTTCTTGTTTATTCTACCACTACATAGTAATCCTTCAAGATTCCCAACTGAGAGATTAGCATATCCCCAGTACCACAGGATAATCAACAAAGTTGACTCTTTCCTAACTTCTTTCTTTCAGGACTCATATCCACTTATCCTGGAGAAATTAATCAGCAGATATACACATGGGAAAGCTGATTTTGAGAATGATTATGATTTTTTCCATGAACTTATAATATGTAATCATGGCTGCTTTTGCAGCTTTGAATTTTAATGTTTGACTTCTATGTCCTATAAGATTGCTTAATTTTTTAAAATTTTCTATATTATAACATCCTTAGTCTTTTCAGCTCTTCAGCTTCTTTCCAAGTCATGAATGAGGCATGTAGGCAGAAAACAGCATGCCAAAACAATATCTGTTAAAGTGGATGTCAGTAAAATACAGACAAAAAAATAGAAGAAACCCATTAAATCAAAAGCTTGGTCCCTGGAAAGATCAATAAAACTGATAAATCTCTAGACAGAGTACTCAAGAAGTAAGAAGAGAGAAGAAATGAATACCAACATAGGGAAAAAAAGAGGTCTTATTACTATTGGTCCCATACGAAAAATAATTCTCACAAATCTTACAATCTACACAACATTAACCAATTTTGAGAAGAAAGAAACCACTAAAAATTCACATAGGGAGTAATAAGTTATCTTACTAGAACTGTATCTATCAGGTGGATTAAATCAAATTAAAAAATCTTCTAGAAAAGAAATCATCAGGCTCAGATTCTTTCATTGTGAATTCTACCAAGCAGTAAAGGAAAGAAAATGGTATCAGCTTTTCACGATCAATTTCAGAATATCAAAGCAGAAGGAATTTTTTGTAACGTATTTAACAAAGACAATATTACCCTAGTTGAAAAAACCAGAAAAATGACTTTCAAAGAAAATAAAACTAAAGACCAATTTGTCTCACAAAAATAGATTTTTAGAAAGCCAATAAAATGTTAGCAAGTGAAGTCTAACAAGGAATGAGAATTGTACATCATGACCATGTGAGATTTATTAAAAGTATGTAGCCTACTTCAATGTTAAATTTACTTGGTGTATTCCAAAACATCAAAAGCCAAAGAAAGAAAAATTATAAGATCATATCAATAGATGCAGAAAAAGCATTTGATAGTACCTAACACCTACTCAAGATAAAACCTCTCAGTAAATTAGGAATATAGTGGAACTTTTTCAATATTATAAAGAACATCTTCAAAAAATTTACAGGTGACATCATAATTACTGTTGAATAACTGAATACTTTTATGATAAAATTAGGAGCAAGGCAAGTATGTCTTCACCCACCACTATTATTCAGCATCATACCATAAGTCCCAAGTGGAATAATGAGACAAAGAAGAGAAAGAAAAAAAGAGAAGAGAAATGATTAATGGAGGGAGAGAAGAAAAAAGGGAAAGAGTAACAAACTAGAATGGAATAAGAGAAACTATTTTGTCCATAGATTATTCAATTTTCTATGTATAAAATCCCAATAATGCTTTTAAAAATCTGTTAAGATACTAGCAGAGATAAGAAACTAGATAAAGTTTTTGAAACTTTGGTGATTTCCTAAGTATCATCCACTTAGAATTGGAGTCTTTGTAAGGTATGTATCACTTAAAATGCCACCCCGTATATGTAATATTTATGTATAAGAGTAATAAATATATAGGTCTAAATGCAGATAACTAAACAACTCTGAGGAAAACTTCACAAATACAAGTAAATGAAGAGGTACTTTATGCTTATGCACTGAAAGACCCAATTGACAATATAGTCACACAAAAACCTGTGCATAAATGTTTATAGTATCTTTATGAACACTAAAAGATAGGAGCAATTTTCAATAGATGAATTGAGGAACATCCGTACAACGGACTATAGTTCAGTGATTGTCTTGGTCTGTGTTGCTGCTATAACTAAATACCATAGATTGCATCATTTATAAATGACAGGAATTTATTTCTCATTGCTCTTGAGGCTAAAAAGTTCAACACTAGCAAATTCAGCATCTTTTAAGAACTCACTCTCTTCATAGGTTGTGCTTTGCTGTCACATTCCCTCTGGAGCTTTTATGGCATAATCACCTCATAAAAAGTTCCAACACTTAATATACTATTGAATCAGTGGTTAGGTTTCAACATATGAATTTTAAAGGGACACCAGCATCCCAACCACAGCAGTGATGAAATAAACTCTCAAACTATGAAAAGACTTGGATAAATTTAAACTCATCACTATACTGAAGAAGTTATTCTGAAAAGCTCCATACTATATTATAATTTTGTGAAATTATGGAAAAGGCAAAACTATATGAATGGCATACAGGTCAGTAGAAGCTATGGAATCTGAAGCAAAGTTAAACAGATGAAGTTTGGTGCTTTCGTGGGAGCTAACAAAACTATTCTATATGATATCGAGATGGCAGACAAATGATATTGTGAATTTGTCAAATCTCATAGAACTTTGCAGAATAGAGATCTAACCCAGTGTTTCCAAGTGTTATAACAAATCATTTAAGAGGTTAGGGATCATAGGTAGAAATGTAAATTTGTGATAATAGATTATAACTCTATTAAAACTGTAAGAAGTAACCTCATCTAAAAAGATGAAGTAACCTCATCTAAAAAGATGAAATAAAATGTTCTGACCTAAATAACTTCTGAGAGTCAGTGTAAGACTGAATGCAAAAGAAACTGCATTTAAGCACTATACTTTGGGTGATGAAGGTGATCCCCACAGAGGTACTGGCAAGCAATCCTGATACCACCATTCCACTTCTACATATTGGAATTGAACATTAATTACTATGGAATTGAGCATGGTTAATAGTGAGGGTCATTTTTCACTATCACATGGGAATGGACAAATAAATACAGGAGGGAGACTATGATAATAACAGATTAGAGTTACAGATTCATATGAATCCCTGTTCATCTAAATATAGACAACAAATGTTATAGTATAGATTATTGTAAATAAGTGAACAGATACTCTGTGACCATAAACTGAAAGACCTGATCTGAAATGGGTTTGCACAAGTTGGTATACACATGCATAGTTACATCCTGTGTCAGTTGAGAGGTTCTACAAGAAATGTTATCTCATAGCAACTAGCATGTAAAGTACCCAGAATTTGCTTTGAACAACATATTCCAAGAAAGGAATCAAGACTCGTTGAATAAATGGCTTATTGTGAGATTAGCGTCAGAGTCAGCAAAAGAACTCTTCATTAGCAAAGATAAAACAATTTGAGTAACAAAATTAGTTAAGTAACACTCCTTTATAACCCAAGAAGACAAAGCACTGATGGTGAATTCCAAAGAATTTACACAGATACTCTGCCTACAAGGAGGAGAATTGTAATTGCAATTGTTAGAGCTGGGATGTGTGTGTGTGTGTGTGTGTGTGTGGTGCATATGCACAAACAAACACAACACATACACAGCCTAGCACAGAGCCTGGATCATAATAATTTTTGAAAAATTTTAGTGTCAATAGTAGAAGTAATGAATGAAAGTATAATCACCAATTTAAATATTTAATAATACTGACATGGAGGAGCACTGGTGGAACCACTATAAAAATCTGTTTGATGGTATCTACCAAAGCTGAATATTGGTATGATATATTACTCATCTATATGATTTCCAGTTGTATTCCCCTCTATAACCACATACAGACAATCTTTACACACACACACACACACACACACACACACACACGTTCACTAAATGGAATGTTTTAGCATTATACTTTTTGTGGTACTGTGGATTAATCCCAGGACTTCATACATATTAAGAAAGTGCTCTACCAAACAGTTACACTTCAGCCCTTTTTCTTTTAATTTTTGGAAAGAGTCTTGCTAAATTGCCCAGGCTGGCCTCAAACTTGTGATCCTCTTTCCTTGGATTCCTGAATAGCTGGAATTAGAGGAACATACCAGTGTGCCCAGGTATACCATTTTTAATAATCCTAATATATAAATACTCAAGCATTCATTAATAGTATGGTAGATAATTTGTGATATATTCACAATTCATAGAATACCATATGACAATGGGAATGATATCTTTCTATGCAAATATATGGATGAATTTCACGAACGTAATATCAAGATAAAGAGGCTGAACATAAAGGAAAGTGTACTATATGATTTCGCTGATACACAGTACAGTCACGAGCAAAACTATATGTTACTAGAATTCAGGACAGTGGTTACTCTTGAAGATTGACAACATGGATAATGATTAGCATGTACATGGGGGATTCATGGGGCTCTTAGACTGGGTCCTGGCTATAAGAGTGCGTTCAATTTTCAAGACCCCACAGACCTATATTCTTCTTATGTCCACTTTTACATATGTGCAATAGACTTCAAAACAGGTAAAAACACAGAGACACTTTATCATTATGCAAGGACATTGCATTTATGAAAGAAGCTAGATAATTATACAAGTCACTACTTAACTACTATAATTGAATTTCCACATTGGTGATATTTCATAGGGTTATTGTAGGTTCAAATAAAATGAAATATGTGGAAGCTTAAAAATAATCAGAATGAACCGTGAGTACTTATGACATGGGTTTCAGACTACTGAATTTTCAGTATCATCAAAGTGGAGAAATGATTGATGTATTATTCATTTTCAATTACTTTCTGTATTTTTTATCCAGAGAATGATTATCTCAAGCTCAGTCATTCAGGGGCTTCTGTATTTATGAACCCTGGCACACGGCATGACTGGAAAGTGGATATAAAGTGAAATAAGATACAATTTGCTTCCTCACAGTGTCAAAGAATGAAAGTGCTTTTTTAGGCAGTGTGTCATGGTGAGAGGATTATTATCACTATCAAAATGACTGTGTTAAGATTGCACCTTGAAAATTTGTCTTTAAAAAAATTTTGGCTGCTCAGGAACTACCAGCAGTAAATCAAATGGTAGGAGGCCTAGGATGTAGTACAAAGATAATCTATGCCTGTGAGATTAAGAAAAGGAATGATAGTTGCAAATTCCATACGACTTTTGTTTCGTCAGTGAGAATTAATGTAATAACCTATACACTTGTATATTTCAGAAAGGTGTAAACTCTAAAATGAAAGAATGATAAATGGTGACAGTTAAAGGAAGAAAGTATATCTACGAGTAATAGGGTATAATTTTTTAAAAGAGCAATATAGGTTTAACCCAGAAAGAGAAGTCTCCTGGGAATAACTATTCAGCTATGAATATTCATCTAGGACAAGGGATATGAATTAGTTGTTTCTCAAGACAATGCAAGAAAAAGCTGTCTAGGTAAAGAGGCTGAGTTGCAACAAGTAATTTTTTCTTATAAGATATTTGTTTGTAGCTGGGCGTGGTGGCACACGCCTTTAATCCCAGCACTCAGGAGGCGGAGGTAGGAGGAGTGTTGTGAGTTCGAGGCCGGGCTGGGCTACAATGTGAGCGCAAGGCCACCCTGAGCTACACAGTGTGACCCTAACTCAAAAGACCAGGGCTGCGAGTTTGGCTCAGTGACTTAAGCACCTGTCTGACAGGCACCAGGTTATGAGTTCAATCCCTGGTGCCACACACACAAAAAAGATATTTGTTTGTTGTAGTAGCCAAATATTAAAATGATTTCATTTAAATATATACCAAGAAATACCTAATTGGAAAGAAGTTTGACTCGTTTATTTACCCTTTAGGTTATCTTGTTACCAAGAGTTTATCTCTGAGCAGACAAATGAGAAAGTTTAAAAATCTGTTCTATGGAAGATGTTTATGTGTCCCTATAGTGCCATTTAAATTAATAATGCTTTAAAGAATTTGATTTTAATAAAGCAGGTTTTTCTGTTCTATTCCCGGTTCATAAAATAGTGCATACACCTTACAGACAGTCATTGAATATTTCTCAGGTAAATGACAAAAAGATTAAGCTTAGAAGAAAACATAAATAAGGCTGCTCATTATTTACGTATACATGAAAAATGAATAAATTGCCTGGAGGTTCTGATCTTCACTCATCCAGGAACAAGGCCCCAGTGCTACACTCTGGGCATGTGCCCCAGCTAGCTGCATGGGTCCCGGAGGTTCTGAACTCTACCCAGACAGATGCAAGCCCCCAGAATCACATTCCAGGGGTGCATCCCTGCTAGCTGCATGGATCCTGGAGGATCGAAGCTATGCCCATTCCAGCATCCCAGCATAATCCATCAGGAAAACACCCAGCCAGCAGCACAGGTCCAGAGATATGAGTTGTACCAGGCCATCCATCAGGGAGTGACCAGCCTAGCCTATGAGTTCTGGAGATTTCGAGGTCTGCCATTCATAGCACAAGGCCCCAGCACCATAGTTTGGGCATGTGCTCTGCCTAGCCACGTGGGTAACCGAGGATCAAAGCTCGGCCCACCCAAGATGCCAGTGCAATCCATTGGTAGGGTGCCTGGCCAGCCACACATGTCCCAAAGGAAAATGACAAAATGAAAAAGCAAGGTGCAGTCTCAGTCCTTCAGCCCACTGAGAACAAACCCAGGAGACACTGAAATGGGAGACATTGGAAATGAACAATGGAGACAGCTGAACTTTCTGAAATGATAGCAACAGAAGTAAACAAACAATTCCATGAAGCGACAGAGAAAATCAGATCAGAAATAATCTTTCAGGCAAAAAAAGAAATGACAAACATTATGAAAGAAATGTTCAGTGTATCTAAAGAAGATCTAGATTAAAAAAATAGAGGAACATAAGAAAACGATAGAAACCTTAAATGAGCAATACAAGAAAGATTTAGAATACATGCAACAGATTCGAAGGAATATTCAGAAACTTAAAAGTTCCATTGAAAACTAGAGAAAACACTTGAATGATAGACTCTCAGACCTTGAAAACAGGGTGGAATCTTATGATCACGAAAGAAAACATCTATTAAAAATAATAAGGTACCAGGAAACAATTCAACAGCTGAAAGATGATGCAAAGAGTAAGGTGTCAATTAAAAGGCAGGGATTAATACAAATGACATAAGAAGACTACAGAAATAATAGCAGAAAACTTTTCAAACATAGGAAAAGAATTTGTTATACATATATGTAGTGGTTGATTGATTATGTCAACTTGAAACATTTAGAAACTTAACTAAAAGAGCTTAGGAACCCTACACCCTAGGGAGTAGAAGACCTGCCCTAGGGTGGCTCATCACCAGGATGCTATAAAGAGAAGGAAGAAGGACAAACCCATTCCATTCTTTGGAGGAGCTCCAGTCTTCACCTTTGGTTTGGACATCGTCTCCTGGCTTCCAGCGTATACTGTTCTGCTTTCCGGCATAGACTCTTCAGCTTTCCAGCATAGACCTTTCAGCTCTCCATCGCAGACCCATCAGCCTGTGGGCATGGACTTGCACAGGAGACTGGCGTGAACCCCAGACCTTGGATAGAATCCTTCAGCCTCCAGCTTGCAAACAACTTTTGCATGCTTCCTTATCTGACCCTGTGGGTGACCATCGTAAGCCTATCCTGTAATTTCTATACTTTTTTTATATCTTTTGTAATTTTTGTTTCCTCTGGTAAACCTTAACTGATACAATATAAGTGAGGCATATAGAAACCCAAAGAGCCATAACCAAAATAAGTCTTCACCCAGATGTATAATAATTAAGAATCCAGAAATTCAGCACAAGAACAGAATGCTGAAAGTTGTTAGAGAAAAGAAACAAATCACCTACAAAGGAAAACCCATCAGATTCACAGAAGACTTCTCAACACAAACCTTTAAGTCAAGAAAAGCTTGGCGTGAAGCATTTCAAGTCCTGAAAGAAAACAACTTCCAACTCAGTTTGATGTATCCTGAAAAACTACCTTCCAAAAATGATAGAGAAATAAGATACTTCCATGAAAAAGAACAACTGAAGAAATTCATGAACACCAAACCACCACTACAAAGAGTACTAAAAGATACTCTAGAAAAAGATAAAGATGACTACAATTCCAAAAACAACAGCAGAAGGAAACCACCAAGGAGAGCAAGCAATTAAACAGAGAAAAAGTAGAGAACCAACAATAGAAAGATAACATGACAAAGATAAGTCAGTACATATTGGCTATATCAATCCATGTAAATGGCCTCAACTCACCAATAAAAAATACAGACTGGTAGAGTAGATTAAGAAACAAAATCCAGCAATATGCTGTATACAGGAAATACATTTAATTGAAAAGGAAATTCATAAACCTAAAGTCAACGGATGGAAAACAATGCTCCTTGCAACAGGAACCCAGCAAAGAGCAGGGGTAGCTATTCTGTTTTCAGACAACCTGAACTTCAAACCAAGAATGATCAAAAGAAATAAGGAAAGTCATTACACACTTATTAGGGTAAAATTTCAAGAGGAAGAGATTACAATCATAAATATATATGCACCAAATATGGGAGCCCAACCATGTAAGACAAATCTTAACAGACATGAAAAATCAAATAAACAATGCAGTTATATGAGGGGTCCTTAACACCCCATTGTCAAAAAGAGACAGATCAACCAAAAAATCAGCAAAGAAATTACAGAACTGAATCAAACTTGTAAACAAATGGACCTAGTAGATGTGTACAGAGTATTCCATCCAACAACATTAGAATATACATTCTTCTCAGGTGCATATGGAACATTATCTAAAATAGACCATATAATAGCCCATAGAACATACTTAAGTAAATGCAAAGGAATTGAAATCATCTGATGCATATTGTCTGACAATAGTGCAATAAAATTAGAAATAATAACCAAAAAAACCCCACAAGATCCCCATAGCATATGGAAATTAAATAACACTCTCTTGAAAAACCAATGGGTCAAAGAATAAATTATACAATATCTACAATCAAGCAAAAATGCAAACACAACTTACCAGAACCTGTGGGACACAATGAAAGCAGTTCTCAGAGGGAAACTTATAGCTGTAAATTCCCACAACAGGAAAATGCAATGAACACAAATAAACAACCTAATGCTGCACCTCAAACTTCTAGAAAGAAGGAGTGCAAGTTACACCCAAAGCCCAATGAAGGGAGGAAATTATAAAGATCAGAGTACAAATCAATGCAACTGAAACTAAGAAAAAAAAAAGAATTAATGAATCAAAGAGTTGGTTATTTGAAAGAGTAAATAAAATTGATAAACCCTTAGCCAACCTTACCAAAAAGAGGAAAGAAAAAACTCAAATCCATGCAATAAGAAAGGAAAAGGATGAAATCACTACAGACCCTGTGCAAATATAGAAAAACATCAATACCTACTTCAAAAACCTCTACTTTCATAGGTTCGATAACACAGAAGAAATGGACAGGTTCCTAGAAACATGACTTACCAAAGCTGGATCAAGAAGATGTAAACTGCTGAATAAGCCAATTTCAGTTAATGAAATTGAAAATGTAATTAAAACCTTACCAACAAAGAAAAGCCCAGGTCCTGATGGATTCACTGCTGAATTCTACAAGAAATTCAAGGAAGACTTAATGCCAACACTCCTCAAACTCTTTGATGAAATTGAAAGGGAGGCAAGTCTCCCTAACTCATTCCTAGAAGCAAGCATTCCCCTAATACCAAAGCCAGAGTAAGACTCAACCAAAAGAGAGAATTACAGAACAATTTCCTTAATGAAGATAGATGCAAAAATGCTCAATAAAATACTGGCAAACACAACGCAGCAAATCATCAAGAAGATTATAGACCATGATCAAGTGGGATTCATCCCAGGAATGCAGGGGTGGTTCAATATATGTAAATCAATAAATGCAATACACCATATCAACACAGCCAAAGACAAGAATCACATGATCATCTCAATAAATGCAGAAAAGGTTTTTGACAAAATCCAACACTCCTTCATGATAAAAAAAATCCCTATGGAAAATTGTAATAGATGACCTTTAGCTCACTCTGATGAAAGCCACACATGATAAATCAACAGGCAGTGTCTTAATAGATAGACAAAAACTGAAAACTTTCAACCTAAAATCAAGAACAAGAAAAGGATGTCCATTATCATCACTCCTGTTCAATATAATTCTGGAAATATTAGCCAGAGCAATTAGACAAGAGAGAGAAATAAAAGGACTAAGGATAGGAAATAAACAAGTTAAGTTATCATTATTTACAGATGACATGATACTCTACATAGAAGACCCCCAAAATTCCATTCAAAGACTTACAGATGTAATAACCAAATTCAGTAATGTAGCTGGATACAAAGTCAACACTCAAAAATCAATAATACTGCTTTATACAAAGGACAAACTCACTGAGACAGAAATAAGGGAAACCACACACTTCACAATAGCATCCAAAAAGATGAAATACTTAGGAATTAATCTAATAAAGGAAGTAAAAGATATATGCAGTGAAAATTATAGTACTCTGAGAAAAGTAATTGAAGAGGATTTCAGAAAATGGGAAGACCTTCCAGGTTCATGGGTAGGAAGAACAAACATTGTGAAAATGACCATTTTCCCAACATTGTCATACAGATTTAATGCAATATCAATCAAGATGTCATTAGTATATTTCACAGATTTAGAGAAATCCTTCCTAAAATTCATCTGAAACCAGAAGAGACCTAGGATGGCAAAGGCAGCTCTGGGTAACAAAGGCAAGGCAGGAGGCATCATAATCGCTGATTTGAAATTATACTACAAATCTACTGTGATAAAAACAGCATGGTGCTGAAATAAAAACAGACCAGAAGATCAGTGGAATACATTAGAAGATACAGCCACAACTACAAACACACTCAGCCACGTTATCTTTGACAAAGGGGCCTAACCTGTTCACTGGAAGAAAGCCTCTTTAATAAGTAGTGCTGGAAAAACTGACTTTCCATATGTCAAAAACTAAAACTAGATCCATGTCTATCACCATGCACTAAACTAAATTCAGAATGGATCAGTGATCTAAATTTTAAAATGGAAACACTAAATCTTTTGGAAGACAAAGTATGTAAAATTCTTGAAGACATAGGGATAGCCAGAGAGTTTATAAACAGAAATCAAACTGCACAGGAAATACTTCTGAGAATCAACAGCTAATTAAAAGGTTTTTGTATGTCAAAAGAAATCTCCAACAGAATAAAAAGAAAACTGATGAATTGGGAAAATATCTTAGCCAACTGTCCCTCAAACAAAGAACTTTTATCTAGAACATATAAAGAATTTAAAAATATCAAGTCCCCCAAATTTCAAAGACCCAATCCAAAAATGGGCATCTGAGATGAATACACAATTCTCAGATGAAGAAATACGAATAGCAAATATATTTATGAAAAAATGTTTAGCCTCATTGGTCATTAGAGAAATGCAAATTAAAACAACACTGAGATTCCTTCTTACCCTTGAAAGAATGGCCAAGATCAAGAAATCAACCAATAAGAAATGCTGGAGGGACTGTGGGGAAAAAGGAACTCTTCTCTGCCATTGGTGGGAGTGTAGACTGGTGCAAACACTGAAAATCAGTGTGGAGATTCCTCAAAAAACTAGGGTTTGAGATTCCATTTGACTCAGCTATCTCACTTCTGGGCATTTCCCCAGAAGAATTGAAAACATCATACTACAGTGATATATGTGCACCCATGTTTACAGCAGCACAATTTGTAATAGCCAAATCTTGAAAACAACCCAAATGCCCATCAACTGAGGAATGGATAAAAAAAGACATGGTATTTTTGTACAATGGAGTACTACTCAGCTACAGAGAAGGATGGCATTGAGGCTTTTATAGATAAATGGATGCGACTTGAGATCATACACATAAGTGAAATAAATCAAACTCACATGTGTAAATACCGTATTGTTTCCCTAATGTGAGAAACTGAAAGAGCAATTAAGATCTGAAATCTACAATAAATATTGTGTAAGGGTAAGAAACTGCTCAAAGGGGAAAAGAGGAAAGAAGGAAGGGAAAAGAAAAAGATATAAATTTGTATGTATAAACATAAGATAGCTAAGGTGACTACACTACTAACTGTATTTGTTCTTGGAAAAGAACAATTAATACTCATATGATTAGACCAATTTTGCATGTCTATATCTGGTAATCTAAGCAACCCTTTTGAAGATAACAGTATGCAATATAATGACCATTGTTAAATTCCTATCATCTTGTTTTAAAAGCCTATATTGTTATTGTTTTGGGCATGCTGTTGTTTGTCTCTTTTGTTTTTTGTTTTTCTTTTCTCTGTTTCTTTTTCTCTGTTAAATAAAAAAAAACAAAAATAGAATGCAAGAAAATACATGCAGCAAAAACCCATTTTCAAATAAAATAAAATAAATCATGTATGGATGGAAGATAACCAAAGATCATCTCTGAGCATGGGGAAAAAAAAGAAAAATGAATAAATTGTTACGCATGGCAAATGAAGTCTTCAGTTCCATATTGAGTCTCAACTTTTGTGAAGGTATTTAAATGTCAGAATATGTTCAATTGTTAATGTGAAAATCAATTACTTTGTCTTTTCTTATTTCTTAGATAGCTATCGAAATGAAATGCAACTGGATCCCTATGATTCTTTGGTGTTTCACTAACATTGCAGGTCTAGGGCCAGTGGTCTGATCATAGGTTCAGAGGATATTGCTAAGCAGTGTCATCTATGGGGGGATCTCCTTTTGAGGGTTGTAGCCCTTGTTGATTCCCTATGGTCATGTTTTGAGGTCGTACATCCTTCCCATTGTTTTGTTGGGTTGAGTTTTATTCTCTTTTGTTTTGTTTGATTATGTTAAATCCCATAGCAGGAGAAGCTATTTCAAGGATAGCAAGATATATTATGGTAGTAATTTGGGATTCATTATTGGTTTGTTTTGAAGTCCTTTATCACATTCATTGGGGTTTTTTTTATTGTTTCTGTTCTATTCTGCTCTGTTTGATTTTTACTATGTCCAAGTTATCTGCAGCTATTTTGAAGACATCGAAAGGCATTATAGTAACTACTGTTGATTTCATAATGTTTTGAAGTCCTGTATCTCTTACACTGGTTTGTTTTGATTGGTTTTATTCTATTATATACTCTTTAAAATTAAAAAAAAACAATAACACTTTCAGATGGTACCAATTTCTATCTACCAAGACTTTTGTAAACTATCAAAAATATAAAATAGTGAATGCATGTCAGTTACTTTCCCACTGGAGAGACCCAATATCCCACATATAGCACATAAAAGAAGAGGTTTATTTTGACTCATAGTTTCAGAAGTTTCAGCTCTTGGTTGACTGGCTTAGTAGTATATGGAGGGAACTGGTGTAGCAAAGCTGTTCACTTCATGGCAGCCAGGAAACAGAGAGAGAAGAGTAGAGCAGGGAAGGGAGATAACCCTTCAAGCTGAGTTTCCAGTGACCTGCCTCTTCGTCCAGACCTCACCTATCAACAGTACACTCATCCACAGAGCCCTGCCCATGAGTCTGGCCCAACCACCATCCAAAAGGCCTACACCTAAGTGCATAAGAGTTTTGAGTCTCCTTCCATATCTGAGCACCAACAACATCCTATTAAATAAAATACAGTAAATATGTTGCCATTTTGCTTGGATATCACATTTCCTCACAGAGGAAAACTATTTTTCCAGGCTTTTCTTTAATTTCCATCTACAAGCGAATGTTATACATGTAATGCAGAGTATCATAGCAAAAGTAAAACATGCTTCAATAGGGGATGATTAAACTCTTATGGAAGCAGCACATGTATTTATTAATTATTTTGCTATCTTATGGATTATACACAGTGTGTTGTATCTTAGTCTCCATAAAGTGCATGTAAAGATGCACCTCAGTTTACCATGGCATTACATCCTAATCAACCTGTCACAAGTTAAAAGTATTTTAAGTCAAAAACACATAATATACAACTACAGAGCAACATTGTTTAGTAACACAGTATACTGAGGAATATCGTTTGTTTGTCCTTGTGACTGCATGGCTGGTTATGAGCTTTGACTGCTGCCTCTGCCCGACATTTTGAGTATCATAGCCACCACTAATTGCTAAGTTGGGAAAACATCAAAATGCAAAAAATGGTTTCTGTAAAATCTGCATATATTTCGTACCTTCATAAAGTAGAAAAATCACAAGTTAAACTATTATAAGAGAATCATCTGTGAAAATAAAATACTTTTGGAAAGTTGGATACTTGAGGTCTTCATTTCCAGGATTCCCAGTAAGAGTCATTATGAGCGGAAAGGGGAAGAAGAAGACATTTTATTCTCCCAAGAATTGTCAAATAAGAATCCAAGAGAACATCTACAGTACAAAATGTTGCCAAATTCTTTCCCCCACTTCTTGGTCTATCATGTTTTACTTGAAGAAAGTCATTGCCCAAATCATTTTGTCAACTCACCTTCCTTCATAGTTAAGTTCTAAAGACTTATAAGCATTCTTTGTTTATAATTGTCTTTTCTTCTGGAATGCTGCTATCTTCAAATCATCCCTGGGTTAACCGAAAAAACTATTACCCTTGAGATTTGATTCTTTTGCTAAGTTGCAATTGCAAATAGGCAGTCTGAATCAATTTGGTCCATTTTAATCATATTTATTGACTGATAGTCACTTACAACCTTTCCATTGGATATCCTGCTACCTGGGCCCCACATGAGCATAGGGACCAAAATTATTCTTTCAGGGAAATTACCCTCTCTTTCTTCCTTAATCTTGAGAAATTCAGTTGTCCTTAACCTCTGAACACTTCCAAAATTATTTTAACTCTTTCATTCTGTCAAAATAAAGCCTCTTTCTCTGCCAGTGGTTACAAAGGAACATCAGTCTCAATTTCCTTTTTGGAGAGGAGAAAAGGAAATTACTTCACATTTTTCTTAAAAAGCCTAAGAGGTTATATGGCAATATAATTTCTTAGTCTAGGAGAAAATTCAGTGCCTTTAGGAGAAAAGTCAGTGCCTCCCAAGAATCAGCCATGCTGGGACTGGGAGGATCCAACAAGAAGCCAAATAGCCAGCCTTTCTGGTAAGCTATGCAAGCTGCACAGGTTCCAGGAAGAGAAAAGTCAGCACCTCCCATGAGCCTACTGGTGCACAGACTGAGAATCAACCCCAACCCCACTTCATAACCAGTCCATTGGTTCAGAGGACAGGTTGAGTTGATAGCTACTAAGGTATATAAAACAACTAAATGCTTGCAGTTTTTGGTCGGTTTTGAAGGCCTGGCACCAGTGGTCTGTACGTCTCTTGGGAGGATGACAGTATGCAATATAGCAAATATGGGGAATTTCCTTCTATCTTGTCTTTAAAATCCAATATTGTTCTGTTTTGCTTTGTTCTGATTAACTGTTCTGATTTATTCAATATTCTGTTTTGATTGGTTTTATTCTGTTTTGGTTTTGGTTTGGTTTTGCTATACCTGATGGAATGGACAAATACTGTGAAAATAAAAAAGATGTACTATGGTAGCTATTATTGTTTTCCTAGTGTCCTGCTTTGAAATTCTGTACCAATTTTGTTGCTTTGTTTTGATTGGCTTTGTTCCATTTTGTTTTGTTGGATTTTTCTATATTTGAAATAAAATTTTTAAAAAATTATTTCTTAGCCTATTTAGATATGAACAACTCAGTTGGATCCATGCTCTTAACTGATTTTTCCTAAGATAAACTATTTTCTCAAATTCTTAAGATTCATTAAATCATGGTACATAAAGGAATGACAAAACATAAATGCCTCATTTGGGAAAAATAGAGGAAATTTTGCAACCATGTGAATCTTAACATTCTTTGATATAAGATAATTAGAATTTAAAAATATAAACAAAATATTAGACAAACTATTAAACTGAAATGTGCATAAAATGTTCAAATGCAATCTAAAAACTAAGTTAATGGAAAATAAGATTGCATAGTTTCATTCCTTGAAATGGATACCTAATTTCATATAAAAACTTTGTTAAGGTGATCTTCTCAAATTCTTGGCAGAAAATTATATTTGGATTTATAACCTAAGTGATTTCTATGAACTATCATAAATTACAAAAGTTAGCAGGGCACAGTGGCACATGCCTATTATTTCAGCCTTGGTAGGCCAAAATAGTTTGAACCCAGCCAGGGAACTTAGACCATGTTTCAAAATAAAAACTAAAAAACATGTCCAGGGAATGAAAATAAGTGAGAAAGCCCTAGGTTCGATCCCCTCCCTTGCAAAAATGCATCAGTTGAAGTTTTAGAATTCTAACAGCTTTTTACTTTCTGTAATTTACATTTATATATTTTATACATTTTATTTTTCAGCTTTACCAAGATATTCTTGACCAAGAATTTCATGTATTTATGTTGTACAAGTTGATATATTTTATTTTTCAGCTTTATCAAGATACTCTTGACCAAGAATTTTATGCATTTATGTTGTGCAAGGTGATATTTTAACATGTGCACATCATGAAATGATTACCACAATTTAAACTAAAGTGTGTTGGTATATGAAAGTACACATAGTTATAGTTTTTGTATGTTGTATGAGCACTTAGATCACGTTCAGCAAATCTCAAGTATTATGACACAATGTTGATTAAAGTCACCATGCTGTACTCCAGAACTTATTCAACTTGTATAAATTAAATGTCAACCTTTTGAACCAACATTCAAGATTCTCTAGTCACTGAAAACTACCAGCTTCTGTTTTTGTGAGTTGAACTTTTTAGTTTCCACATACAAGTGAGATTACGCAGTATTTGTCCTTCTGTGCCTGGCTTATGACTTTTAGTGTAATGACTTCCAAGGTCACCCATGTTGTCACAAATGAAAAGATCGTCTCCTTTTGGGGATTGAATAATATTCCATTGTACACACACACACACACACACACACACACACACACGTGTATACACATATGTAATGTCATCTATAAACAGATTATTTTGCATCTTTCTGTTAGATGCCTTTTAATTTTCTATTTGTTAATTCCTCTGACTAGGACTTGGTTATAATGTTGAATAGAAGCAGTGAGAGTGGGCATCATTTTCTTGCAATGGATGTTACAAGGAAATTGCTGTGGTTTGAAAGACCAAGCTGTGTTCAAAATTCATATTGCCACCTAATTTCCAATGCAAAGATATTAATCGATATGACTTTGGGAGGTAATTAAATTGAGAGTTTTACTCTGGTGAGTGGAATCAGCACCCTTATAGCTTGAAAAAAGGTCCTTTTGCCTTTTTGTCCTTTCCTCTCTGTGAGGACTCAGCATTTCTTCTGTCTGATGCAGTGATGAGGTACTTTCTTAAAAAAAACCTTAGATAACCTCCCAGTACATACTGGTCCTCACATTGTCTCTATCACAGACTTTTTGGGCATCAAAAATATGAGGAATAAATTTTCTGTTATGCATAAATTATCCAATCTGTGGTACTTTGCTATAACATCACAAAGAAAGACAGAAAATTTTCACAATTTTTTCCACTGATTATGTAATTAGCTGTGAGAATTTCACATTTTGTCTCAGTTGTATCCAGGTTAAGTTCTATCTACAACTACTTTGCTGACAGTTTTGCTAAATTTGAACTTTGTCAAATTTATTGTGTATCTAATAACATGATCATTTTTGTTTTGTTTCCTTTTGTTTTTTCATTATGTTATATGCCATGTTAGAGCAAATTAAAATGTAAACCAGGGCTGGAAAAATTCCAGGGCAGACAAAGTCAGTTAGATGTTTTAATTAACTTTAACCTTGTTTAAATTACAAGCGTAAATAAAACAATTTGGACCATTTCTTGTATTAGAGAAAGAAAGGTGAAGGGTAATCTCAAGTAGTCAACTGCCTTGTCCTTATGTAAATAGGGACTTTCCAACAGGAAAAAAGAAATAAGACAGCTACATTATAGCATCTATTCAAACATTTTCTTTATTTTACTTTATGTTCCCCCTATAAAAACCTGATCTCTTTTGGTTTGGTGATTCTCTTTCATGAATCACTATTTGCATATATAACTCTTTAATATTTTCATTGTGCTGAAATTTTTCTTTTAACAGGCATAAAATATTGACTTGTGTTATTAAACCATCCTCAAATTCTATGAATAAACCCCATTTTGTCATGGTTCGTAAACTTTTTAATTTACTGTTGAATTCATTTTGTTGGTATTTTTTGAGAATTTAGCCGTCTACTTTCATGAGGGTTAGTGGCTTGTAGTTTTCTCTTGTATTAGCCTTGTTTGGATTGTTTTGGGGTGATACTAGCCTCCTATAATTAATCTGGACATGTTTCCTATTCTACCATTTTTTTAGAATCATTTAAGACCCAATGATATTCTTCTTGGAATGTTTGATGGAATTCACCCATGAATCTATGTAGTTCTAGGCTTTTCGTTGTTTGAAATTTTGCTAACTGATACAACCCTCTTGTTATTGGCCTGTTGTGGCTCTCTATTCTTGATTCAGTTTTAATAGATTGCATATTTTTAAAAATTTGTCCATTTCTTCTATGATGCTTAATTTGTTGGCATACAATTTTTTAGAATAGTCTCATATGTTCCTTTTTATTTCTTAAACATCAATTATAATATCTCCTATTTAATTTCTGAATTTTAAAAATTTGAATATTCTTATCTTTTATCTTACTGTAACAGTTTATTGATTTTACCTTTTTAAAAAGTCAACTTTAAATTTACTGATGCTTTCTAATGATTTTCCTATCTCCATTTTATATTATTTTTCTTTCACTGGGCTCAGTTTGTTTTTGTTTCTCTATTTCCTGGATAAACTTAGGTTACATGTTTGTGCCCTTTCTTCTTCAATGTATGTGTTTGTCAATCTGAACTTCCAAAGAAGTTCTGCCTCTGCTGCTCCCTAAAAGTTTTGGTATATTATGCTTTTGTTTTCATTGTTCTTAAGATAACTTTAAGCCTCTTTTTGGCTTACTGTTTGATTCAGTAGTTGTTCAAGAGTAGGTTTGGTGTTCACAATTTTTCCCCATTTTCTTAGTGTCACTGATTTTCACTTTCATTCTATTCTTGTCAGAAAAGAAACTTGGGATGATTTCTTATTTGGAATTTTTAAAGACACTTTGTAGTTGTTTAACCTAACACATGCTATATCCTGGCAAAAGTTCTGTGCACAATGAAAAGAAGGTGCATTATTTGCTGTTGGGTGAAATGTTCCTTGTAAGTTATTAGATCTGTTTGTTGTGTAGTGTTATTTACCTCTGCTGTTTGCTTACTAATTTTCTGCATGACTTACCTATTTTTTAATAAAAAATGTGTTATTGAAGTCTCTTACTATTTATTAAGTCACTATTTCTTCAGCACTGTCAATATTTGCTTTATATATTTAAATGCTTTGATGTTTAATAAATATATATTTATAATCAAGATATTTTCCTGTTAAACTGATCCTTTTATCACTATAAAATGACCTTGTCTCATGTTACACTTTTTGAATCTATAAAGAGTATTTTACTTGATAAAATTACAACTACCCCTGCTGTCTCTTAGCTACCATTTGCATGGGATATCTTTTTCCATTCTTCACTTTCAGCCTATGTGTTCGTAAAGCTAAAATGATTCTCTTGCAGGTGTCATATGGCTGGATGTTAGAAATTTTTTTTTAAAAAATTAAATTACTGTATGGACTTCGATTGGGGAGTTAAAACTATTTTAAAGTAACTGTCTTATGTAACTAATTATTAAAATACTTATTTTATGTAAGGACTTTCTCTGCAATTCTGTTACTTGTAGTTCCTAACTTGTAGTTCCTTTGCTCCTTGCACTCTTACTATAATTTTTTTCTTTGTAATAACCAGGGGGTTTATGTAAAACTTCTTACAATTAGAATCCATTTTAAGTAAATATAATTATATTGCACCTCAAAACTACACTTTTACTTACCACCCCATGTTTTATATAACTGATGTCACAATCTACAACTTTTTATATAGATTACTCACTTATAAATGTATCTTGTCTATAGCTACTTTCAATAGTCTTGTTGGTTCACTTTTATTAGAATTCATAACAATTTACACAGACATAACAGTACTCTAAATTTGGCTATATACTTACTTTTACCAATGGATTTGATAATTTCATGTGCTTTCCTATTACTAATTGGCATCTTTTCATCCCAAAATGAGAGATTTCCTGTAGCATTTCTTGTAAGGCAGTTCTAATAGTGGTCATCTCCTTCTACTTTTTTTCTTAAGAAAGTCTTTGTCTCTCCTTTATTTCTGAGGGACAGTTTTGCCACACACAGCATTTTGTGTGGCAGAGATTTTTTTTCAGCACTTTAAATATTTCATCTCATTTTTTGATCTGCAATATTTCTTCTGAAAAATGTGTTGATAACTGCATAAAATTCCTTTGTAAATGATGAGGTTATTTTCCTTCTTGCTTTCAAAATGTTCTTTGTCTTTGACTTTTGAGGATTTAATTATAATGTGCCTCAGTGTAATGTCTTCCTCTTTCAGAATTTTTGACCTTTCTAAATTTAGATATCTGTAACTCTCCCAAGATTTAGGAAGGTTTTGACTATTAGCTGTTAAACTTTTAAATGATCGCCTCTCTCTTTCTCTCTCTCCCTGTCTCTCTCTCCCCTTCCATCCCTCCCTCCTTCTATCTCACTCTGCTTCTCTGTTGTAACTCCCATCCATAATGTATACTTGATTTGCTTGATGGCATCTCATAAGTCCTGTAGGATTTCTTCACTCTTTCACTTTTCTTCCTCCTCTGACTAGATGACTTGGAATGACCTACTATTGATAGCACAGATTCTTCCACTTGATTGAACTGACTATTGAAACTGTTGTGATTTTCATTTTATGCATTGTATTCTTAACCTCCAGAACATCTATTTTTATGACTTTTATTTCTTTTCTCACCTTCATATTTTGTTCATATATCATTGTCCTCATTTTGTTGTTCTTTTATACCTTTTTGAACTTCCTTAAAACAAATATTTTGAATTCTTTTCAGGTAATTCATACATCTCTATTTCTTTTGGGTCAACTATAAAGGCTTTTTAAGTTTCCTTTTCTGTGGGGTCATGTTGGACTGATTCTTCATGGTATGTGCAGAATTGTATTAATATTTGTGTTTTAAAAGAACTACACTTCTCTTTGACTTTATACACTGGTTTTGTCTCACATGAATGGGGCTGTCTTGATATAGCAGCTAAACGAAGCTGGAAGCAGGTACTGGGACAACTTCTGGGTCTATATTCTACCTGGAAAGTGTGGGCTTATTACCAGAAATAGTGAAGGGTGTTACCACATTAGGCTCCTGAAAAAGCTACCATCAATTTCTAGTTATGTCCCTAAAAACATAGAACTCCTTCTAAGACCATGGTAGAGTGGGGTTGAAGTCAAGTCACCAGGTTGTTTTGGGAACTGCAGTTGAGCTTTAGATCAGTAGGTCTTTTACCAGAAGCCTAGTAAGCATGCCTTTCCCCTGGTCCTTTGGCAGGTGGAGTTAATTGCAGGACTATGGCCAAATAAGGCTCTAACTGAGCAAAGAGGAGTAAAGTGACATATGGGACTACTTTCACTTTTAACTGCAACATTTAATAATCTTACTACTGGAGCACAGGTTTGACTTCTAAACATAGTTTTCTTAAGTCTAGGGCTTTGTAACCTCCTAAATTTTGCCAGTAATCACTTGGATCCCAAACTCACCATAAAGGCATTTTTTTCCTTTGATGAATGGCAGATTATTGTTTGTGCAAAGGACTATAAGCTGGGGATCTCCCACCTAATATCTTGCTGATATCTTTGCCTGTTTCTAAAAATTTAATTCTGGAATTTCTCATAGTGATGTGAGAACTCTTCTAATATACAAATATTTTTATATAAAGTATGTCTTAACAATGACTTTTAATTGGAAAACTGCTTACAACTGGTTTGCATAGAATTAAAAGAACAAAGGACTGCATAAAGAAATTTCCAGTAAGTGTGAAAAAAGAAATTCAGCACCACCACCTAAAGTTGTATCTTTCTGAAAGTTCTACCTGACTACTCCCCGACACCCACACCTGATTCCATCACTTTGCACTGTTCCACTGATCATTAGCTACAAAGGGTCTTGCAAGAAGCTACTGTATCCAGGGGGTATGTATGCATTTATCTACTAAAGTTGACTCCCAAAATACAGAGGACCTCCTTAGCAATATTTGGCATCACATACCAGTAAGTAATGTTGCCTCTGCTGACCGTAGATTTCATACAGTAGTGAGAAGTATCAACAGTGGGCATTGAAAAGGTGTTGAGGAGAGGGAGAATGTCTCTTTTCATCCTCTAGCCCATCTGATAAACCATTCTTAAAATTGTGAAGACAAATTTGTACCACATGTATAAGATTTTTAAAGCGCTGCAAAGCAAGGACCAAATTCTCCCTTAGGCAATTTTATTCTCCCTTAGGTAAATTTTGAAATTTACATTTTTACAGAAACCAATCTTCCTAATTTTCTACACCTTGGTTCCTTGACCTGGTTTAAATTTGTTAATCCAGCACTATGTAATAAGATTTCAGTTAAATGCTCTACTTTTGTTAAAGTGCATTTTTTCTCGGCTGTATGATATTGTCATAATATACTTCACATTTTGTCTAACACTGTGTATCTAGTCTAAGCCTTTATTTATGATGGTAGTAGATTTCTATTGCTTCTATCACTACTCCTGCTCTCAGTCAAATGTATCTATAATCAGTTAAATAGCAGATTGAGATTATTAAAATATTGAGTCAAATTATTTTATACTTCTCAAAACTTTCTAGTCAACTCACATGAAATTAAGTATAAAACATTACCATGATCAAGTGACCTTCCATAATCTAGTCCCTGACTAATTCTTCCATCTCTTTTCCAACAAATTTTCCCCAATTCAGTGCCCCTTTTGGTCCTTTGCTTATTTCTTTTAATTTTTTGTTTCTATTGATAAATATTTGTAGTACATAATGATCACATTCATTGTGAGGAATTGATACATGTACAGAACATATTTCAATTCTTTTTCTTTACCTCCTTCCTCTCCACTCTTTTCTTTGCTGTCTTCTTTTCCACAGTATTTCCTGGGGTTCACACACTCATCTAATTTAAGTCTTATTGATCATGTGTCACTGGTTAGAACTCCATCTAAATTACTCACTTGTCACTTCTTTATCAACATGCCTTGATTTAATTTACTTTGCTTTTTGAAATTATAAGATTATTTGTTTACTTTTTGGCCATGAGTCCCCCACAGAATGCAGACTACACCAGGACAGATATTCTGTCTTATTGATGAGGTATCCTTTACAGTTAGAGTAGTGCCTGGCACACAATAAGCATTCCATGACTGTTAGATATGATTCAGTTTCAAAGTTGCATTATGAATCAGTCTTTCCCAACACTCCTCCTTAGAATATGTTTTCAGGGTCTAAACTCACACATACTACCCCATTAAGATCTAATGTGTGTGGGTGGAGGTAAAGTAATTTGAATAGTGCAGAAGAAAAATTACTTTGATCAAAGCTTTCTTTGGTATTATTGAAGATACAGAAAGTAAATTACTTATTTATTTATATCTTAGTGACCTTTAAAAAGTAAACAGTACTTAAGGTGTTTCCTTTTACTCCCAGCAAATGGTATATGTGCTAAGTGAATGTACTGTTGGCTGAGCAGGAAAGCTGATTCTGAAATATGTAGAAAACATATGATCTCTCACCTCCTGTGGCATCTGATCTAATACAATTGTGGTCTGTTAATGGAGGCATGAACCTTTCACATAATTAGATTGCCTATATTCTGTAATCATTCCATAGGGCCCAAAGAATACATATTTAAAGCTAATAAAGATTTCTGATTAAATAACTTGTGGCACCGGGGATTGAACTCACAACCTCGCTCCTGCCAGGGCAGGCACTTAAGGCACTGAGCCAAACTCTCGGCCCTGGTTTTTTTTGAGGCAGGGTCGCACTATGTAGCTCAGGCCGGTCTTGCACTCGCGTTGTAGCCCAAGCTGGCCTCGAACCCACAACACTCCGCCTACCTCAGCCTCCCGAGTGCTGGGATTAAAGGCGTGCGCCACCACGCCCGGCTTAAATAACTTTTTAAAATTTATAATTTATTCTCCTGTTTTTTTATACAAAGGCTAATTAGCATAATAGAACACTTATCCAAACATTAACATTATTAACTCGCATTTTTAATTAAATTTTAACATAATGATGTTCTCTGGAGGTATCGTTTCATAAGCATTTTCCTAACAACCGTAAATGACCTAACCGCTGGGCATTTTTAGTTACTGTTTTAGTTGTATGACTTTTTCTAATTAAAAATTAATGAAAGCTTTTTGCCTAAAAATTGAAAAATACACAAGTATAAAGGTGAAAAATAACCCATAATCACTACCTACACCATTAATAATAAAAAAAACTGGAACTCTCTATGCCATTTTTATGTTTATATTTTTAAAGAAATTTAATATTATTTTGTTTATTTATATGATTTTAATGTATCATATGGAGTTGTATTTATGCTAAGTGATGCAGGATTTTAAAGTCTAGTTTTAATGAATAAAAATTATTGTATTTTGTAGTTTTACCTTTCTTCATTTCACCATTAGCCTTTATCTAGAAAATTGGAGTAATTTAAAGATTTTCTTAATTTGACAGTTATGAATATTCCTATGTGTGAATAGTTTGAGTCATTAAAGAATGTGTTGCTACACTAAAAATCCAAAACTTAAACTACTTGATCAAAGAGTATAAGCATGCACTGTTGCTAAATATATTTTAAAATATGCTTTTCATTTATATTTCCAACTGCAATTATGAATATAATTGTTTCACTTCTTCTCGACACCACTAATTATCTTTTTAAAGTAAATACTTCTGGTCCAAAACTAAAAGTAGTAACAAGTCGCATCTGTTGCTTTCTAGTCAGTCTAATTTTTTAACATGTTAACTAGCTACTTGTAGTATTTTGTTAGGGTATGAAAAGTTTTGATTACCTTGTGAGTTTTCCCATTAAGTTTTTTTTGTGGCTTCAAATAGCTCCTTATCTAAAATATAGAACTTTGTCATGCATGTTTCACAGTTTTTCCAGGTTATAATTTTCCTTTTTCACTCCATCTTTAAATGAATCAGTGAAGGCAGCAAGCGAGAAATTACCATGCTACTTTGATTCCTTGTAATTACATGAAGGTAATTAATAAAGAGGACATGCATAAAAATCTTGGAAAAATCATGCGTCTGCAATAGTTTAGAAATGGAAGATTCCTTTTCGTCCCACGTATAAAGGCTTGGTCCTCAGCTTGGCATTGTCAGGAGATAGTAGCACTTTGAAGAGATGGAACCCAGTGGTCATCAGGTTACTCCCTCAAAAGGGACTGTGCAACCCTGGTACCTTCTTTTTCTTTCATTTCTGGCCATGAGGGGAGTGATTTTGCTCTGCCACAATGAGCAGTCTTGTCTCAAGCCAAAAGACAACCAGAGCCTACCAATCAGGAACAAAAACCTATAAAATAATGTGCTAAAATAAATTTTTCTTCTCTTTAAGTTGATTACCTCAGGCATTTGTTATAGGGGTGGAAATACATTATCAGTTCTGTCCTTTGTATTTTTTTCATATGTATGTTCAACAAATACTTCCTAAACATGTGTTCAGTGAGTTTGTAAGTGTCATCTTAAGATTCCCAATAATAGGAGAAAGAATCCCTGGCACAGTGGGATTCGTGTTTGAGTCTCTGGAAAATATGAGATGAAACCCTGACTAGAGTATTTTGGTTGCTAAGATAACTGACTGAATTTAAATTTCTTGAAACCAAAATCCGATTATAGCTACACATTCTTCATTAGAGGGAAAATGAAAGGAGTAAAAGTCTATGAAATCTTTTTGCATGCTTATGAATTACTCAAGTAAGTATATATGTTGAGGGAAATATGAAAAGCTGGTAGGTGAGGCTTGATAAATACTAGCAAACCATGGAGTGCACAAATCTGGAAATAGAAAGAAAGAAAAGTAAGAGACATAAATAAGCAGAGGCTTGTTAAAATGCCTCAGATAATAAAAATGACATTTTTAGAAATGTTCAGAGCAAGAAAAAACGAGGCCAGAAAAGGCCCACTGCTTGGGGGCATGTGACATAATTCTGGAAGGAATAGCTAATACATTGGATGACAGAAAGAATTCAAAAAGATCTCAACAGAACAGAGTGAAGGGCCAAAGATAACAAGACAAAATTAGATAGCAAGGAATAAATCAGCCTAGCCTTGGGTTAAAAGAAAATCAACTGTAAAAATGCAAAATTGAGGAAACAGAAGAGTCCACAAGAAAAAATACTCTAAGGCCTTAAATGATTAAAACTTCAGTATGAGTCAGTGGTTCAGAGCATGGTCAAAAATGACCACCATCACTACAGGGAACATTTGCAGAAAGGTAGAATTACAGAGGTAATTATTCTTCAGTAGTTGGTGCTTATCAGAACACATCTGTTGTACTTTTTTCAGTTGAAGTGTTCTTTATAGAGAATCCCTAGTGCTAAGGACCTAGACCATTTTATGCAGTCTCTTTAAGGAACTTGGAAATTTGTCCTATAAATGTTGAATTCTTTACAAAGCATGAACACCTCAAAAGAATTGAAGGACTATCATCACTTCTTTGTTGTACCAGAACATAAATCTGAAAGAAGTGGACACAATTTGTAAAAATAGAGGTTAACTTAATACTTGGACATTTTCTTAATGCCTGGTCAGTGGATGTGTTCAAGAGGTCAAAAATGTGATAAAAATGCTTTAGCTATAGGGTAAAACCTAACAAGAAAGAATTTCTTAGTGCTTTCAATTCTGCCGTTAATCTATTTCTCATTTTTCTTAATGTAACCTAATATTTTGTTGTCACCAATTTCTTTTTCTTTTAAATAATTATATAATTAGTTGCTCAGTTGATAAATGCATAGTGAAAATGATTATTAAATACCTTAACACTCATTGTTTAAAGTGATCAAAAGAATGTAAGAAGTCAGAAAAGGATATGAAACCTCTCTTTCTCACTGCAAAAGTTTGGATAGAACACTTTTATTTCAATGGACCTCAATAGCCAGACATCTGATTCTCATTAAGATAGAAAGGGAAGATGTCATTATCCCTGTTAATTGGTTAGGAGACTTTGTTGAGATTATTTCTTCAGTTCTTCTATGTCCTTGCTGATTTTTCCCCTACTTGCTCTATCAATTTGGTATTAAGTTTTCCAAATATGACTACAGAATTTTCCATTTCTCTTTTTAATTCTATCAATTCTTCTTTACATGTTGGAAATTGCTAGAGTTTCCACATTTGTAATTGTTTATGTCTTTGTATTAGAAGGCCTATTATTCCATGAAATATTACATCAAAACTGAGCAACTTGAAACCACAGCATCAGTATCTCCATTTCTGAAGATCAGGAATCTGAGGGCAGTTTAGGTGGATCTTCTCTAGCAAGCCAGTTAAATCTTCAGTCATCACAAGACTCGACTAGTTCAGGATCTCTTTTCAAGCTCACACATGTGGTCGCTGCCAGGATTCAGTCCTTTGTCTATTGTTGTACGGAGAGTATAATTCCTCATAGGTTGGATGTCTAAAGCTACCCTGAATTTTTTGCCTTGTGGGTCTCTCCAAGGTAGACGCATGCTTTGCTAAAACATACAAGCAGAGAAGGCAATGGAAGCAACCATAAGGTAGAAGTCAGTCTTTGGTGATCTAATCATGGAGATGACACTCCCATCACTTTTGCCATATTCTTTAAGCGGAAAATGAGTCACTAGGTCCAGTCCACAGTTACAAAGGTGGGGTGAGGGTATTGGGGAGGATTGCACAAGACTTTGAATGCCAAGAGGCAGGAGTCACTGGGTGGCTGATTACGAGCTAACTAATGAGATTTGGCCCTTTTATCCTTTGGTCGTGCCCATGCCTATCTCTAGTAATACTTCTGTGTTTAATTATATTTTATCTGTTGTTAGCATATTCTGCATGGAATATCTTTTTTTCTTCCTTTCACTTTCAAACTATTTTACATTTTTATTTAAAATGTCTGTTCTGTGCACAGTGTGCAATCGAGTCACTTTTATTCTTTCTGCTAATTTCTGCCTTTTAGATGTAATGCTTATTTCATTAATGTTTAATAATTCAGTACTGATATTGTTGGATAGTGGTAGAGCATTTTACTTACTGTTTTTCTGCTTGTCCTTCTGTGTTGTATTCTTCTGTTTCTCCCTTTTTTTGTTTGTATTTTTGTAAACATTTTTTAGTTTAACTGTTAGCTCCTGGGGTAACAAAAGAGCCTGTACTTATGTTTATATTTTGAACTTTTTTCTTGGATACCCCAGGAATTATGATACACTTTTAACTTTTCATAGTGCACTCATAATGAATTGTTCTTTTTATATAAATGTAGAATGCCACAAAAACATGTGAACATATCTCCCATTCTTAGCATTATAGTTTATCATAGATATCTACATAAAATAGAAACCTAAGACAATGCTATATTTTTTAAACAATTATATGGTTTACAAAGAAATTAAGAGAAGAAACCATAAAGAAACCACAATCTTTTCCATTGACTCAGATATTGATGATTTCTGGTATTTCTTGTTTTTTCATAAGACCTAAGCATTATTTCCTCAGTGTGAAGAACTTATTATATCTTGATGCTCAAATCAGGTGAACATGATATTTATTTTCTGAAACTGACTTTGTTCTTACTTTTGAAGAGCATTTTAGTTTCATGTAGACTGCTGGGTTTAATTTTTACCTTTAAACACTTTGAGTGTGTCTTATTACTTTTTCTGGTTTCCATGATTTCTAATGAAAAACCTTTGATTTCTACATTTAATATGTCATTTTTTCTTGTTTGATTTCTGATTGTATGTTTGAGCCTGCTTTGTGCATGTGTAGTAGAAGTTTAACAAAGACTAGAGATCTACATTGTGGCTCTCTTTTCTTCCAGAAGTTCCTTAGTTTTAGTGGCACTAACAATTTTTCCAGTTCTATTTTTTTGTTATACAGACCAGGACCACAGATATCTCTGTGTGGTGCCCCTGCCATGGCTGGCTGTGTTACACAGTCTACACTTGCCCTTAGGCTAAAAGATGCAAAGGTAGTGACGTGGATAGATCCCCTTTTCTTTAAGTATGTATGCATCTGTAACAACAGCCAACCTACTTCTGTTCAACACACCTTTGGGTAGTTGTTTTTTACAGTGTGTTCATACTTGTATAGTTTTTTTCTGAAGGAGGTGCAACTAGGAGGATATTAATGTATCATATTCCTAATAAGAATTCCTGTTCTTTTACTTTTAATTTAGTGATAAGTTTGTGCTTGAACTGAATTTCCTACACAGAGAATATGATTTTGTTCTTTTTAAAATTATTATTCAGTTTTACAATCACTGTCTTTTAACTGGAACAATCAGCCACTGGAATCATTATATATATTTAGATTGCCAGGTTTAACTTTTTCATCTGGATTTTATTTGTTCCATTAGCTTGTTCTTTTTTTATAAATCATTTCTTCCATTCTTAAAATCAATATATTAATGTTGAGTATTCATCTCTAATTTTGGCTTGATTGTTGTTTCTTTTTATCATTGTTAGTAGTTGCTATACCTTACAGCTTATAGTTTTATTGTTAACTTATCACAAATAATCTCAATTACTACTGAACTAATGCACATATAATATAATGACTTTGCAACATTCCTGTTTTCATTTTGTTCTTCCCATGAACTCTGTGCTTGCTATTATGTATTTTAGTTGCACATATATCATAACATCAAAAATATATTATTTTTCTTTCAACAGACAATTTTAACTGAGTAAAAGTACTATTTACAGTTATGAATATTCTACCCATATAATCCTCAGCTTTGTTCTGTGTAGGTCCAATTCTCTTTCTGACATATTACAATTCAGCTTAATGGATAGTTCTTTTAGCATCTCTTACCTTGGAGATCACTGGTAAGAGATTCTCTTGACTTTTATTAAGAGATACTTTTGCTAGGTATATAATTTTAGATTTAGCAGGGCTTCATTATATTTTTTGTTTTAGCACTTTAAAAAGTCATTCAACTCATCCTGTATCTATAACAACAGTAAATAAGAAGTCCAGAAGTCTTGCCTTAGTGTCTGCCTACATAATGTATCCTTTTTCCTCTGGCAGTTTTTAAATTTTAATCCTTATTAGTGGTTTCCAGCAATTGATTGAGACCTGCTTTGGTGTATTTATCCTACTTGCCATTTATTGAGCTTTCTAAACATGTGAGTTCATAGTTTTCATCAATTTTGGAAAAAAGTAGCCATTACTACTTGAAAGTTTGCATATAACACTGCAGAATTGCACGTCATAATTATGCAGCTTGGAATATAGGCACAGACTCAAGAATTCCCTACAGAGATTTATGAATCTCCTTTTCTGCCACTTTCTCCTCTTCAGTACTCAGCCCTGAAAATTTTGGCCCCCTTAGTAGCTTAGTCATGTCAGGTTGCTATAACAACAGACCACAAACTGGGTAGTTCAACAAAAATTACTTCCTACAATTCTGGAGGCAGAGAAAATCAAGATCAAGTCATATTCAGCATCTTGTGAGGGCTTTCTTCCTGATTTACAGATACATGTCTTCTCGTTGTGACCTCACATAATAGAGAAAATGAACTCTAGTCTTTCTCTGACAGAGGATACTAATTCCATCATGAAGAATTTGCCCCTTTTGGCCTCATATAAACCCAGTTAACAATCCCTCCTCCAGTCTGCATCCTATTCTTCTTCCCCCAACCCCTCTGCTCCACCAAAGATCTCAATTCCTAATACATTCCACTGAGGTTTAAGCTTTCAACATTTAGTATAAATCTTGGGGGAACAGAAAGATGCCATCTTTGCACCTGGCCCCCAAGAATTCTGATATTTATCTAAATTCTGTAAAGGTACCATTCTTTTTCTGGGGCCCTTCCTCCTGTAAAATTATTAAGTGTCTGTAGTTAAAAAATCAAGACAGAAAACCTTGTTTCTTTTCTATGGTAAATCGCAATTCTATGCTATTTCTGTACTGTATCTGTAAACTGTATATTTTATATATAATTAGAGAGTATTTCCACTCCTACTTTCTTCATAATGGCCAAGAATGAAGATACTTACATAATTAAAAATGAGAAATCACTCTAATATCCATATGCTATGTTTATTTAAATATATATATATTTACATGTTCAAAGGTTAAGAGCAATCAGATGATATTTCAGACATAAGTGGGAAATATAGTACTAAGTAGTATACTTTCTCAGATTAATATTCACAAGTATTAAAAGTACTTTTGGATAATGACTTCTAAGATGCATTGGCACTAAGAGCAAAGAAAAGGCAAAACTATATTCTGGTTTTATTATCTTTATTTTTAAATAAGAATAAAATCTTCAAAATATTGTTTTCTTTTTCTAGCAAAACCACTCCATCAAATCTGAGGTAAATCTTTAGATGTCATCTTTTCTAATCCCATGGACAAGAGTATTAAAATAGTAAATGGTCATGTAACACTTCAAAACTGCTAAATTGTTTGAAATAATTTTGTGATTTTTTTCATTTGCCTAGTTTTTCATGCTACATTGGTCACTCAATCTGGTGCCTATGACTACCTTAAAAATTTAGGGTATATCACACATTATAGTTGAGAACATGATGATTATGATGTTTAAAATTAACCATTGAAAATTTGGGGGCTTTTAAGTAACCCTGTGTTAGTGATTGAAATGATCATTTTGTCATGTGCCTCATTACAGTAAAACAGGAAATGTAATAGCTGTCTGTCACTGTAACAAAATACTTGAAATAATTAACTTAAAAAGAGGAAAGTTTTATTATTTTGTCCTATAGCTTTTGTGGTCTCAGTCCATGGCTGGTTGGTCCCATTAGTTTGTGTGCTGTGGAGAGGTAGGACTTCGTGGAAGGGAGCATATGGTAAAGGAATATGCTCACTTCAGAACTTCTAGGAAACAATGTGAAGGAAAGTGACAAAGGTAAGGAACTCCTCTCCACTTCAGGGTTACATACCCCTCCCGCAGTGACCTCTCTTCCTTCCACTAAATCATACTATTTCCCAATAGCACCATTGGATAGAGATCAAGCCCAAACCACATGAGTTCTCGAGAGGCAGTGATCCAAATCATACCAACTCATGCATATTGTCTTCTCTAGATGATAACATTTCTATAAATCTCATTTAGGTAAGCACATGCACAGAGTCCTCAGACTCTTCAATACTTACTGACAATATTTAGATCTTTAAGGATAACAATTTTGAAAAATTTTTACCAGTTGAGGAATTTACAAGGATTATTTTGACACTGTGCACACATTCACTTGTGTCATGTACAAGCCAGCAGGTGGCAAGCTTGCAATTATTTTGTGCAGTTGCTCTTACCAAAGATGTAGAAGGCTGAACTATTCTTCAGTGAATCTTATGAGCAACACTTATGATGTACCATAACATAAGGAATTAAATCCTTGAATTGTGAAGTCTTTGGAATTTGGGCAGAAATGTGTTTCAAACATTGGTAAACCCTCTTATTTCTAACAAATATTTTTGAGGGATCATGATAATAATAACAATGATAATTTTGCCTATTTGAACCCATTTTTTGTCCTTTACTACCATGATTATGAAGAAATTGTAGATACATGCAGCTTACTTTGTGAGAATCCTGACATTGATTTAAAAAGCACACAGAATATACTTTAAGCCCCGTAAAGTGCAATGTAAAGATCTTTTGAAAATTCTGACATTGATAGTCATGTTTTCAAACACAGAATGGTGATGTCTTCTGCAGATAACGGTTGTTCCTATTTTATCTCTAAAAATATTTCTGATTTGTTGTGACTCATTGGGAGATTCAATTTGTTTTATGCAAAATTGAATTTTCAAAATTTTGAATTTCATAACAATGACTCAATATCAATCAACAGTGATTATATTTGGGCATATGACCATTTGCACATGGCTTTGGGGTATTTAACCTCATTTCTAGCCATCGTATTTGTCAAAAATGAAACTTCAGAAAATGTAAGATTTGATCATCTCTTTTGCTCTTTAAAATTCATATGTTGTTAACATCAACTCTACAGTCCACACAAAAATAAGATCTCTTTAAATAACTTAGTCTCCTACCTACAGGACTGCATTAATCAATTTATTTTACTAGTTACTACAACTTGTTATTCATCTCCAAAAGAGGATGAAGACATTTAATTTTGAAGAAGCAGTGACTAAATGCAAACCAAAAGGAAGGTAATAAAATATTCATTATTTCTGTGTAAAAATTTGGATCTTTCAGATGACATCTACAATGTTTAAATAAACTATGCATCATTGAGGCCATCAGAGCTTTTGTGGGTTTCTAAAAACTGGATATTGGATGAGCCATGCTTCAAGTAGAAAGTGAATCCATTCATTATTGTTCAGTATAAAGATTTAAGTTTTTCCTCCAAATTGTACAATAATTGAAAATTCTTTAAGAGTTAATAACTGCTAATTGCTAGATATCTTTTTATTTTTAAAGAAAGATGACTAAAAATTTAAAATTATAGAAAACTAATTAGGTTGTGCAGTTGAATTTAAACTGTGATACAAGCCCTGAATCAAATTTAAGAAAATTGAAGCTGGTACTTATACTACAGAACTTGGGCTATAGGTCACTCTGATTTTGTGTTCTTAGCATCTGGGATGTTTAAAGAGGACTTTACATCACAGAGGCGCCTGTACTGCACTATCTGTTAGAGGTCAAGGTTCCTTACTATACTCTGAACTCCATCCTCCTTCCCTCTGTTGTCCTTCTATGCATCTCTAGCTGGAGAACCCACTTATTTAGAAAGGTGATTCACACTTTGAAACTTCTTCTAGCCTTCCTGACTTCCTGGATACCCTTGATGGAATACCTTGAGATTTATTTCTTGAAGCAAAATCAGGAAAACTAAAATGGAATTCAAACAATGATTCCCAGATATCTAAAGTCCCATGAACTTCAAAGATGACAACACAGAGATACTCGAGCCATGCTTTCTGTGGCCCTAATGATTTAACCAGGACAGATTATCAAACAGAGTTGTACATAAACACAGACGTTTAAAAAAAGAGTCTGGTCCAATACAGTATTTAAACAAACATAACGGTGGAATTTCAGTGGAAATGCAGAGTCCCAAAGGGATGGATCTGGCTACTCATCACAGGGCAAGTGACAAGGAAAGCACCTAAGGGGGAGCAAGGCTCTGAGAGCTGGAGAGCGGGGTGCAACATTCCTGCCAAGTGTGGCGGCTCCAGGCAATTGTTTCCTCCTCTCGGACCTGGAAGGTAACAGACAGGTCGTGGGCTCTCCTTAAGAACTCATCTGGACACAGGAGTCCTTTGGGGAGGGCCTTGTAGAGTTCCGGTAAAATTAGGATTCTGGGCTTTCTCCAGCCTCTCGTCCTCTGCCTTTCTTGGGTCACTGCTCCCCCACCCCGTGTACATGCAGAAGAAAGTTTTACACCGAAGGAGCCCCGCGTTGACGTAGGCATCGCCTCCCCTCCCTGCTGGATAGAAGCCCGGAAGGGAGCGAGTGGGGGAGACGCGGAGGTAGGGATCGCTTAGATTCCTGTGGTTAGTTAGGGTCCCGGGAGGGACGGGTCCAGGGCCAGCCAAGAGGATTGGTTTTAGAACCACAAATACATCAGGTTTCGCCCTCCTCTGTCAACCTTCTAAATCCCAATGAGGTCATAGCAATGAGAGAGAATCAGATCAAGAGAGGGGGAGGAAGAGGACGACGACGAGGGAGAAAACACCCAGACGGAAAGAGGCCATCAGACAAGGTCGCTTTTTCTGGCGACACGGCCACTGAGAGGAGCGTGGTGCTGAATACCATCGGCCCGGTCCGCCTGGGGACGCGAGGCTGGCAGAAGCACTTTGCCTTACCACAAAAACAAAGACGAGGAGGCGAGAGGGAGACGCAGAGGGAAGCTCTGAGCCCTTGGACCTCTGGAAGCAAAGCTCAGCCCTGCAAGGAAGGGAAGGGCGTCTGACAGGTCTGAGAGGCTGAGGAGGGAGCCGATTCCCCTGCGGAGATCGGGGACGCGGCAGAACTCTGGACAGCGCCTCGCGAGCGCAGCTCCAGCCCCCGGAGCTCCCAGGTCGGGCTCCTTGGACTCCCGCTTCCTGACTTGCTCTCTCCTGGACCCCACCACCAAGCCCAGCAAGACTCCGCTCCAGTCCTCGTCTGAACGTGCCAGGGGGTGGAGCAGCTTTTTCGACTCTGCTCCGGGCCAGGGAAGAAGATACCTGGTTCTGAAAATCCAGTCCTTGTGGATAAATGTTTTGCTGGTGAAGAAAGAAAAGTTTTGGGATCTGGTAGGGGGTGTAAGGGGTAAGGAGGATTGTGGAAGAAAGAAGGTGGATGGTTGGTTTCCCTCTCTGATCTGGAAGGAATGATGACCCAGGAAGGATGTGCACCAGCGGCCAGATCATTGGGAGCCTCTTGGTGCTCTCTGTGCTGGAGATAGGGCTGGGGGTGTCCAGCGTGGCCGTGGGGGCGGTCAGCTTCAGCCTGGCTCTCCGAGAGCACAAGCCTCAGCTTGGAGACTCGTCCCCGGTATGGAGCGGGGTGTGTGTACGTTGAGCCATTTCACTCTCTCTTTACCTCTTTATAGTGATGGTCAGTGTGCGTACGTTAGTCGCTCCCTCCTGGGGAAACAAAATCGTAAATCTCCTCTGGCTTGCATGTAGGTTCGTATTGGCAAGCTATGTTTCTTTACGTTGTCTTTTTATTAGTGTTTGCCCCTTACCCGGGGTTAAAACCAAATTAGATGGCTTTGTTTAAACTTGTGGTGAGGGGGTTCAGTCTCCACTGGTTAATTCTGAAAGGGTTGGCCAGTGTTCATGATTTGGGGTTGCACCTGCCAAGGGTAGATTCACTCAGTGTTTTGTTCCTTTTCGGAGGAAAATCAAACTGAAAGTGTTACATCCTTTTCATGTATGAGGGACAAGCAGGGACTGATAGTAATGTATTTATCTCTGGGTAGCTGTGCCCATGGTACACCAAAGGCAACACAGGTATGACCAACAGATAAACGTGGTGTGTCTGTGAAAGGAGACTGGGAGTGCATAGGATCCTGGCAAACACTGCTGCTAATTTTCCCTCGCTAGCTTTCTGGTACTATACTTCTGAAAACTCTTTAGTAAGTTCTAGGCCACAAGTTAAGCAAGTAATAGTGGTAAGAAATGCAACAGTCTAATTGGTGAATGACTCACCTTAAAGAGCACCTAACTGCTCAGAAAAAAAAATGTCATAGTCTTCTTTAAATCGAGGAACTGATTCAACAAGCTTCTTGGGTTGTTCCTTAAGGTGAATTTCAAGGAAAGCCTTAAAGGTACATTCCTTCCAGCAAAGACAAATGCAGTAACTCAGCACTGTTCCCAGTGTAAGCCTAATTGTGAAAAACAGCTTTTTACTCTTCTTCGAATTACACAGCTGCCATTCACTTCTGGGTTTTTAATTTGATTCTATTTAGATAATTTATTGGGACATTCTATCATTGACAATCCATAATGTTTTTAACAGTCATGGCTTCATTACTTGAGTTTAAGTCACTAAGCAAAAATGACCATTTAGGAGTAAGTGAAAAACTACTCCAAAGTAATTCATTTTCTAGTGGTGCTCTAACATGCTTCAACCATGATAAGCCTGTGCTTTGTATGATTAGCATTTTTGTTTTAATTTTTTCAGGTTAGATAAAGCCTTCTAAATTGCAGAGTTTAAAATTTAAAAATCATGTTTAATTGTAAGATTGAACTCCTCCAAGAATCCTTGTTCTAAATTCAGCAAGTTACTGTCAACCTCCAAATAACTCTTAATTTTGTAAGTTTTGCCACCATATATATTAAATTTCAGTTTGCAAGTAGAAAAGGCACTTCACATATATAGTAATTTCACATCTTACATGTGGTTATTTTGGGAGTTCTGAGCCTCAAATACTCTTCAAGCCACTTTCCATTCCAACACGAAAAAAATGTATGAGTAAACATAAATTCCCTCCTAGTAATATCAAAGTATTCAGTTCAAATTCAAAAATGTTAAAAGGTGACTACATTATCATAGTATCATGCAAAATAAAAATTAAATGATTTTTTTTCTCTTCCCATACTAGTTAATATTATCTGGATGAGTCAATATATGTGTACATAAAAGACTGGAAAATCTGAATCAGTTCAGGTAAAACAAATAAGTAACAAGTATTTATACAATCATTGTTATAAAGAATTATTTCTATCTTTAACTGGTTTTTTGGTAAAAATTTACCTGGGTTGCTAGGTTGAAGTCTGTTGTCTGGATTCAGTGGAATCAAACAATGCATTTGCATGAATGAATGAGCTTGAAAATTTTTATAAGATCAAAATGAAAGATCAAACATGAAGAAATAAATACTCATTTGAGATCATTGTGTTTATCAAATTACAGGCTGGCTATGTAGATTTTTAACTTGTTTTTGATAAGTCATTTGTGACTCAGTCTAAACTATCTTTTAATCCCTTCACTGATAAATTCATATAACTAGTATTCATAGAGGACTTTGCATATGAAAGGAATTTTGCTGTTTATTACAGACGTTATGAAGATGAATCAGAACACTGCTCTCAAAGGGGCCCTGACTGGTTAAAAATAAAAACAAGATGGGCACATGGCTAATTTTGTCAGTGGTAAGAAGTTAGAGTGTGATCTCAGAGAGATACAGAGCAAAAACAGGAAAGAAAAGTTGGCATGATCAATGAAATATCCATAAAGGAAGTATTTTTTTCATTCTTGTTCTCAAAAGTTTACTGACATGTGATATCAATATATAATAGTGTTACTGTATCAAGGGTAAAATCTGAAGTCAGACTTCCTGCTTGAACTTCCTAACTGGGTGACTAGCTGAAGTTTCTTTATCTGTAAAATAGGTTTGTTACAAGGCATTAATTAAATAATGCTGTTAGTAAAGTGTGTGGCTGTTAGTAGAGTGTGTGGCACAGTAAGTAAATATGAGCAGTTACAAACTTGCAGTGAACAGGTTGAAAAGGGAGAGCCTTTCAGGCGTCATGGTTGAAGCCCAAGAAAGGGGATGGCATGAGTTATGTTCCAAGAAAAGGAGGCTCTTGTGGTTTTCTGGAGCTTTGGTGTGAAAGGACAGCAAGGACAGACAGAGTGATTGAAGCCAGATTGTGGGAATCTATGTGCCAGTCAATGATAACTGATTTATTTCCTCATATTTAGATAACAATGATAATGATGATAATAACACAAATTCTTACTTCCCAAAGAGACCCCAGAATAGTTCATTGGGAATCTAGATAAAATTATTCTCTTTAATAAATTGCAAATTAAAATATATATTATTTATGCATACTAAATTAAATCTTACAATAATTGACCTGCCCTAATACACATGGTCTGTAGTTAAACTGTATTTTGAAAAGTACTATGGAGCTTTTTACAAACCATTAATATAATGATTAAAAATTTTTTGAATTAAATTTAAAAGTCAGTGGAAGTGAAAGCTGTGCTAAGACAGATTTCTTATATAAAGAGACTCTGAAAGATTTTTATCTGGGGCAAATGCATTATGGTTTTGAGTAGTTAGTTTGATTAATTGACTTAAGCATATGAATAATTTTTTACAAATGGCTTTAAAATGAAGTAATATTGACTTAAAGGATTTAAAATGAAAACTTACATAGATTATTTCCAGTCACTATTTCATAATCAGTCAAGGTACTTGTAATGATTAGTTTAAAAAATTGGGTGATTGGAAAAAAATCATTTATCTATATTAAAGAGGAAAAAAACCTATATATTGCTTTGTAGCATTTTTGTTTTCCTTGATTCTTTGTGTTAGCTGATATAGTCATTTACAATAAAATCACAAAAACCGAAACCATAATTGTTAGATGAGAATGAATGAATCATCGAGTAAACTGCTTTGGAAAACACTGTCATGTGAAATATAATCAATACGCAAGATTTGTTCACAAAGTAAAATAAACTTATTTCCAAGTTACTTTATGAAAGATTCAGATGATGGCTCCCAGAACAAACTTTTATTAAACATACATCATGCTACAACTCCATTTATATCAGAAAATCATCCTGTAAATTTTAATTTCTTGACAGAACTTTTTAAAGTCTAAATTTCTCACATGTACACAAAAGGTAGTCTTTTCAGTTATTTGAAACTTGCCTTATCCAATCACTTAAATTATGAGTAATTCTAATGCTTATTTTTAAGGAGCATAGTTGGTTTGTGTATCATAACTTTAGCTGCTTAATAAACGCAATGTTTCACTTGGGTGAAACTTACGGCGTAATCAGTGCACATCCTATTCTGTAGACTCTAAATTCACCATGGCAACAACTCAGTCAGTTGTAAGACTGTTGAAATTCACTTTTGCATATTCTTATTCATAATATAGTAGCACAAATAAGCTGTATATAAATTATACCTGCTGTAAATTGTATTTTAATATTTAAATATTAAATTTAATGTTTAAATAATGTAAAGAAAGAAAGTTGTGTCTTTATACAACTTTTATTGCTTGTGATTTAATGTTTAAATTTAACATTTAGGTGGGTGTGGTGACGCATGCCTGTAATCCCAGCACACAGGAGGTTGAGGCAGGAGGATCCCTGCGAGTTGGAGGCCAGCCTGGGCTCCAAAGTGAGTTCAAGGTCAGCCTGAACTCCCCAATGAAACTCTGTCTCAATAAATAAATTAATAAATATTAAAAACAAGTAAAATAAAAAAGTGAAAGAAACTCATCAAGTACTTTAAATGTGAACAATGTGATGCTAACATCTCTCTATCCAGAGAGTGTATTATTTTCTGCAAACCTAAAATACGTGAGACTCACATTCTTTAGCACAAGATGTAAATTAGCATGAGATGTAAACACTGCCTCTTTCTACAGAAAAACCTATAAGAAAGAGTATACATATATATATGTGTGTTGTTTTAAAATTAGTTTTAATTTTAAAGGAAATTTGTGGAGTTACTCTTTCAACTTTCTGTAAAACAAAGAATTAAATCTAAAGTCCATTTCCTTGTACTCATTGACATTAGTCATCATTATCTTATAATATCAGGGACATATTTCTGTGCAAAAATGGTTTTTGAGGGGCACATAGCCCATTTTTATCAAGTTTCTGGATATAATAGGTCATTCATGAATTCTGTACCACCCCGGTAGCCTCTTGCATGATGCATCTTCTCATTTATGGTCCGGCACTACTGTGTATCTACTAAGCTCTGTAAGCAATTAAGTTAAGGAAATCAAACTACTAGGAAGTATAGTTATTATTCTAGAAAATGTATCATGTGTCAAAAGAGTAAATATGTCTACTTCTTATAGTGATTGGTATTATGGTGTAAGAAAAATGGTAGTTTTGCCATTATCTGATGAGATTTTCTTAAGCTAATCCACATGAAAGTAGTATGTATTGGGATTTTTATGCAGTCTATGACAAAAATCTACTTTGGAATTCTGTACCTTACCCAAGAATATAATTTATCTCCACCAAATTGTCCTAGGAAGTTTAGGATATAAGTGATATTATTTTATCAGTCATCTACTTTGCAAACAAGTATTAGTTTTCTTCTCTGAGTTTGGATACTTTTTTCTAAAATCTTTGTGTTGGTTCTTTGAGTGAGCTTAAGTAAAAGCCAGATAATCCAATACTTTCAATTTTGCCCAAAAAATGTTTCCTTATATAAGATTTAATTCTTTTAGCAGATGGGAGATATACCACAACTACCTGGTCCCAAATACATGTCTTTCACCTCAATAAAACTACAATATGTCATGGTGTATATGCATATTCACACTGAACTCTTCACTCACACCTGCCCTTCAACCCAACAATGTAACATCTGAAGGATGTCGGGCTAGAGACATCATTTCACTTGCGAAGTGTACCAAATGTTACTTTACAACTCCATTAAAAATTGTACACAAACACACACAGAGACACATGTACACAGAGTTGTTGAGAGTCCCTCCTCTGAAATGCTCTGAGATAACAAGTGTTTTGGATTCCAGATTTTGGAATAGCTGCATATACATAATGAGGTATCTTGGAGAAGGAACCCAAGTCTAAACACAAAAGTCCTTTATGTTTGTTAAACACTTTGTACACATGTTTAATTCCAGCATCACACATTTAACCCCAGTGTCACATTTTTAATCCTAGCATACACATCCTAATCCAGTCACCTTCAAATCTTCCCACTTATGACTGCATAAGGCTTTGGGGGACATCTTTATATAAAATATAACAATAACCATATCCAGTGCATAACAATGATTACATATTTCATCATTTTTCTGGAAAAAATACATATTCTCCATATAGTTACTATATATTACAAGTAAATTTCATTTTTATTTATTTCTGAATAAGACCTTTTTGCAAGATCACTGAAGAAATGGTCTTTGGACTCCAGGCTTACTAACATTTAGGTTCCTTAACCTCTCTTAGAAAATGTACTATTTCCATTGCCAGTTATGGAAATTTGCAGTAGTTATGATTTAGTGTGCACGTTCCATGGTCCCAGGAATAATTATTTTAGAAAAATGTTGACATAAAGAGATATATTTTTGTTTGTTCTACCAAATAGAGATGTGGGGTTTTCTCATTACGTTTGGCTGGAATTTTGGAATTAAGAATTTTTCTTTATCTCTTGCCAATTGTTTTCCTACATGAATTATTGAGAGGAATTAAAATCATGATGACATTAATACTGACATCAATGGTAGTCATGTTTTTTAATAGGTATGATTGCCTAAGAAGTCCAGTTGCTTTCTGTCTTTTTTTTTTAGTTGTTTTCATTGTATCATTTATCTCATCAAAAATTTTTCTACATTTTAGGATGTCAGCCTGAAGGCTTTGGAAGTTGGTTATTTAAGATTAGAAAGAGAAATCAGCAACAAAAGTAGAGTGGAAATCTAAATCGCATAAAGATGTGTGTGAATGTGGGGCAGCACACACTGCTGCACAGAAGGTAGAAAGTTAAGCGGTTCTTAGAAAGGAGTGAATGATCGCCACAGATACTGTATGCAATATACACTGTATTCAGACTGCTAGTGCCCTGATTTGGGGATGGTTCCTAATGCCAGAACCCTCTGTACTGTGAATTTTCATATAGGGTTGGCTTTCAGAAACTATGTTGGATGGGTATCATCTGTTGCGTTAATGAAGTCTGGGAAGAGCATAACTTCAATCCACATATCCTCTAGCCTTGCTGGCTATTTACAACTCTATAAAGCAGGTAACAAATCAGACTCAAAGCTGGCATACACCCAAGAGAGGTTTCTATTTTCATTCCCCTTCAATAAATCTATCATCTACATTTAAAACCCTGTTATAGTCTCCATACGTATCAAGTTGTGGGCATTTTATTTCAATGTCGCTCTACTCTATTACAAATTCTATTTTATTTTACTCACATATCATAAGAAAGAACATCAAATATAAAATACAAGCAAAATTTATGCAAATTGGGGTAAATTTTACTAATATTTGCTACATGTAAACATACTTATTAAGTTGATGTTGCAAACCACTTATTATAGAGGTCCTGTGTAATATGTAGACAACAGTTTAAACCATTGTTTATTAAACTGCTTAATGAATAGAATGTTATTGATAACATTATCTGTACCTGCTATTCAGTATGGTCACAGCCCTCTTCACTTTCCTCTCAAATGAATCATCTTTTTCTTCTGCATCTTTCCTTTTTATCAGCATACGTTTGTGATATTTGATAAACAGAATCATTTTGAGGAATTGGCCCACATCTTGATCCTGCTTACTTGCCTTTCCCCTCACCTACCTCTCCTCTCCCTCATCCTCAGGTCCACTTCCTATCTCTGTAAAGTCTGTCTCCATTTCCTACGATCTACCTTTCCTTTTACTTCTAAATTATTATTTAAACATTAACATAAACTCAATTTTTAGATCCATCATCTATTGTACTTGACTAAGAGAATAAAATTGGGGTTCAGAAAATTAAACTCTTTGGACTTTATCACTGCTATCTATGAGATTGGTTTGGTTTTACTTGTTGTAAGGATTAATGGGAACAGTGACTATAAGATTCATTTGGACAACTGACATTTGAGTGTATTGTAAATTCAAAGTCTCCCCCATGCAAAATTCATAAATTCAGTTATAATTTTCCTTGCCAGTATTGGAGCAGAAAGAGATCTAAGATCAAAAAGTCTTAGTACACTCAAAATATTCAATAGATTACTTTTTAAAAACAAGAAAAACTATCTCACAACAGAATGGAACAAAAAACAGTGTATACTGCATTAAAAACAAGAAAAATCATGTTCCTTAGGGGGAGATGTGAAATAGCTGTCTGAGAATCAAGACTGATTTATTTCTTGCACTGAATTATTTGGGTTCCAGGCCAGTGAGAATTTTCTGAGACTTTTTTGGGTTTGTATTTACTTAGAAGTTCTCAGCATACTTATTATCTACATGCTACCTCTGATGATTTCTTTGGGAATTCATTCTTGTGCCCATTTTGCATTCAGTTGCTTTATAGTCTCTGAAAATGTTTCTCCCTCTACCTGTTGTATTTCCTAATCCATTGTGAAGTTGTTCTAATTCTTTGCTAAGTCCTTTTTTTTTTCTTTCTGTACTTTCTGTGGTTGCTCATTATCTGTTCTGATAAACACTAAGATGGCCTGGTGCTAACTGAGGACAGTTTATCACATCAGCATATTTGTTGTGCTCTTTATCCCATTGGTATTTTATTTTTCCTGTGCAGTTAATTGCATTTATGAAAGGTTGTGGCTCTACTGCTAAAGATGTACACTTACTCTTTTTCAGTTAAATTCATTGTGAAATTTTCTGGAGTGGAAGAAATATGATATATGGAATTGTCAGCACATCATTCTGTAGTGGAAAATAAGAAATTAATTTAAGCTTTAGGGGAAAAAGAACACTGCATAATTAGCAAGGTTTTCTATGGACTAAGAAAAGAAAGAAATATAAATAGGAAAGTGGAAAAGTGGCTTTTAAAGATGAACACTGTGTTTAAAATGCAGAAGAATTGAAAATGTGGCAGCCACAGCCAGGGAAGAGATGTGCAAGTCTAATAAAGGCAGAGAAAGCCCAGGTAACTGTATCATGAGACAGCACAACTCAGGGCCCAGCATCTCTGGGACTTAGGCTTATGGAGATGGACCAAGACAATGTTGTGGTTGGTGGCAATAATACCCAGTAGACCTTAGCTCTATGGTCTACACTGGGTTGGGATAGTTAAAAAGAAATTACAGTGGGCTTGGAGGAAGAGGGGTATCAGGAGCTAGGTGAACTGGGCTGCTGTTCTTATGACCTAGCTGCTCACACTCCTCAGTTATGTTTTCTGTTAGTCAACAAATATTGGTTCCTTAGATACCACACTCTGTATCCTTAGTTAGGTCCAGAGGATCTAGCTATAAGTATGATCCTTGTTTTGCTGAAAGTTAATTTAAAAACTAATATAAAAAATGAATAAATGATGCAAAGATTAAAGTTATGGGTTGTTCCTACTTGAACAGGAAAGATTTATGGAGAGAATAAAAGAATTTTATTGATAATGGAGCAATCAGAAAAAGCAACTCTAAAATTGCAATATTTCTGAAAGGATGATAAAACATTACATAGATGAAGGGAGTGGAATGTCGTTCTAAGCTTGGAAACGACATAAATAAAAATCATTGAATTCATTGGGTTTCAAAAAATTTCACCGAGTTTCAGAAACTGAATTAAGATCTGAGTGATCAGACTGTGGAACAAGAGGAGGAAGTTCACATGGAGAGTTGCTGTAGCCAGAGATTTCAAGGAAAGCAATTACATATAGGACACATAATTTATAGTAATATTTATAATGGTCTTCCAAGGAGTCAAATACAAAGAAAGTGCAGGAAATCTGTCCACACACGAAAGACCTAGAAAATCCAGCTGAGGGCCTGGATCCCATGGCAATTACCTGCATGAGTTCAACTGAAAACCTAGAGCCGATGACAATGTCCCCTATGAGTTCATCTGGAGGACTAGAGTCCACCACAATGACTCATGCAAGTCTATTTCACAGATCTGTGCTGGGAAGGCCCAAAGGTCAGCTAGAATGTCTGTGCCAGCAGGGTGAAGGATCTGTGCCAGTAGGTTGAGGGTTCTGCACTGAAGCCAAGAAGTGACGCTCAAAATAAGGACCAGGGCTGCCCCAAAAAGTACCACAGCCATCCTCAGCAACAATGAGGTCCAGAGCTCCTCTGATGGTAACAACCGAGTTCATATCAGGGAAGCCAGCATGAAAAGTTCCTCCAGGAGAACCAACAGCTCCCAAAAAACCCCAAAACTCCAAATAACAACAATGCGGAGAATTCACAACACTACTCTTCCTCACTAGGTCTCCTTTTAATGCTGGCAACTTTCTTCAGGTGGGCCATCTACACTCAGCATCATGCTGATTCAATTCAGCTAGTGTTAAGTTGGCCACCAGTTTTTAATCCACAACAAGTGTCAAAACAGATAAAAATCACTTATGGCTTCATTCACTCATTCATTCTTGTGTGTAATGCTAGAGATTGAGCCCGGAGTCTCCCACACAATAAGCAAGTGCTCTATCCCTGAGTGACAATCTCAGTTCTTCACTTAACGTTTTACACACAAGCTACCAATCTGATTTTCTACTAATTCTTAAGAGAGGCCTGCAAAGATTTTAAGGAGGAAAGGGACAAAATTACATTGGTGCTGAAAAAATCCCATTCTGTACCTGCAGTTTAGAAAACAAACTGAAGTCAGACAAGTTAAAAACCACAAGTCTACAAAGGAGGCCACTAATCTAGTGTCTACTGGGATGATAGTGGAAGTAGTAAAAATGGAGGAAGCAAAGATATTTCAGATACACAGTGACAAGACTTTTGTTTATAATGCTATTATAGAAGGAAACAATGACTCACAGGTATTGAAAGCAAACTATTGATAGAATAGTTTTCATTTACTCTTTGAATAGATGAAAAGTGTGTGTGTGTGTGTGTGTGTGTGTGTGTGTGTGTTGGGTGAGAAAGATCAAGAATTTATTTGGAGCTTGTTAAGATAGAGGTACCTTGAAATGTCTGAGTTGAGAGACCCTGTAGACTTGGGTACAGAGTTCAGAAGAAACAACTGTGCCAGAAATCTAAATGTGGGAGTAATCTGTGAATAAAAGGTATTTAAAGTCACACAATTGGGAGAAACTTATATTTAAAAAAAAACCTTTCATTACTATGATATTCAAAAGTTTATTACTAAAAAAAAGTAAATAAAAAGAGACTGTTGTGGCCACAAAAATATGTTGACTACCACAGGAACATGATACTAGAGAAATCCAAAGGACAATCTTTCCTTGTAAGATGAAGACTAAGATGTGGTGACCGTTGTTAACCTAGCAAAAGTAGTTAAAGAGTAGAAACATAAGATAGAAATATAGTGTAAAGTATGCTGGATGAATAAAGAGAAACAAAAATATGGAAAAAATAAGTACAGAATCTTAAGACAGGAGTGTGGGGGTCTGTGTATGGAGACATAGTAATATAAAAGGATTTGGAGTCAAGGAAGGTCTTTATTTTTAAGAGATATTTTGAAACATTTTTGTATACTACCATCAGTATCCATCAGTATATAAATATGTAGCAAGTGGAAATCTTTGATTAGGTAAAGAATGTGGAATGAAAGGTGGGAGGAAGGAAGGAAGGGAGGAAAGAAGGAAGGAAGGAAGGAAGGAAGGAAGGAAGGAAAAAAGAAAGGAAGGAAGGAAGGAAGGAAGGAAGGAAGAAAGGAAGGAAGGAAAGAAGGATAATCAGAATGAGAAGTGAGAAAGGGCTTGTCACACTTAATTCCCAAAGGTGGGAGATATTTTGGGTCCCTTCTGCTTTTCTATTCAGTCTAAGAATCCAGCAGTCAATAGCTGATGATCAACAAAGTATAAGACTCTGGTTTTAAGTGCACTGAAAATGTCATGAAATGATTGTGATTAAGTTACAGATCATATAAACTTCATACAGACTTAGAAAGAATTTTTTCTAAGCTCATCATTTTATAGATAAGTAAATTGGAGTCCATAAAATCAGTATAGCTGGCTTACTTTAGAGCTGGGTCAAGTCCAAATCACCTAGTTATGTGTCTAACACTATTCCCACAATTACCTCAAAATATTGAGTATGCTAAAAATAAAACCTCACCGAAATGAAAACTGCTAGCTACTACACAAATCTGAACAGGAATAATCCCAAATTACTGGCACAGTTTAACTACGATGGAAATATAACAAGCATTTTCAACAGATCTCAAGAGCTTCCACTCACTTGAAAGTCCCCCCCAAAAAAAAAACAGCTTATTACAGAAATTGTGGCATGCCCTCCATGGTGCCTTTTCATACCAAATGGAAAACTGAAACTGATTTCCACAAGTCAATTAATTCTTTTAAACCCAAAAGAGCTATTCATCAGCTTAGATAAGTCATTGAATTGCTTTCAGAAAGATTTTAATTCAGACTCCAAACAAAGAATACAGACCAGGAATGTCATTGTCCTCCAGCTATAAGAACTGCTATCTGTTTTCTTTCTATGTCGAATATGCAGTACACAAAATTAACAGGTTACTACATGATTTGCCTGAAGTGCTTAGGCACAAAGATCCAAATACTTATGCCTTCACTGATCCTGTTTTAAAAGTTAATACAGTCTTTTATAAAGACAAGTACCTTTTAATAATACCACGTTTAGAAGATGCTCTTTTCCATAAATTGATTTTTGATTATGGAAATGGCAGTGTAATTACTAGTGACATGTTGGACTGAGTTTTCTAGTATGAAGTTAAAGTATCATTATGAAAGATAAGCATTGTTCTCACCTTTATGAGATAATTACTTGGAGAATTTTCTTAAAGAAATATTTTTTGTTTGTTTGGTTTTGGTTTTTTTTGAGATAGGATCTCACTAGGTAGTGCAGGTTGGCCTTGAACTCATCAGGTAGCCCTGACTGGCCTTGAACTCACAGTGCTCCTCCTGCCTCAGCCCCTAGAGTGAGTGCTGGGATTATAGGTTTGGACAACCATGGCCAGTAAAGGTAAAGTTTTTATTTGGAGAAAGAAGTGTAATTTTAACCCATGATTTTGCTAATGTCTATGGAGCTCTAGACCTGATGTATGATAAACCAACTGTCTTTGGTCCTCAGACCTTTAGGATAATCTATTAGTGAAAAGCATGAGAGATTTATAAAATAGTAAGATGGAAGTATCTTCTGTGTTAAATCATGCAAATCTGGGAAATATTATTCAATATTATTCAAATCTGGGAAATTTAGATATTTGAGAATAAACTGCCTCTGGAGTTCTCATGTAAGTAAAATTAGCTCATTTGGAAAAGCATTATGTCTCCTAGCTAACAAGATATTTGGGAAGAAACTTGTTTTTCCTTGACTTGTGACCATTACTAGAAGTGAATGTCTTCCAGATTTGCACGGTCAAAGTATGAAAATATAGTATGCAAAATATCCCAAGTTCTTCACGCTTATTAAGTGGAAAAATGGTAATATTTTGCTGTGTTTGGTTAACTAAGCCATATTATTAAAATAAATTTCACCTTTTTCTTTAATGTGACTACTAGAAAGTATAGTTATAGATGTGTTTAGTATTTGTGGCTTACATTAGATTTCTTTTGAACAGCTCTTGTGTGGATATGTTTTTGGATCAAAAAAAAGTGATGATCTTGTCAGCAAGGCCTTCCTGCTTTGCTTTGTTGAGATGTAAACAGCAGATGAAGACAGCCCATAAGACTAGTAAAGGTATTAGTAACCTGGGAAGGCAGAGTTGCCTGGCTGGTGGAACTCAGGAGCGCTGGGTTAGAGCTGTAGAATTTTCCAAATGCACACCTAGGTAACTAGTTCCCGGGACACAGTTCCTTTCCACCTGTATGACTTCATGGTAATATCTAATTCTCCATGTGGTATTTTATAAAGAGATTTCAAATATCAGCTGGCAAGTATAAAAATTATTTGAGAAGAAGAAAATTCCCACTTCTACTAAGCTGAAATTAATTCATTTACCTTTTAAATCAACAGATGCTGAATTATTTGTACGTGTCAGGAATCATGGTAGTTCCAAGGCTTCAAAGGTTTTTTTAAATAGAAGTTCAATGTTTTCTAGAAATATGATAAAATGTGATAAATTTATCATTGTTATAATAGACGTTAATAATATTTTAGTAAGTTCTGACTAGGACTGCATAGAGGGGTTGAAGAGGGCTCCACAAATAAATATTAATGCTGAATCTTGATGCTTAAGGAGTCTTCCTCATAGCTAAAGAAAATAAATATCAACACCTGTCACATCTCATAGTCAATATTAAACATTCTCAATTGAGTTGACTCTTTTAATCCCATTATCATATGATATCTCTTCAATCTTTTGAAAAGAATAGATAATATAATTTCATTAAAAATTATATATTAAGTGTCAGAGACCATGATTTATGTCATATATTCTAAAAATGAGTGAGAAAAAATAATACCACATAAGTTAGTGACCAGAGTATGTCAGGGATAAAAAGGACTCACAGTTCCACCCAACTCATTCCCCTCTTTTAAAGATAAAATCCAGGGAATTCCACCATCTTGTTTCATAAAAGTAAATGGCAAAGGAAGACTGAATGAACCTAGGTGTTCTGTTCTAAAGTACATAATTGACTCTTAATAGTGCTTGGCTAGTTAGTTCTTTAGTAAGCTCTGGGTCCCTAACTATAGAAAACAATTTCATCAAAAACTAAACTTTGGTAATAACACAAATCAAATGCTACCCATAATTTACTATAAGATTTCTTCATGTTTGCACAAATTGCCCTCTGTATCCTATTAGAGTTGGAATTATATTCTGATATTTTTATATGATTTTCCTCTTTTTGAAATTCTCATAAATTTTTGTCTTCTTTTTGCTTCCCTAAATATTTCTTGCCTTAACAGAACTGGTCTTATCAGCAAAGGTTTAGTAAAACAAAGCTTCAAGATATACAAGAACTTCCCAGTGACTCAACTTGACAAGTAATTATTGGGTTCACTTTACCGAGATCACTTTGCTAAGATGTTGAAGATAAATAATACACTGGATTCTGGATTCAAATTGATGGGGGAAATATACCTGCAATCAGGAGCAAATATTAAGTCCTTGGATTTTTCTAAGTGATTTACACTTACTATTGCATGAGATATGTACTCTTACACATCTGGCTAAGTAAAAAACTGTGGGAAAAAAATCATTTAAATAACTTTCTGAAAGACCCACAGCTAGAAAATGTTTGAGTCCCAATTCAAACCTATCCAGTTTGAGCAGTTACTATTAATACATAAACTGCACTATACCCAGTAAATTCGAATAGATATAGTTCAATACAGAATGAAATATATGTAAATTCTTTGTATCCATGAAGGAAGGTGAGTTGGGAGTTAGATACGATGACAAGCAGAGGACTGGAAGGAAGTGAGGGCGGAAGGGTAAGTCAGGCTGGCAGAGGTGCAGCCCATGACAGCTTCAGAATGGCAAAAGAAGTATTAGTGTTACAGCCCAGAATGCACAGGAGGGAGAGAACCTAAATAAGCAAGTTTGGCCTAACTGTGAGGAACTGGAATACTAGACAATGCATTTTGAATTGTATACCATTTTAGAAATGGACAGGTATTAAAAACATATTAGAGGTTTTGAGAATAGGAGTGACTGGCATGCATTTATTGAAAAAATAATTGGCCAGGCAACAGTGTAAATATTTAGAGCTAAAAAGATTATGCATCTCTTTAATATTAAAATGAAAAGTCAGCATCAAGGCAAAACCCATGAGAATGGCAATAGAAAGGGTTCATGTTAAGAAACTTTGTGGTGGCAATTCAACGGCTCTTGTTAGGAGTCAGGCTATGAAAAGTGCAGCTGAAAGACTTTGGAAATGGAGGCAGATTTTTCTGCTTGGGTTATAGAAAATGAGAGACTGTATTGAGGTCTAGATAACAAAAGCAGGGGCACTTTTCAAAGAAGCAAGAAAACATTAATTTTAAAGATATGTGCCTCTGTGGTTCATTTATTCATGAAATATCTATCAAACATTCCACTGTGCTTTATTTTACTAATGAACCAATAAAAAACAAGAATACAAAGTCTTTCCCTTTTCCAGACAACTTATATTCTATGGAGGGTTGATAAACATTAAACAAATCATTGTACAAACAAATGTTTAGTTACCATAGTACAAAGGGTGCCAAAAGACTTTAAAATAGAAAGCCAGTTCACAAAGCTAATCAGATCTACCATGAAGAAGTATAATAGAGGCAGAAATTTGAGTCATGAATAGGTTTATTCAAGTAGAGAAAGATAAAAATATATTAGGTAAAGTAAACAATATGTGCTCATTCGTTGAGATGGAAAACAGTGATGGATTTCAAGAAGTCAATGAATAGGTCAATAAAAGCAGAGACTGGAGGAGAAGGCCAATCATGAAATGCTTCATAAGCAAATATTTGGGATAATATTGAAAGATTTTCAAACATGGAAATAACATGTAGAGGAAAGTGAATTTGATAATGACAAAAATGCAAAGGACAATTAGAAGACTTCTACTGGAGCACGGATGAAAGGTGACAGTGGATTGGAATAGTTGCAAGAGCAGAAGTGAAGAGATGCAGATATGCTTCAGATAGAGAAAAGAACCATTCTGCGTTGTTCACTGAATACAGTACAAGAGGGTATCAAAGAGGCTTCAGTAAGGAGTCGCGGGTGTCAAGAATGAGAATAAAGTAGGTGGTTCTGTCATTTCCAGAGGTGGTAAATAGTGGAGAAGGAAAATATTTTCAGGGTAAATATGATACTTGTTTTGCAATATCTCAGTGCCTGATTCTTCTAGTTGGCTTTATTCTTTGTTTTCACATTACGTTTTTGAGCAGCTCTGGTGTCATGCCAACACCATACCTAGGGCCATTAGAAAACACAGTCTGCTTCCATAAATAATGAATCACATTTTTGGAAATTCATTCTCTTTTCTTTTGATTGATCTTCTGCCGTAAGGTTGTATCTAAAGCAACTGCTGAACCAGGGGATAGAATATCCTAATAGATTAAACCTTGTTCACAGGGCTACGGGAAATGAGAAATGTATGACCAAGAGTAAGGCATACATGGTTCAGCAAAAAAATAAAGCACAATTGCCAGTAGAAAAATAAATATATTCTGGCAGGACGTGGTGGCACACAACTTTAATCCCAGCACTCAGGAGGCTGAGGTAGGAGAAGCATTGTGCGTTCAAGGCCGGCTTGGGCTACAAAGTGACCAAGGCTGGTCTGAACTACATAGTGTGACCGTTCCTCCAAAAACTAGGGCCAGGAGTTTGGCTCAGTGGCTTAAGCACCTGACTGGCAGGCTCAAGTTTGTGAGTTTGATCCCCGGTGCCACATAAATAAATAAATAAATAAGTAAACATATTCTGAACAGCAAAATAACAGCTTTATACCACCACATGTAGTAATTGCTACCACCAAAGTAGATAAAAAATAAAAATGTATAAGTATTGCTGTATCATTATGGAAAAGACATTTGGAATTCTGAGTTCAAATATAGGTCAGTACTGAAAAAATGGATGTGAGAAGTTAGAAGACAAGTGATAGCAAAAGCCACAAAATGCATAGACTAAGAAGAGAATTCGAACTTTAGGAACACCTGCCTAAAGGATGAATTGGAGAGAGGATCCAATGATAGGGACCAAGAATGATGGGAATAAAAGTAAGAGATCATAAAGAGATTGCCAGGCAATCTGGTGTGGAGAGTATCTCACAAATAAGGGAATGGTTAATAGGTTGTCATTGATAATCTTTAATAGAGCAATTTTAGTGAAATGTGGGAATTAAAACTATTTATCACCTTATTTGTAGAACAAACATTGATAGCCTACTGATTATTAAGTGCTGTACTAAGTACTTTAACCTTCAGTTTCAACATTTTAAGCAGTGCGTAATTTAAACCAGGGATTGTGCTGAGAATTTCAAATAGGAGTAAGGTGCTGGTGGTAGTGAATAAATTTCTTTTCTCCTTAAATAGCTTAAAGTCTACTACTATAGAAAATGAACATGAGTAATATTAATCAAAGTGCAATCAATCCTTAAAGAGATATTGGCATTATACCTAGCAGAGAATTTGAGATGCATATAGGAGAATAGGTCAGAATGAAAATAAAACTTTCTAAGTAAAGATATGGTATGAGAAGCCGGGTGTGGTGGTGCACTCCTGTAATCCCAGCACTCTGGAAGCTGAGCCAGGAGGATCGTTGCAAGTTCAAGACCAGCCTGGGCTACAAAGTGAGACCAAGGCCAGCCTGAACTTCATAGCAAGACCCTGTCTCAAAATAACAAAAAAAGAGAAAAGAAAAGAAAAGAAAAGAAGAAAAGAGAAAATGGTATGAGCAAAGATGACAAATTGAAGCTACATGGAATTACCTAAATCTACTTTAAGCATAAAAAGTAATCAGGGAACTAATTTGCAAACTGAATTGGCACTAATTATCTGTCATCATTTCAGGTCAAAAAGTTTGGAGAACCACTGAAACAAGATTGGATGAAGGAATGAGATGCTAAAAACCATGCTTAGGATAAACCTGAAATGATAATAAAGAAACACAAAACAGGCAGATTCTCTTTCAGCCTCTTAGATAACCCAGGTGAAGAGTAGTTAGGCTCCAAAATAATATAAAAGGATCATTATGGGTACAGAGTGAATGGCTCAAAGTAATTAACTTAACAGAAATGACATACCAAGTGGAGGAATAATCAACAGGATTTCTTAATTTTGAGAGAAAAGAAGTAAGGATGATAGGCAAAGGAAAGTATTGAGTATAAAAATGATTGAGATTCATTTTATGATTTTTGAAGCTGAAAATATTCCTGCTAGATTTCTTTCATTGACTGCCTTATATCTGGCTGCACGCACGCTGAATTACAAAGTGATTGTAGACTGAGCTAAAAATAGAGGACACTGTCATGATGCCCAATATCCTGTGTTATTCTCTTGGTCTCTTGGAGCATGGACACCCTTTAGATATGACGTCTGCTTTATAATATCACGGTACATTCATAGGCAAGTATTATTGACAGTACTTCAAAATTTTCTTTGTACTAAATAGAAATTAATACATTTGATAATTATCTTCTTGGAATTAATTTGCTTACAAGCCTTGAAGTCTTGCTAATTGCAGTTCAGCATATGAGGTTCAGAGGGTGGAGAAAATAATGGTAATCAAATCTTGGCCTACATATTGATGAGATGTAGAAAATCTCATTTCTACAGGAGACAAAGCAAGAGCATTTTTAAACAAACATACAGGTTTGACTAAGGTCTCATTCTGTGAATGAGAAAAAAACAAAGAAGTATAAAAAATCCCTTATAATTTTAACAGGAATTCAGACGTTTGTCTACATGTATCCTATGCTCTAAAGTAGTACACAATTTTAATAATTAGTATTAAATAACTACATTTATGATTCAATAGGTATTAGAAATATAGTCAGAATATCACAAACATTATCTCAGTTCTCCTGACAGAACTATAACGTAAGTGTTACAAGCAAAGTGTATCTATTTTACAGATGTTGATCCTGAATTCAGAGTGTTTAAGTGGCTGCTAAATGTTCCACTGGTATATGGCACAGTTAAATTTAAAGCCCATGTTTGCCCCGCTTTGAAAAATGTACTCTTAAACATTGTGCCATACTCAATGCATTTCATTTAAGCCCTGGTTCAAGATTTTTAATTATTTTTGTTTACTGGCAAAATTGATTGTAAATATTTATAAGGTATAACATGATATTTTGGCACACAGATTGTGAAGTTATTAAATCAAGCTAAACAGAATACCCATTACCTCACATACTTATTTTTTGTTGTGAGATCATTTAAAATCTACTTTTTTTTAAAGGAATGAGGAAAGGTTTCTAAGTCTGTTAAAAAGTGAAAAGAAAAACAAAACAACATTTAGGAGACTGATTATGAAAGTGGTTGGAAAACTATTTTATGACTACATAGTATTCTTTTGCATGTGTGTAACACATTTTCTGCATCTGTCAGTTAGAAGACACAAATTGTTTCTATTTCTTGACTTTTATGAGTAGTGCTGTAATAAACATGAGAATGTGGATTCTACTTTGACATATTGATTTCATTTCCTGTGAATGTACATCCAGTAGTGGTACTCCTTGATCACATGATGGTTAAATGATTTACTAGTGTATTTGGATGCCTTGCTTATTATTTTTGAGTTGTCTATTACAGAGTTTTGCTTTGTGGTTACCATTGTCTTATAAAACATTTTTGATTATAACAAGCTATTTAGAAATGATAGTGATATAACATGATGATAGGAAAAAGAATAAGAAAAGAATCAACAAAAAAGAAAGACAGAAAATATTCCAAAAAATCCCAAAATTTGCACCTCATTTATCCCTGCATTTTAAACGTTTGATGTCCTGTTTACAATCTGTCTATATTGCCTATCAACAAAATTGTTGGTTTTAGTCTTCATACTAATAATATGAATGATTTTCACACCACAGAATATGAGAGCTTCAGAGTTTGTTTGTATCATTACTCTTACTATGGTATTTGATGCCTTCACATATGTCCTTTTTCATCACTAGCATTTCTTTCTTTCTTTCAGTTTAAAGAACTCCCTTCAGAATTTCATCTAGGGCAAGTCTGGTAGATATATCTCTCAGTTTTTGTTTGGAAATGTCTTTATCTCTCCATCATTTCTAAAGGGTAGCTTTGTTGGGTGCACTATTTTTGGTTGGCAGCTTTTCCTTACAGTACTGTAAAAGTTTCACACTGCTCTCTCCTACCTAGGAGGTTTCTGTTGAGAAGTCTGCTGTCAGGTTAATTCAGACATCGTTCTATATTGTGGATTTTTCTTGTGCAGCCTTAAGAAACTCCTCTGTATTGTTCACATTTGAGAGCTTAATCATAAAATGTCTTGAGGTTGATTTAGTTGAGTTAAATCTGAATGGTGGCCTTTGATTCTCCTGTACCTAAGTACTGAGTCCTCTAGGTTTGGCAAGTTTTCTTGTTTCTATCTCTTTGAATGAGCTTTCTACTCCTTTAGAACTCTCAGCCTCCCCTTGGACTCGCAATAACCTGAATATTTCTTTTTTTTTAATGTTGTCCCTTTACTGTTGTAAGCTTTCTTTATTACTCTTTATTCTTTTTTCTCTTCTAACTGAGAATTTTCAAATAGACTATCTTCAAGCTTGCTAATTCTTCTGTTTGATCTAGTGTGTTACTGATGCCTTTTATCATGTTTTTTTTCAAAGCAAAACAGAAAAAAAGGATAGAAATGATACATAATTTCAAAAAAACAAGAAATTAGCACTAGTTAATATATTGCATATTGTTATCTTAGAAGTAGTTGTTCGGGTTACAAGATCTAGGCACAAAAATGATCAATAAAATAATGACAGCATGTTTTTATCTCAATATGTTTTTAACCCAAGAATTTATGTTTAATTTTCTTAAGTTACTGTAATCTCTCTAGTAAGTTTTTCTCTGTATTCACTTGAAGGTTATTGAGTTCCTTTAACTATTTTAAAATTTCCATATGAATGTTCACCCATATTGGTTTTTTGTATGGTTAGTTTGCGACACCTTGTTGTGAATGGTGGCTGAATTCATGACTCCCCAAGAGCTCTTGATTCTTACTAGTGTACAATATAATCTAGACATTGAAGAAATAGGTATTTATTCCAGTCTTCATGTTGTGATATTATGCATGTCTTTTCAGAAATTATAAACAGCCTCTCTAATGAATCATTAGGGAATTTTACAGAGCTGACATTTGTTCTACCTCTAGAAACAGTCTCATAAGCATCTCATTATACAATATTTCAAGAAAATATAATTATCAACACTAAATTATAGTAATTTTTGTCTTCTTTCAGATCATTTCATGTAATTGTTCAATATAAATATCATCTAAACCAGTTGTGGTGGCGCACGCCTTTAATCCCAGCACTCGGAAAGCTGAGGTAGGAGGAGCATTGTGAGTTCAAGGCCGACTTGGGCTACAACACGAGTGCAAGACCGGCCTGAGCTACATAGTGTGACCCTGCCTCAAAAAACTAGGGCTGGGAGTTTGACTCAGTGGCTTAAGCACCCGTTTGCCAGGTGCAAGGCTGTGAGTTTGATCCCTGGTGCCACAAAAAAAACCAAAAAATGAAAAACAAAAAGATAAATAAATATCATCTATACATCCTAAAATGTTTTTTTCTTACCTCATTTTAGTAGATCACTCTAACTTTTCATCTATCCTTAAATCTAAACAAAATATATTCTTTATATATTCTTATAAACTCATTTCTTCTACTTGTCTAGAAATTAAGAGTTAGAGTTAAGCATCCTTAGTATTTTATATCTCCTTTTGAACTTGAAATTTAAGACTTTCAAAACCACATCTTCATAGTTATGGTGATACCACTGTCACAGAAGGAGCATGAAAGAGCAGAGACTGTGTATGCTTCAAGTCTTATAGCTCTCAGCATGAGTCCTGCTCCTGTAATTGTCTAAGTATTCTTATACAAAATCCCTTAATCGTTTCTGAACCAATTTATCCTTCTGTGAAATGAACTGATGGTGCAGACTGTGACAAACTGCTTGAAGCTCCATTAATATAAAAACAATAATAAGTTAATATTTGATGGTTCTAAATTGGCTCTCGACTCAAGTTTCGAAAGTCCTCGTTCCTTCCAAGTTATGTCATCACCATTTATTTGGTCAGCCACATGATGAAGGTCCATAAAGCTACAACAGTGAATGAAGGGAATTTTTCTGCTATTGTTTTGTATGGTTCCTATTATTGTAAAGAGAAATCCCAAGATCTTAATTCAAGAGAGGCAGGAAGATGTTGCTGAGTTATCTCCAAGACAAAAATGATAATAAGCAGGGAGAAACCCATGGAAATGGATGTATTATGTGAAAAATTCAATTAACTGAAGTGAAAAATCTTCATTTAAAAGATTCCCATCTAGACAGAGATCAATGTTTCAGTTATAAATTAGAAAACAGTCCTGTAAATTAATTGGTAGCTACTGCCACCAAGTGGTAACAAGTTACCTTTCAGACACTGAAAAAGCCTTCATGAGGAAAAGTTCCCTCATCACACTCTGCACAATAATTTATTCCATCTTATCCTTTTGCCAAACATGTGCCCAAGATCTGATCTTCATCAAATGGAAAAAATTTACAGTATTGGTTTCTGTAACCACAGTATCAAAATATGACTTTTTCAAAAGATGAAACTTGCAAGTTTATTTCAATCTGTGTTCCAGGAGCCTCCTCTATTATAGAAATTGAAGGGTAATATAACTATCATGACTAATGATAGAGTTGATAAAAATCACAATCAGAAAATTCTAAATTAATCCAATCTCTAGGGTTAGAAATGCTCGTGTTTGGATACCAGCTCTACCACTTACTTGCTGCATGGTGTTAAAAACAAATTAATGGAAGATCAGTTTTTTCATCTGAAATATGGAGACCAATTTAAATTATTATATTTATAAATGCAAAAGATTTATCTGGAGCCTGGTAAAAACTCAATAAATGTTACTGAAGCTGGCACATACCAGAGCCTGGTAAGTTCTCAGTAAATGCTAGCCCTCTCCCTTTTTGCTTTTATTATTAAGACTATTTTACTATGTTTCCCTTCCCTAAACCTAAATAAGCATTTAAAGTCATTACAATTATTACTAACAAATAAACCCAGACCTAAACAGTTGCAATTTAAGAGGGTAAAATCACTGCAACAACAAATTTTGCAAACCATATAAAAGATGTTTTATGATTTCTCTAGTTCTAAAGAGATAAGCATAGTGTGAAGACAGAAGTAAAGAAAATCTGTAAGTTCTAAATGTTGATCGAACAGTCATGGCCCCTTCTTCCTAAGGTTCAGTGTGAGTAATTATGCCTACTTTTAGCTTTCCTAACTCACAATAGCGCCTTGAAGAATATGAATCAATTAATGTCTAAGGAAAGTCATCTGTAACATAAAATTTGAGTGTACATTAGCTATAACTTCATGCAAAAGGAACTACAAAGGATCATCTATAACTAACCTTAATTAAAAAGAAACATCAAATCCGTGTGATTATTTCTTCAATTATATTAAGCAGCTACATGGCATACCACAGTCAATGGCCTCAGTTAACCAGTACATGCATACATTTATAAATTGACTTAACTGATGTATGCTCTTAACAATATATAGCCCAGTATACTTAACCTAAAATATCTTATATTTCATCAGAAAAAGTACCATTTATATGTCACTGAACTCCAAGTATTTGAAAATTAAGCATTTTGTCTATGGTAAATTGCTTTCATCTAGAAGGTCAGTATATTTCATAGGATTCCACCTCAAATTCTTGTCTGAATTATTCTAACTATATGCTATCAGACTCCTCACAGGTGACCATTCACTGACTTCCCAAATATTTCTAATTACAAGAACTTCGTGTATGTTATAAGGGAGCCTAAGTGACATTGAACCTAGCTATTCATTAGAAAAGTTTTCTGGAAATGAGTTAAAATCTCCTTTATGTAATTTGTCTTCATTGTTGTTGAATCAACCATTAAAATCCAGAAATAATAGACTACATTTTAGACTGCCTCGATTTCCTAGATAGGCCAAATAAAGCAATTATGGATAATAGTAGCTTCCATATATGAATATCCTGTGCCATCAGAACTTATCTACTCTGCATGCTTTATCTTTCAGCAGTCATGTAATCGCATACATGCTTTTTTAAATAGCCTCAGTACTTTAAAATACATAAAACACAGGTCCTCTGAGCTATTTGGTTAAAAAATATCCGGGTAGAAATCAAAACAAAATGCAACAGAATCATCCTGTTGTTAAAATAAACCACAGAATACACCAAAAGTTAGTTTCAGTTGGAAGCAGGTGACCACAGACATGTTCTCTGGCATTTGGTCTCCTAAGGCTTCATACTTTCTTGGAATCCGCAGTATTGGGTCCCACGGACAGACTGTGTGATGGAGTAAGGCCTGCATATTGGCTTATTCACCAGGAAGGAGGGACATCTCACAATTCCTTTGTCAATTTTTCTTTTCTATCTTCTTGTTTATAGTAGTCCTATTCCTTTGAACATATCAGCTTGTTTTAGTTGGGTTAAGGAATAAGTGGAAAGAGATTTATATTACGTAATATTTTATTCATAACTGGTCAAGAGATACAGTAAAAAGCCTGAGGCTAAATATGCTAGTGACTACAAAGAAAAAGGGGGAAAAAAATCTCAGAGGAAAGGTTAACACTAAAGTGAGAGGCATACTTAGATGGCTGCTTTTTCTGCCAGAAAAAAAATTTCTATCAAAAACCTTTTACCAAGAACATTTTATGATTTATATATGACAGAGAGCATTTTTGACAAGGTGTTCCTGTCATGAAATGAAGTAAAATGCACTAGCAGTTATGATTTGGAATCCCAAGCTTAAGTTGTCATTGAACTTTTGTCCACTGACTGCCTATGTGATTTCTTGCCATCTTAGTTTTTCTACTCACATAATGGAAATACTAGAGAATGTTTTCGGTTTCACCAAAATATTAGGAAAAAGAACCCAGAAGTAAGAGTTATTATCTTTTGAAAGAAGTAGACTCTGAAAATGTAGACTGTATTCTCAGTTCTTGGGAAACTGGTTCCTTTTTGAATTATTTAACAAATACCATAATAGAGACTGGTTGATGAGAGTAAAGATTCATCTGCTAAGACATTTTGAAAATTTTCTAACAAAGCTAGCAATTGTCATGCTAACAGATAGTGATAAAGATTTCAATATGTAGTGCTTTCTCCAAGACCTGTAATCCAAGTATTTTTTAGGATCCCAAATTAATTATTTTTGCCATATTATTATTTCTTCTTGAAACATTTTTAGGCTTTTCGGTAAAAGCAAGCTTAACTCCAAGAAATAGAAAACTTACAGGGTTAATCTTTTTGCTTTTTTATGTGCCAACAGCTATTTTCCTGCTTTATTAAGTATAAGTTATTTTAGAGTCAGTGTAGTATCATAATATTACAAAGACTTGCAAGTATGAAGTCCTCTACGCACCTCTGCTGGCATAATAAATCGCTGAGTCATGAAGAAATGAATCAGTGAAAAGCTGAAAAAGAGGCTCAAATGATTTTATGAGGCTCCCCCAGAAGAAGCGGAAGTTATCACATTAGTAACACAAATCAATGAGGCTCAGAAACCACCATTCAGAGCTACTCTTAAACAATTTAGAAATTCAGCATCTTTCCTGGGTCCTTACATTCATAAATCATCTGCATTGTTCTTATACTTCAATTATAATAATTTCTTCCAGAACCCAGTTCTTCACAATTGAATCCAATTTCTTAAAACCTGAATCCTCTCCCTCCAGATTCATTTCCCAGTATCTGTTAGTCTTAACAGCTTGATTCACATTCTGATGAACTCTTATTTTAGACTTTTTGAGGCAATGAGGTTTACATAATTTCTTTTCAGTTTTCTAATTCTTCAATGTCCCTTGGTGAGATTTGATTTTCTAGTGTCCTTGTTGACTTTGCAAAGGTTTTAGAGCTGTTTGGCAGTCAGACTGAACCTAGTTCTGTAAAGATGTCAGTATGTTTGTTTACTGTCCTTTAAAACCAGTCTGAAGCTCACTGGACAAGTAGGTAAAAAGAAGAGTCCCCGCCCTTCAGGAAATTGCATTGGAGTTACAAAGAATGTCCTGTACCTTATTGGTTTTCCATGGGATTTCGAAATACCTCATTCCAGGTTACTTTTTCCAGTTTCTTACTTTGCATAGTCCATTTATGTGTACCGATGAGCCCTGGCATAATTATATTCAAGAAGAAAATTATAATTTTATGCTTGATCCAAAACATGTATCATAAAATTGTAGGAAATGAGAAGAGCAGGATGAAAGTAAAATTCTTCCCTGTGTTTATTTTGCAGGCCTCTAGTCAACTGCTCCAGACTCTCTTAAAAGGGGGAAGGAGGCAGAAAAAGATAGGGACAGAAAAAGTTGGGTAAGAAAGCATTCACTTTATTAATTCCCCTTTAAAAACAATTTTCTCATTCCTTAGAGGCTCTGTGTGGAATATTGATAGTCTCAGCTTCCCCTCAATATATAACTGTCCTGAGTCCCAGAAATAATGCATCTTCATGAGCAACAAAGGAGCCAAGAACATAACAATCCAATAATACCACCTGTTCTTTGGCGAGGGAAATCAGCTTCAAGGATAAAACATATGAAACTTGCCATGCAAAGGCATGAAGGTTCCAAAATATGGGCTAGAGAGTAAGTATCTTTTCCTTCTCCTGTAGTCTATGGAGTTAAGTATAAGAAAGACACTTAAATCCTGCCATAGTCATTTTGAAAACTGACTTCATACCTACAAATGGGAGCCATCAATGTTCTGTATGAAGAATGTGTGTTTTTCAGTAAGGAGAAGCACATTGGTTCATCCTGAGTCTGTGATTTGATACTTTAGACATTCGTAGCTGCTCCTCTTCAGCGCTACTTCTGGCTGCTCTATAGGACAACTATCCCTCATCAAATTCCACATCTAGCCAAATCATGATAGGCCTAGCCATCTAATCCACAGTAAATAAGGTTCTCAAGCCATAAGGAACATTACAGTTACCTTGGTATTGATCCAAATGCAGATTCTTAGACCTCACCTCTGAGAATTTGATTTAATGGGCCCAAACATCTGCATTTCTAATAATCTCCACATCATTCTGATGAAAATGATCTGCTGAAGTCATTCTTTGAAAAAATTCTTGCCTGTACTTTGCAACTCCAATCATTTGAACAATAGGTACAGTTGTCAAAATAGAAAAAAAAAAAGAAAGAAAGAATAAAACAGATGAGAACAAACAGGCAAATAGCATAGGCAGCTTTTATATAGGTGTGATGAAAATATACAATGAATATTTAAATTTTTTAAATTACTCTTTTTGAGACAGGGTCTCACTATGTAGCTCAAACTCACTACTTAACCTAGCCTGGCCTCAATCTCACAGCGATCATCCTGTCTCAGGCCCCTCCTGAGAGTTGGGATTACAGGCATGTGTCACCATGCCTAGTCTTTAGAAATTTATTATAGTAACAAATTGCCAAAAATCCCCTTAAGCTATTCATTCTTGCTTTAAATATACATATACCATTGTTCTTGCCACTTTCTAAAGCAGTTCTGCAAGTCATTTTTCTTATCTTTTCATGGTTGCCCAAATGTCCTGAATCACTTCAAAACATTTATGAGCAGCAAATTCTGTCAAACAAAAACATTGTGTCTTTATCTACTTTATTCATTAGATCTGGTACTGTGCAAATTCTAGCTCCTTCACAAAGTCAGAAGAACCATGAAAGGTAAATCCTTTGAATTGATTCAAGACAGCAAAGCTGCCATGTCAGCACAACTAAAGGCAGAAATGAGGGCTTTCAGAACTGCTCCAGAAAGTTGCAAGAACGATGGGATAATTGCGTTTGAAGTGGGAAAGCTGTATTTTGAGGGGAAATAATGGTAACGTGTCTTTCATAATAATTAATTTTTTTTTAATTTAAGCATTTACAGTGCATTTTGATCACACCTTGTATTAAGAAGATATTGCTGTTTAAAAAAATAGTTCTCAAATGGAGAGAGATCCATTTCCTTTGAGTAAGAGCTCAAACAGGGTTTCAAGTTGGGTATATCAAGTCAAGATTATTATTAATGTGGCAGAAGCCGTAAGCTTTCATTAGTTCTATGTAAGAATCCTGCACTTTCCTGTAACAGTATTATCCTTTTCCCAAAAGAAATATACAACAAAAATAGCCACGGCCCAGCTTTAGTCACAGTCCTTCTAAGACAGGCCATTGATCATAAAAAAAAAAATGCGGCATACCTCTCATATCTTTAGAACTTCTGCTTTTAGACCTGCATTGACTGCCAGAAATAGCGCTTGATGAATTAAAAGAATCATAGAGCAGCAGAGTAATAGAACCCATTTAAACAACAAAAGCGGTAACCATATTCTGGTATTTTTATATTTTTATGGTTTTCCTAATATCTCTTGATTGTTTTATAATTATTTGACCTTGATTGAATGAAAAGTATCTAGATTTTCTCTAAAGAGCAAATTTTGCAATGGGATTGAGATACTGTGCATCAAAGCTAGAGAGGAAAATTTTTTAAAAAGAATTGAATTAGAATCACTCACAACAGTGTGCTGGATGGTAGTAGATGATAGCATTCAGATGAGAGTTCTGAAATGTTGCCCAACTTTCTAGTTTTACCAGAGGAGAACAGCTATCCTGTGTCTATTCTGAAGCCAAATCTGGTGTTCTAAGAGAAAATGAGCCAGCTACACTACTGGAATATATATTCAGAAGTGACTTTCCTGAATCATTTCTGCCTCACACAATACAACCTTTTCTAGTTTGGGAAATCACTTTTGCTTACAAATAAGAATATTCTAGCAGTTATTATTCATTTCCAAAGTAAAAATTCTTCTCAGTGACTTGGTCTAGAAAAGTTTGCTCATGAAGACATCTCAAGAGCATCTGAGGATTGAGAAGAAACCTTTCGAGGTCCACAAAGCTATGCCTGTGATACTTCAAAAGTCAACACTATATTTTCAAGTGCTATTATTCAGAAAAAAATTAATATACTCTGACTATTATCAATACTTCTGAAAAAAGTTATGCGATGCTGTTCAGTAAAAAGAGGAATTGCACAGTTATGGTTTAAAATTAACAGAAATTGATTACTTTTTGCCTCTCCCAATACACAATATAATGTAATCATCCACTCACTGACTGATTCATTCATTCACTTTTAAGTAACACTGTGCCCTCTAGAAATTTTATTCCAACAGCACAGATTTGTAGGAAAAGCTATGGAAGAGTTTTATACAGAAAATGAATTCCTTTTCTGTATATGGAGGTTAATATAAAGTTCAAAACTATTTCTTTGCTCCCTAATTTCTTTTCTTCATTAACTTGCCCATCATGAAATAAAGTTCATTTTCAGTCCACATTTTTCAGAATGTCTTGAAAGACTATCAAAATACTTTTTAAAATAAAAACTTTTGTTCAGCTATTTTCAGAATGTCTGGAAATAAAAAATCCTTTCTAAATACAGGTGAAGTAACGGTGGTCCTGGAAGGTAAAGTTGCTCCTACTTTAATATGTAGTGGTTTATGTTTCACTATGTTTAACGGAGAAGAAAACCACACTCAGCTCTAAGTCTGTATTCTCCTTAACAGTTTTCATTTATTTCAAGGACTGAGATCAAATGGCTCAGTGGTACACAGAGTTTGCACCTGAAAATTCTGAGCTAGCATTTTATGAACTCAGTTCAGTTCAGCAAGAAAAATCAGCCTTGTGTGTGAGTAAACAGAACAATAATCTCTATCTTGCAATTAGGACACACTAGTGAAGCTCTTTTAATTCTCAAAATACAGGCTGCTGCTCCCCTTGCCAAATAAACATTCTGAGATTGTACAAATTAGGGAGCTTTTGGGGGTGTTTTTAAAAAATACCTTAAGAGTTATTCATTAGCAAAATGAATCTTGATGGGCTATTTTTCCAAATATATATAATACTTTTTCCTCAATCTTCTTATTTCACTTTTTGAATAGACAACACTGGAGTATGGCTTAAACATAAATAAAACCAGAAATATTTCATGAAAAGCCTAGCCCTCTCCACCAAGTTGCTATCACTCCTCTAACTCAAGTAATCACAGCCACTTGTTTCTTGTGTGATTTTCCAGAACTATTTTATACATCTATGAGCAAATTTGTATAAAGATTATTATGTATTTCTTGCTTTCCTAAGCAAAAGCTAGTGTATTGCATACATGATTCTGTAATTTTTCTCATAACTACATATGTTGAAGAACTTTCCATGTCAGTGTGCAATGATTTTTCTCATGTTTTTTAATAGATGCAGAAAATTTCACTGAATTTAAACAATTCTTTACTGACTGACATTTGAGATTGCACTTCTTGTGTTGTTACTAGCAATGCTAAAATAGATAATCTGGCACAGAGATTGGTTTTCACACTTGGAGCTCTGTCTATTGAATTCTAAAATGTGTGGTTGCTCAGACAAAGGAGATGGACTTAAACATATAAATATATATTATATATATATAACATATATGCATATATAATTTTGATAAATGTTGCCACATTCTTCTCAGTAAGGATTGCATTAATTTATCTTTCTACAAGTAATAATTAACTGTGTGGTTATCTAATTCCTGGCCAAGTGATACTATTTTGTTATGTACTTATTACTAAACTTTAAGACTTTTGTTCTTAAAGTAGGTGAAAAAATCATATCTGAGTTAGTTTGAAATCCCATGTTTCTCATTATAAATGAAGTTAAACATATTCATGTTCAAAAGTCATTAGTATTTCAGGGAAGTATGTGTTCATAGCTTTTGCCTATATTTCTATTGAGTTATTAGTCTTTATTGATTTTTAGAAGTTTATTTCACATTAGGGAGATTAGTCTTTTGTTCATAGCTGAACTATTTTCAGCTGGGTGTCATTTTAAACTTGTGCAGAATTTTTTGCTACACAGGAAATTTTTCTTATTTTCTTAATTTTAATGTCTTAGCTTTTGGTTTCTTAATCTCTTTTGTGGATTACTAGTCATAGGTAAAAAGTTTTTGCCCCTTCAAGTAATAAAGAAAGTCTATTTTTTTTTACAGGTTTACTTGTAAATATTTAGTCCTTTAGGCCATCACCCTAGCATGGAATACAATAGAGTTCTAATTTTATTTATTTTCCAGATAGATACACACATGCTCAAACACCATTTATGAAAATTGTTGCTCTACAAGCACTCAGTGATGTCATTTTATTATATAATGAAATTCATATACACATTCATACTTCTAGTATAATTCTAGTTCTTTGTTCAGTTTTTCTATTAATAGGGAAATACCATTCTGTTGTAATTATTGAAGTTTTATGATATCCTTGCAAATTTGGTGCTAACACTCAACAACTTTGTATTGCATTTTTTAGTGCATTTCCCTCTAGCTTCTGAAAGATGTTTTTAATGTAAATTTTAAAATTGACCTTATAATTTACAGGAATAGACCCCCTTTTGTTTTATCATGTACTATTATATACTCTTGCTATTAAACTTAGTATCTGAGATCACTGTCTTACTCCATTTGGGCTAGTATAGCTAAACCTGGGTAATTTGTAAATATCAGAAATTTATTGCTCACAGTTTTGGAGGCTGGAATGAACAAGATTGAGTTACCTTCATATACAGTGCCTCATGAGGACTCACTTTTCTTTCAAGGTATCACCTTTCAGTGAGTCATAGGGATAAAGGGATAAACAAACCCTCAGACGTCTTTTAGAAAGAAACTGATCCCATTCACAAACACACCATAGCATACCAATCATGTGATATCTTTTCATTGTACCAATGCTATTAAATTCTTCATTCATGTTTCTATTTCATTTTCTTCTCACTGGTTTTGCACCTATACAGTATTATAAAATTTATTTTTAGTAATTCTATCCTAAAATACTACACCTAGGATTTCTTCCATTACATCTTCAAATACTCTATTGTGTACATATATATTACTAATTTCTATATATTAATTTTTGCCTTACTATTTTATTAAAATATTTATACTGCATTTTATAGTTATATCTCTTAGAAATTTCATATATTATATTAACTACAAACGATGAGAGTTTACCTCCACTTTTCTAATTTTATTATCTTTAATTTCTTCCTAATATACAATAACTGTTTAGCAGCTTAATTTTAATGCTTAACACAAGTGATGATACTGGATACCCTTACGATTTTCATTCCATCGTATCAAGGATGTACATAGTCAACATTACCCATCACTGTTGGCATTGGCCTTGGTCACAAGGTTAAAATAGTGCTCATGCTATCTCTCCAACCTAAAGTCACTTTCCCCACCCCTTTCCATATGATGCTGTTTGGAAAGAAATCATTAGTTGCAGCCCTCACTTAAGAAGAGAGTGTTATGTTTACCTCCTTGAGAACAAAGGATACTCATAAATTATTCAGAATGTTCTGCATAGAAAAATTTTTCTCTTTCCCCAGTCATTAATTTATTCAATTATTTATTTTTATCTGTATGAGCTCATGGATATTTATTACGCACTGTGGGTTATAATCTAACACTTGTTTACCTTGTTACTCAAACTGGTCCAACTTTGGTCATTTAGCGTTATTTCTATTGGCTCCTTTGCCTCTGACAAACCTCAATCAATGCATGCTTTTGGATTTGTTTGTTTTTTCGAGCGCCCATTTACATTCTGGAACTACAGTGTACTCCAGTCTCATTGTGTATATTTCCTGGCACAACATGAGAATTAACCAGTGCTCCAGCAACATGTGGTTACTTTGGTTAAAAAGCAGGATTAAAAACCAACATCTGAATGATAGGTGTGCTTGCTGCTACTGGGGATTTGTTACTTCCAGGCCCTGTGAGTTGACAGGGCAAGGGGATATGTGACTGTACACTAATGTGTGTACAGGCCCATTTATAAATAGTTTATATGTAATCTTCCATATTTGTATTAACTTTTAAATTGGCTTATAATCAGACCTTCAACTCCAGTCCCCATGCCATTTGATTCTCTTTTCCTTGTCTATCTGTAAACTTACTCCAACAGTAAGAAACCTGTCTTACACGACCCACATTTACTTAATTGCTAAATTTTGTTTTATATATGAATATAATAGCATCAGAATTGTTCACTGGTTAATCAATGATCATCTTGAAAACAACTTGGTCAAGCACAGTGATTGTTATTTCCTTTAGTTTTATAGTCATTTTTAAAGGTAATCAGACCAACATCTTTCCTTAATCTCCTTCAAGGAAGTCATCTCATGTGTTTATAATAATTCTGTATTCTATCTTGGAACTTTTTTACTGCCTAGATGATTTTTTTACTACTTAAAAATTTGCATACATTAAAGCTTTTTATGTTGTGAAGTTTTAACAACGGCATGGTATCATGTATCCATAATTACAGTACCATAAAGAGTAACTTCCTGGCTTTGAAAATATGCCCCATATTTCATCTTTTCCACCTCCTTTGTTACTTTCCTTCAAATGCTGGTGTCTAGTTTTTGTTTGTTTGTTTGTTCTTTTTGTTGTTGTCATTGCTCTTAACACTTTTCAGAATGCCATATAGTTGGCATTACACTGCACACAGTCTTTTTAGACAAGCTTTTTAAATTTAACAGTATTCATTTGAATTTTACCCTGTCTTTGAATGGTTTGATGTTTTGTGTCTTTTTATCACTGAATAGTATAGAACTGTGTGGTTGTCCTACAGTTTATCCATCCACTGACTGGAGAATAATTCCACTGCTTCCAGTTTTTGTTAATGATGAAAAGCTATTTAACATTTCTAATTAGTTGGATAAATACATAAAAGCACTAACAGGGCATATAGGAAGACCATGATTAGCTTTGTATGAAACCACCACGAAGTTTTTCAAAATAGCTCCACTATTGCCCATTTTTACAAGAAACTGGTGAAAATTCCTCTTTCTCCATATCACTAGTATTTGGAATCATCAGAGGCTGCTTTCTTGGTTTGCTTGTTTGTTTCACATTTTCTCCATTCTAAAACATGTGCCTTGGCGTTATGGTTTAGAACAAGAATATTTCCCAAAGGCCTTGTGCCCTCAAAGGCAAGGATTTTGAAAGTTGATTGGATTATGAGTACCACTGACTTGCACTTAGGAAGTGGGGACTTGTTAAAGGAGGATCACTGAGGACAACCTGGAAGGGTGTGTCTCCTTCTTTGGCACCTCCCTTCTCTCTCTCTCTCTCTCTCTCTCTCTCTCTCTCTCTCTCTCTCTCTCTCTCTCTCTGTCTCCCTCCCTCCCTCCCTCCCTCTGTTTTCTGACCACCATAATGTAAGTCTCTTTCCTCTGTCCACAACCTTCCATTATGCTATTTCTGCCTTGGAGTCAGTCAACCACTGACTAAGAATATGAGCCAAACAAACCTCTTCGCCTTTAAATTGTGTGTGTGTGTGTGTGTGTGTGTGTGTGTGTGTATTTGTGTGTGAGCAATGAGAAAATGACTAAAACAATTGATATTTTGTTACTGTTTAAATTTACATATCTTAATGAGAAATAATGTTGATTATTTTTCATATGTTTCTTTCCCAAGTGTAGTACCTTTGCTCAGGTGTCTTTTCAAATCTTTTGCCCATGTTTTAATTCAATTACTTGTCTTACTGTTGTTACCTAATTCATTCTATTTCCTTTCAACATTTTTCTACAGTGCTGATTATTGGCATAGTTTTTTTTATGTCCATTTTTCAATACTTAATACAAAATTTGTCAAGTTATTCCAAATGATAGTGCATTGTGGCCACCTTTAGATCTAGTTAACTAAAGCAAAACAGAAAATTTTAAAAAGTTTAGAAAAGATAATAGACTTAAGGGAGAAATTTGTTAACAATGGCAAAAGGCACTGAGTGGAAAAAAATAAAAGGATAATGAAACAGCTTTCTCTATTTCTAAGATCCTTTAGAAACCAAACAGCTTTGACTACTTGATTTTATGTTATAGAGTTGATGTTTCTTCCTTGAAGAACACTTCGTGCAGCCTTTATGTTTGTTGGTGTTTCACTGAAAGTAATTAAGGAGAATGCCAGTTTTCGGTAGAAAGCCCAGAAGTGAGTATTTCTGCTAGTGAGACACTGTGAAACATGAATGCGAGTCTTAAGTCACGGAATTCGTAGACCCTGAATCCCTAGGAAGATTTAAAAATATTTATACTTAGCTCCCACTCTGGAGATGCCAATTGTTAATTGATCAAGGCATTTTAAATTGGTATTCAGGCAATTTTGATAGCCAAAGCCTCTGGTATATTTTCCAAATAAATAAACTCTCCCTATTTTCACAAATAATTTCATACAAATAACTAGGGAAAAGAAAGAAAAACCATAATAGAGGGAAAATCCTTATGAGTGTAACCAGAGTTGATGCAAGAAGATTAAAATTATATCAGCACAATATTAAGAAAAATATGAACTGCATTTTAAGTTCATGTGGTATCCTAAATTCCAAAACAATCCTAATCTTCTTCAACTAAGAGGTGATTGAAATATAGTGATATTATTCAAGAACTAGTAGTAGCAAAACAAGTTATACCATTTTTAATGAGTACAGGATAAACATCCAACCAGAGCTAGATTCTTTCAAATTCATTTCACAGCATCTAACCTTCAGTCTGTGTGTTTTCCTGATACTTTTTTGATGCATTTTTAAAAACTGACTTTTTGAAGTTGTGTAATTCATTAATGGCTATTAAAATATTTAATTCAATGTGTGACTGAGCTCAATATCTTAATGAGGAAGAAAACAGTAGCACTGTTTGTTTTCTAATGGTAACATCTTCTGTATTGGTTAGGAAATTTCTTGAGAAGTCTCTGGACTGTCTCTTCATTCTGTTGTTTCTTTTCTGTGCAGGGGATTTTTTATTTTTAATGTGATGTAATCCACTTTGTCAATTCTTATATTCTGAGCTTTTATAGACCTATTCAGGAAATCACTGCCTATAGCAATATCTTGAAGTATTTTCCCCATATTTTCACTACTGGTCTCAGTGTCAGATCTCATATTGTCTTTGATCCACTTTGACTTGATTTTTGTACAGGGTTAGAGATAGGGATCTAGTTTCAGTCTTCTATACTTTGGTCTTTACTTTTCCCAGCAGCATTTGTTGAAGATGCTATCCTTTCTCCACCATGTTATCAGTTCCTTTGCCAAGAATCAGAAGACTGATTGTTTCTCAGCCCTCTGGCCAAGATCAAGTGAGGAATCAGAAGACTGTTGCTTCATGAAATAGAAAGGCTGAGATAGGCCTGGAGTTTTACACACACCCTTCCATACATACACACACACACACACACACACATGTGCACACTCATACACTCATGCATACACGCACATAATCACCAGTGTTTCTCCCCCACCTGCACTACAACAGGTATCACAATTTGCTTCCAGCTCTCTTTGGGAGGTCTTGCAGAGTCTTGTCCCTCTTTGAATTAAAGTGTTCTTGTTTTTTTTCTTTGCCATAAAATCTCAGTTCTCAAGTAATTCTATAGTTTAACCAACTAAAATTGTTAGGGTGAAAATGACATCTTTACATTTTTCTATGCCCTAAAACAAAAGTAGAAATCTCTGTGGACTTTTTATAAAGAAAATCAACTCAAGGTAAAGTGTTATTTGCATAATAGCTCCATTTTATTCCATGAGTCACAACTTTAGTTATCAATTGTATCTAATCTAAACTGGAATCAAATGTATTCTACTTCAAGGACTAATTAGTTTTATTTCATAGGATACCATTTGATGCCTGATCCTTGAATTGTTATACTGATAACGCTTTGTAGTAATAGCAAAATGAATAACCCTAACTAGATTTAAATAGCTCATCTTCTAAGAAATAAAATTGCTTTTCTTTTATAAAATCACGTGTCTCATTCAGGCTATGTGAGTGTGTGCGTGTATATATATATAAAATTGCCTTTCTTTTATAAATCCATGTGTCTCATTCAGGTTATGTGAATATATACGTATATATATACATATATATATATATATACACACACACACAACACACACTCACACATATGCGCACACACGCGACCAACCATCAAGTTTAAATTCTTAAGGAAATTTGTCTTTTGCTTGCTTAATAATTTTCAAGACATGTGCAAGTACTTTACATACTGGATAAAGTTATATCGAGCTAGACAAAAAATATGACTCTGGAATATTATACCAAATTTACTTATAAACTTAGATGCATTTAATTTTAGACCGTAAAGCAATGACAAATTTTCTGATTATTTTTATTTCAAAAATTAGCAATGGCAGGTCCAGGGATGTAGCTCAGTGGCACAGGGCCTGCTTAGCAAGCATGAGGTTGTGAGTTTGATCTCCGGAACCAAAAAACAAAACAAAACAAAACAGAAAAAGGAAAGAAAAAAATAAACATACTGTAGTGAATTAACAAGGGCAAGGGCAGTTGTAAGTAAGCATCATGTGTTCACTGAACACCCCTGGTAAGATTTTCTAATATTATGCACACTGTACTGTTATTAGGAAATCCTTTTGGAAAACATCTCCATAATATTTTAGAAACAGCCTCAGCCAAGCTAGGACTGGAGGTTCCATTTGACCCAGCTATTCCCCTTCTGGATATCTTCCCAAAAGACATCCTAAAAACATCACACCACAGCAATATATATGCACTTACGTTTATAGCAGTGCAGTTCATAATAGCCAGATCTTGGAAAAAAACCTAAATGCCCATCGACTGAGGAATGGACAAAAAGATGTGATATTTCTGTATAATGGAATACTATTCAGCTGTAAAGAATAATAAACTAGACACTTTCATACTTAAATAGATGTGTCTTGAGAATATACCTACCAGTGAAATAAAATCACTCTTGTGTAAGCATCGTATTGTTGCACTTGTGTGACAAACTGAAAGACTATGTATATGTTTATGTATATGTATATAAAAAGTTAGTTAAGATGGTTAAAGAAAAAGAATTCTGAGTGAAAAGTAGTTTTCACAGGGTCATTTTCAGATTTCATTTTTACTGTGAATTGCTCTTTTAATATAGCATTCATAGCATTTGTATTTCATGCCAATAGTTTTCCAATGTCCTATACATTCTTTTTTGTTATAAAAAAATAAAAAATAAAAAAGTCAAGACAAGCACCTTGCTAACTGTCAAATGTGTGCTAGAATTGACTATGATAGCAACATGCATATTTTGGATTCTAAGAAGACTACAAAGAGATGAAAAATGAACCTCCAGTTCTAACTATTGAATGTCACAAAATAAAACTTTCCGTGGTGACAGCAGCCACTTAATTTAAAATCAGAATTCTGAAAACAGAATGAGGACAGAAACTGTGATGTTCTGAAACAACTGAGTCGCACAATGAGTGGAATGTATAGTGACAGTGTCAACAGCAAACTAACAAAATGAAGCAAGATACGATAAGGTAGACCGCAAATTCTTGAATATTTTAGGAAAATATCCAAAAAAGGACTAAAACTCATCACCTCTAAGACCTGATACACCGTGCAAGAAACAGCGCCTCTTCATGGCGCTCTCTTCAGCAAAGCAAGAGTTCACCACTGGCTGCCCTATGGCTCTGTCACTATCAACGGAGCTGACAGTTCAAGGGGGAATGGGCTCAGACGATGAGCTCAAACCAAGCAGCTGTGCCCTGGCCAAGAGATTAATCCCAGGATGTCCCGAAGTCGCCATTAGTTTTGGAACTAGGTGCTCTGAGGGCCTCAGCGTGAGGTTCCACTCCATGGTCCTGGGGAAATGAGTAGATACTTAGGGAGGAAGAAACGAAGTGACTTTGATCCCCGGAACTGTGGCTGGAAGCGCGGCAACTGAAAGGAATGATGATCGCGTTCCTGATGCAAAGAATAAACACAGAAAAGACTTGAGAGAGAGATTTAAGGAAGAGAGATGAGCATGCTTAATGAATGCCACGATTTCCCAAAACAGTGGGTACTCACGCAGGAAATAACGATAAGTAATGGGGACTTATTTCACGGGTAGGCAACAGGATGTAGTTGTCTCTGAGTCTTTTTCCCTTTGATAATACACATATTTCTACAAAAAAATTTAAAAAATTAGAAACAAATTGACTTAGGCACTTAATAAAACCTTAAATTGTATGTTTGATTGCTGACCTTCGTGTGGGACCTTTACCAGTTCACTTAATCTGCCAGGACCTCTAGCTCTCCAGGTCACCCTGTGCAAACTATGGGTACTAAATGAAAACGTCATTCGAGATGTCTTCCAGTACTACGATGGGGTATATAAAGGTGGTCAATAGAATGAAAGGTTAGTTTACTGTTTGGGTCAGTTTACTTCTCTGTAAATCAAATGTCTAAACTCAAGCTGAGATTTGTTAGATTCTACTCAGAAATTTCACGATTTTATATACTTACTATTATGTGTCTTTTCTAATTAAAATTCGGAAAAAAGAATAAGGATTCTGACATAAGGATTTTGGATACTCTGACAAAAATAACTATTGGGTAATATTTACACTCCAGGGCTGAGGAAGAATGAAACGATATTGCCTGATTTTCCTCCTACTCTACCTTCCCCTTTTTCAACTCTGAACTTCCATTTCTTAAATCTAGTCAAGTTAAGTGGGACAACAGGAAATAGCAATTTCAATACATTTAGATGTTTCAATCACGAGGCTGGGATAGAGAGCTCTGTTTATGCTCCAGATGTCCTTTGAGGTCAATTGTAAATAAATAATGGTGATATTTACTTATTTCAAAAGAGATTTAAGAAACACACAACTATATTACTGCCAAATTATTTTAAGAATGAACCCTGGGTGACTGGACTTCCAAGTTGAGTTAGAGTAAAGGACATGCTTGGGTTTTGATCTGAAGTTTCAAAAATGGAGAGGAACAGAATTGTTCAAACTGGGACTGTCTGACCACAGCCTTGAAGCATACAACATGGAATCAATGAGACTACACATCAGGACAAGATCCTCTCCACCTGGGGTATGGAAGGTGATGACAAATGGTCAAAGGAGACATTCAAAAATGGCTTTTGAAGCTAAGCATGGTGGCACATACTGTTTCCACTCTGGGAGACCAAGGCAGGAAGATCACAAATTCAAACCTGGCTTGGGCACTTAGTGATTTAGGGTCATAAAAACAAAAACAAAAACAAAAACAAGCCTGAGGATGAAGCTTAGTCAAATGCCTAGCACTGCAAAAAAGATGAAAATTATACAAGTATTCAATATTTATAAAGTTCTGAGTTTCTATCCTCTGGTTTTATACTACTATAAATATTGTATCAGATCTGTTTATGCAGCATGTTAATGCTTGACTTGTTATATATTTTCTGAACATAATTCCAATTTGCTTTTTGTCTTTGAGACTGACATTTTTGACTAGCAAAATTATAATTTTCTCCATTAATATTTATAAGTATCTTCTGTTTTTGTCTGTGACTTTAATGCTGTATTTAGAAATCCTTCCCACTCCTCTACAATTATATAAATATTTAACTTTGTTATTTCCAAATGCACTTGCAAATTTTTATACATTTAAATAATTTAACTGTTTCATATTAATTTTGGTGTTAGAAGATAACAAATTCTATAATTCTATTAATTGAATAAATGATCCTCACCCTTTCTCAATTAATTTGAAAATTCACCTAAATTATACAAGAAATTCACACATACCCTTATGTTTCTTCACCTGTATTCCTGCACCACTGCCTGCTTTATAATCCTTTGTCTTCCTTGTGGATAAGTTCCCTTACAACAAGTTCCCTTAATCATTATTTTTCAGCAAAGTGTATTGGTTTTTCTCACATACATATTATTAAAGATAATCATCAGAATATTTTGATATGCATTTTTAAAAAATTCTACGTAGGTGTGAAATATTTAGAGCCAGATATTTTTAGTTCTGATTTGAAGTAACAAAAATTATTTTTATAAACCAAATGGAAACAATTTTCTTTGCAAATTTAGAGCCTTTAGAGGGCTTACTACTTGTTATTAATTTGTTGTTTTATTTATACGATTTAGCTGAAGTCAGAAGTATATACAAAAATATCCTTCAATGTTTCTATCCAAATTCAATTATTTACTGTTTTTTAGGAACAAACCATCTATCAACCAAATAGCTTGTCATTGATAGATGATTTGATGTAGATGCTTTTGCAAAGCAATTCTGTCACTGGTGTTGTTACTTCCACAAAACTATGTGCCATCTTTAACTTCTGACATGTTAGTAAGTGCAGCCTTTCTGATAGAATGATGGAGCTATTGTACCAATTTGAGAGGTACAAATACAGTCTCTGTAGAGAAACATCTCTTTGTCTGATGCTTTATTTTTCTATTTGTTCAGATTCCTTACCTATACCTATCAAGTTCTAGTTGCTTAGTATGAGTGAAAGTACCACAACACTTTACTCCCTGAGAAAGTAGAGCAGGATAAGAAGACAATGACAGGAGACAGGAGAAATGAAACTTTAAATTTACTTGTTTCACAATTTTTTTCTGATGACAAACTAATTTTAGTTTTGGTAAATCCCATTTACCTTTATCAACTTTGCAAGAAGTAAATTTTCAGAGAGTGCATTTTTTGGATTTTACTACCCCACTTTCCAACTTTTAATGGGAAATTAAAACTTTTAAGTTTCCTGGAGCAAGTGTCATGCGTGAACTAAAATAAACTAAACTCTAGGAATTCTCACATGTTTGAATATGGAATAATTTTTCTTCTTTTCCTTTGCAGTTTCTCCTTTGTGGCATATGTGGAATATTGTGCGCCAAAAAAAAATCAGGACTTGTTGTAAGTTTTTGCCTTGTTTGTATTGTACACTGCAGTATTTGAAATACAAGCATCCCAGAATGAAAATGATGACTAGTCAAATTTCATGTACAGAATGTTAGTAATTTAGGATAAAAAGAGGAGCTGATGAATAATTCCTAACTTTCTTGTTACAAAAAAAAAAAAAACTAGAGTATTACAGACTGTGATAAAACACCAACACAAAAAAAACTTTTATACACTCCTTAAACACATAAATATGCACACTTTAATGTGTGTTGTGTATGACAGTCTCCAGTTTTCTACTTTAAGACTACTAGGTAATTATCTGAATCCTTCAGTAAATAAAAAAATGATCATGTTTTAGTCTACGGGAAACTTAACTGGTTAAATATGGAATGGGCCTAAGGATTACTGTCTTTCTTTAACTGTGAATCTAATTTTGCAAAGCAGCAAGACAGCTGTGTTGCTATGGTTACAGTTGATTCTTAAAGATTTATTTTATTTTATTTTATTACTGTGAGCATACATGTAAGTACTTTCAGATGTTTTCTGACACTATTATGGGGTCCTGGGGCAGGGAACATGCACCCAGTTAACTCTGATAATATCTGCATGCTGAAGTGCAGATTCCCTTCTGCCTTCCAGGACATTTTATGAGAGTTTGAAAGAAGAACAAATGCATAGTTTGTTTTATTGAATACTAAAGGAAGCATCATAAGCATTTACAAATTGGCAAAATCAGTATTATATGAGGACCCTAGGAAGTAGCCTTTGGACCTACAGAGTTTTCAAAGGAGAGGGGAGGTGGTAGAGGATGGCAGGGAATGGGGAGGATTTGCAGTTATTTTCATTTTATCCCTTTTGCTATTGTGACAAAAGGATAAACCACTCACTGCTGTAGACAGGTAAGATACAAAGTTAAAAAATATAAAGGGGAAAGAGAAACTTTGGGGACCAAATGTGATTTTGGATGCTTGTAATTGGCATTTGTGGTTCTCCCAACACTCTTTAGACATGACCTTCCCATTTCTATACCCTTCCTTTACCAAGGGTCTTTATGGTTATGTAGGACTAAGGAAGAAAGGAAGGAAGAAATGTTTTAAAAGGCACTAATGTCTCTTTTATGCCTATAATTCTTTTATAAATTATGAAAGAAAAGAATCATAACAGCTGGACAATTACAAACTACTAGCTTGAAGGTAGATGTATCTACCACTAGAAGGTACCTTGTGTTCATACACTCTGAAGTTGCCATTCACCATATTTGACCTCAAGGACTCTCTACCCTCTAATCAAATTTGCAAAAATATCTTTATTCTTAATTTCTCCAAGTCTAGAATCTTTTACTCTGTGATTTGAATAGTATGTAGTTATGAACTTGGATGCACATTTTAGTACTTCAGTTCTCAAGTGCAGTATTCTGTCACTACATGTTAATGAAGTATCATGTTTAAGAAATTAATAAGAATAATATTGGGACAGATGAGTTTTCACATGATAGCAAATTAAATTTTTTGGTTTAAGCAATAGGAAGTTATTTCTCACAGTTCTTTTTTTTTAGATTAACTCCATTGGTATGCCTTTGATACACACAATGATCACATTTATTATAGGGAGCTTGCACCTGCACACAATACATCCAAATTAGTAGTAGTTCATTATTTGAAGGCAAGTGTGTAATAGCGTTTCATTTTCTGAGAATGAGTAAAACACCAAAATATGTTCTAAAGAAACTGTATTTTATCTGAATATGCTACAATGAAATACAATTGATTAGTACTACTTAAAATTGTGAACTGCTAGTTGCTACTTGGTGGGATGATTTCATTATTTGGTAACCAATTGTGGGTATTGTATTTAATCGAAAATAAAAATATCATAGTCATCCATCAATGAGTTTTCATCCATGATGACGTGTGCTGTAACAGATATACAATAAGAAATGTCCATTTAAGTTGCAGAAGTGAAACAAATCATGGCATTGTAGTCCTTTCTGCCAGTTAAGCTTTTTATTATGCTATTCCATGTGCCTGTGTCTGGACCCTTTCTGGGAACTCCAGGTACTTAGCTGAGATGTCACATTCTTGAGGACACATTTAACAACCCTAATAAGATTACCTTCTTCTCTTTCCTACACGAAGCATAACCATTCATTCCTCCATCTTCATATTTATCATGCCATGTTGAGAGGTTGGATCTTGTCTTTCACAAAATCTCAAGCTATGCAAGGGAATAACTACAAGCTATTATACATAATGCCAGCAGCTGCCTCATACATTTCCTAGCAGGTATTAGCTGTTCAATAAGTGCTTGCCAGACTCAACTGTTGAAAGCAAATAATACCTGATAATGTAAAGGTAAATTCTAATAAAAATTATAAATCTCTTGCCACAGAGAATTATAAAAAGGGAGAGATCAATAATGTTCAGGAAGGCTTTTTGAAAAGCTAGGACTTGATTTGTGGCTTCCATCTACAAGTTCAAGGAAAAAGCAAAATTATTTCCAGGAAACTAGCAGTATTGTTGAAATGGGAATGAGCAAGCTGTATTAGTGGACAAGAAGTGTTGGGCTGGGGGTATATCTCTTTGGTAGACACGCCTGACATGCATGATGAGGCCCTGCATTCAACTGAAGCATAGATCCTGTGTAGTAACAAATGGAAAAAAGATTGGGCAATTAAACTAGCATCAACCTATATAGTACCATGAAATCCCATCAGACTAATGCCCAAAAAGTAAAAAGTTCAAAAGTTCTTGCAATAATCTGTTAGGTTTCTTATGTACAGAACATTGGTGTTGCACTTGGTTCAGCTCAGGATCCTATATATGTTGACCAATATTCTCTCCCTTCATGGATAGGAACTTAGATTAAACAATCAGTAAAATCAAAAGCAAAGCTACATCCTGTGCTTATGCAGAATAAACAAACAGTATTTTTTGGAACACCTATCCTGTACATTTTATGGTTATGCCATGGAGTAACAAAAGATTACTAAGACACTGGGCCAATTCACAGGAAGACCCTGACCTACCTATTGTGGAAATAGAAATACACACATTACAAAACTTAATAAATGAAGACAAAAGAAGTTAACTGAATTCTCCAAATTCAAATAGAGAGAAAGACACAAATATCTCAAGTTAAGTGAAACTAATGACAATTCAATGAAAGTAAGATGCTTAGATACTTTGAGAGGACTGACATAATGAAATGGGATTTTATTTGGAAAAATCTGAATTCAGTCCCTCAATTTGAGTCTCGTCATTCACTAATGACCACTGATTTTCCCGAACTGTATATTAGTATCTCTCTCAGAGGGTTTCTGGGAGGGCTCATTAAGATAATATCTGTTGTAGTTCCTAGCAGAGTAGGGCAGAGTACACATTAAATAAATATTGTTTAAATCTGAATCTGGCTAAGAGAAAATTTTATTTCAGAATTTTCATAAAATGTATCCTTGGCTTCAATTTCTAAGACACTATGTTCTAAACCCTTGGGAGTGAATCAGATCGAGCAGAATCTCAGTTGGAAGGTGAGCTCCTGCCTCCAGGAAACACCAGGAGCACCTTCTCTTTACTGCACGCTAGCCATCCTGAATGCACCGGCACTTGGCACTGTATTCTGGGCATCTTTGCCTTCTCAATTTTAACACCCCCTTCTCTTTCTCCTTACCAGATGATCCTCTTTTCAGCCTGTTGTATCTGTGGACTCATCGGGGGCATCTTAAATTTTCAGTTCCTTCGGGCAGTCACAAAGAAGACTTCTTCCTTGTATCCTCTGCATCTGGCCTCCATGTCCCTGGCGTGCATTGGGATTGGGGGCTGCACCCTGTCCTCCTGGCTCACCTGTCGACTGGCCAGCTATGAACAGAGGAGGATGTTCTCCGAAAGGGAGCATTCACTGCATCACTCTCATGAAATGGCTGAGAAAGTGAGTTTTGTGCCTCTGCCTCCCACTGCTGTCATGTGATGAAGTCGGCAGTCTACTCTAGGTGAATCAATTTGCAGTCTTAGATGACAATTTGTGAGGTTCGGAGTTTATACATTGTACCCTATTAGATTAAGTGTTAGAATTTTAAGAATTACTTTTTCTCTGCAAGTCTTGGGTGCACTTATTCCCAACATAGCTTAGCTTCTCTGTCTTTTCAAAATACAGTTCCTAAAAAAGCATTTAATAAAATATAGAATACCTTATAAATATGGATTTTATGTATTATACTGAGGAAAAACACATAAATTAAATACAGTCTCTACTCAATAGTGCCAGTTTTAGAAATTGCATGAATTCCCTTTTCTAGCTCAGTCCTTGTGCTTGTAAGTAGATGCATCTGATTATGTAAATTAGATACTCAAGCATAAAGAAATTCTTTATTAAGGTGACAAAAAGCCTTGTCCATCAGTGCAGATATTATAATCCATATAAAGCTTCATTTAATTCTCATCTAAACTTCATGAATATTTGGATAGCTTTAACTATATTTTAAACAATGGTGCTTTCATAATTATTTCTTCAAACCTATTCAAACAGAAAGTTACATTAATTGCATAAAAGGACAAATGGTACAGAGAGATGTCTGTGCTTCTACTACATCTTGCACATGTTTCTTGATTCATTTCCTGCTACTGTATCTGTTAAGAGAGAGATAAGCATCTGTGAGATAAACTCATTAAGATAATGGCCAAATTACACTTTTCTTTATACCATGGAAATAAAACTGTACAACCATAGAATAAGAGAAATAATGAAAAGAGTGACTGCATATTTCTTTGTAATGTTGTTTTGAAGTTAAAAAGTATGTATTTTGTAGTTTATGTGTTTATAGTTAGTGTATAATTTATACATAATGACAGCAAATGCTTTTACTTTGTCCCAAGAAAGCAATTTTAAAGAGTTGTATGCATGTACTTCAGAAAAGAATTAGTGGGAAACACTAGGACTGACAATTTAAATAGATGATCATTGAAAATAGATGATCACTCCATGTTTAGATAGCGGCTCTTTTGTGCTCTATTTTTATACTAGTTTGACTTAGTTTTCTGTGTATATGTTTGTGCAATATTTATTGTATAATTGTTATATTTACATTAGAGATTGAGGGCTATTGAAATAACCGACTTGCCCAGCTGCCCGGTGGTGCCCCCGACACCAGAGTTACCTACAAGGTACGCTGATTTCTAGGGAGTTACCATGTTGTGATGTCGCTGCAGGAAACACTGCCTCTTTTAGGAAGCCATGATGTCAGCAGATCAGTCCGGACTGATGCTGCAATGTTGTTCCTCAAAGTATCACTTTCATAAGGGCTACTTCGAGGAATTGACATAAACCACCACCATGGCAGCATCTCACAGCTTCACAGTTGGTTGAGTATTTAAAATATTCAGCCTGCTTATAAAGCATCCAAACACATTTCTGTTTGGATGATTCATAATTCCTTTTATTCTCTGCTGCATCATAATTATGACTCAATATCATTCACAGACCAGAGTTTTGCTTTTAATAATAAATAAGTCTGGACAAAGACAAACTGTGTATCTCCATCATGCCAAAATTGCATGAACAGATAGCCAAAGGTTGACATTAATACAGTAAAACTTCTATATGGGGTGTTACTTCTATTAAAATTATCCATTATGATACATTTCCCTTATTTCCAGTTGCTGAAAATAAGTAGTAATATTTCTCAGTTTAGTTAATCAGTGCAATTAGAGATACAGAAAGTCATATGTATTACAATCCATTTGCAGAAAGTATGTTCACTGGTAAATACCCACATTTTGTCCTGCCCAAACTTAAAGTCCAATCTGCTGATTAAATTGGACATGCCTATTTGCAAATAAACTGACAAGATTCATTCATTTAAAACTAATTTTCATTATTATTTACTATCAGTAATTTTATCGTATCCCTGTTGGGGTGAAATTAGTTAAGAAAATTTCATTTTGTAAAATTGAAAAAAAAAGACTTTCTTTGAATCATGTAACAAAAGATTGGTAGTTTAGTTTTACAGTTTTTAAAGCAACTTTTTTTAATGTATAGTCTTTTTAGGAAAGGCACACAAGAATAAGATTCTTATTTCTATAAATCCAGTAAAAAGATTTCTTTTACTTTTAGTTGGATGAATAAGAAAAGATTTTGGGTAAACTTGTGGATGATCATTTTGAAGGAATGATTTCTAGTTATCTTGCCATCTACAAGGAATACTTAAGTGAATCCTCAAATCAAGTTTCTTAACTATAATAAACTTAATGGCCATCTAGCGACCAGGTCTATTTTCTGACCTATCTTCACTACACACATCTCTAGAAGATTCTCCAAACATGTCTAGCAGTTTCTTCAAACAGACATAGGATAGAAATGAATAAGAATGGGACAGTTGAGAAAAAAATTTACACTTGATGTTTTTTTGTGCCTTTTTGCAAATAGGCTGGTTCAAATGTGGAAAGATATTGTCAACTATTCTCAGACAATATTGCCAACATTATTTATAGTACAGCTCACTAACCAGGATAAACGGGAACAAGCCGCACATCACATCACCTTTTATCTTGTATTAAAATACATAAATTCCAAACATTTAAAATTTCTTATACCAATACATATGTTAAATGCAAATGGAACTTTTAATGTTAGTTTATTCTTTACATCTGTATTTTATTTGCCTTCTTATGTACTTCTTGTTAATCTCTTAGTAATTTGTCCTTTAAAAACACACTAAGAGGTTTCACTGTTTTGTCTTTTACTATATAAGCGATAGATAATGTCATTAAAACCAGTCTTTCCTACTGTGATTTGTTAGTGACCCACATATACAGATAAGCAATGACTGCTTCCCTGTGGTCCTTTTTCAGTTCATTGCCAAAAGGTCACACATTTTTCATAGATTAAAGATAAACTGTGAAATATGTTGGCACTTTGAGCCGTGGTCAGCAGAGGAGCCTGTGTACTGGGAAAATTTAGGCACATGATCATCTTCTTTTTTTCAGGCAAGGTCTTTCCAAAATAGATTGGTGGAAAGAAAGGGGAAACTCAGTGAATTAGAGAGACAGTGAACTTATTTCATGGGTAGAAGACTTTGGTCTAAACAAACTGTCACTTCAGCATTTTCATGTGCTCCAAGATGCCATGAAATTTAATTTCCTAAAATGCAGCAACAATATCAATCCTTGTCCTTCCCCACAAAATGTTTTTCAATGGCTTGAAACTTCTGCTTTGCAAACCTATTAGCCAAAACAATGTCTTACTCTGAAAGTGATTTGTAATTAATTCATGTTATTTTCCTAACAGGAAATGACAGACAGCATGAGCAATGGAGGACCACAACTGATATTTAATGGAAGACTATAATCAATGTCCTAAAAATTGAACATTTTTAGCAGGTTCATGGGGCAAGGAGAGATCAAAGGATTAGAGGATAAAACTAAAACAGCTCTTACAGTTTGCTTTATCTCTTCTGAGTAACCACTGAAATTATTCTTCCTTAAGTTTGCCTCAATTATTCTCCAGCCTTTTTTATGGGGTAGAGAACTTTTCCAGAAATGTTCTAGCTTAGTAATTTCAACAGACTTTCCAGATTGTTCTAAAGAAGATTTTTCAGGAAAAAAATGTAATAAAACAAAAATAAGATTCACATTCTATACAAACACTATTTGAGTAGCATGGGTATTAGATTTGTAATTACATATTTCATATGAGTAAAGGAAAAGTGCAAATATCAAGGAATAACAATAATATATTGATGTCTTTGTTTTGAAAGATGGGTGGCTTCCAGAATGCCTCAATTCAAAACCTCAGCAATGCCTTGCTATAAAAACATTATAATTATTTTCAATTTGTGAATGAACTATATTTCATAATTTATCTGTAAATTACCAAAACATAAAGCATAAAGAAGAGATTTTTTAGAGAGAGAATATTAATCTGTATGATATTTTTGCATTTTTGAACAAGAGAGAAAAGTTGTAAGTAAATACTGTATAAAAAAATTCTACATTTTGATCATACTGTGCAGATTGGCCTGCATGTTCATGAGTGAGCTTGAGAATAAAGTATGTATGTATCCATACTGTGAATACAAAAAATATATACAGCATATATTTATAGTTACATGAATGAATATAAGAGGTCATACAGAAGAAATAGTGATATTCTAGAGGAATCCTAACAGAGACGTGAAGGCAATTGCTCAAGGCTTTTCTTTCTTTCTTTTTTCTTTCTTTTTTTTTTTTTTTTTTTTTTTTGGCTCTTTGACACAGGGTCTCGCTACGCAGTTTGGGCTGATTTTGAATTCACTCTGTAGCCCAGGCTGGTCTCAAACTCAAAATGATCCTCCTGCCTCAGTCTCCCGAGTGCTGGGATTACAGGTGTGTGCCACCACGCCTAGCCCTCAAAGCTTTCCTATGCCCATAAAACTACATTTAATTTCTACCAAATTTGTCCATTTTTCTTCTTATTATTATATCTATTATATATAACTATTACTGTTGCTGATATTTATGGAGTTAAGTGATCTGAATAGTGTAGTATAAATATAGATTACCTAGTTAAAGTTATTTTACTATGATTATATTTATGTAATAACTATTATTAAGATCGATATTTAAATACAACTTCAACTCATATGTTTTCATATGTATAAGCAAAGACATTATGACTCACAGTTATTCATGACAATTATATTTCAAACACTTTGTAGACTTGTTAAATTATACAGAAGGACAGATGGTATAACCCCCAGATGAAGTTATAATTAGCTTTGCTCTAGTTCTTGAGATGCTTTGTTTTCTTTTCTTTTATAGTTTATATGAAATAATACTGATAGGCCATGTTAAGGAAATCATGTAATCAAAGAATCTGAAAAAGTTCTCTGTAAAAGGAAATTAAAAGATAAGTTGACATTCATATAGCTAGATTTAATCATTTTCCATAATGGAATGTTAAAATACCAACCAACCATACAAGTAGGCAAGAAAATAGCATGGTCTTTGAAAATAATTGTGAAAATATAGTATCTGTTAACAGATAAAAAAAATCTAATATTTTAAACTATATAACTCCTATTGTATGTGCATTTATTATTCCCCAAAGCTAATTACCTTTCAAATAATTTTCATGAGTTACTACTGAACTATAGGTAAATTAAAAATCTTCAATATTCAGCATTAGAACATGCTATAATTTATAAACAAGACAGGTTTTAATTGTGCTAAGAAATAAAAATTTGAGTTAATGACAATCTGAAGGATTTTTGTTTTACAACATGAATATCATTTAATACATTTGAACAAGATTTTATAATTTTGACTATCTATTCCACAGGAATAACTGGACTACAGTTGTTCCATGTAATTTTTGAAGTCTCCCAACTGATTTAGATCACTTCATTACATAGTACAGTATAAACACCCATAATTGCAAATTATAATAGTGAATCAGTATCATTGTTGTTCATTTGGTGCCACAAGCTAGTATAATACTTCCCATTGAAAATACAAACTATAAAATACAGAAATTTTGTGTGTACATGGTTCTACTGAATTTGCGCAAGAATGTAGTTTTTTACTGAAAGAATAAACCACCAACTCTAATTTTCAGTGGTATTTCTCTGTCGACATGTTTGTACAATACAAAATTATAATACATTAGTAAGATATTTTGATGTCTTTTGCACTAATTTATAAAATCACACATTAAAAGACAAAAGTAAGTGTATCACTGCTTTGACATAGACTTAAAAAGAGATGCGATCATTGCAATTAACCAAATAGTCCACAGTGTAATTTTAAGCAAGTGTAGATACATATTTAAATGTAATTATTTCAACCAAGTGTTTTCAGGGCTCAATTTGGAGCAATTTACTTGAGATGTGTATTGATTCTTGAGATAAGTGGGTGAAGTTCAGAAGATATTGCTCAATTGATGAAAATTTAATTTTGATGACATACTGACTATGAAATAGGATTTTGTAAGTGGCTGTATTATAGTTTTAGTATGAACCTACCCTTGGGAAAAAATAATGTGGTATTAAATTAGGAAAAAATGTGTGCAACTGGTTGTGATGGTATGCTGTAGAGACTAGCTGAAAAGAGGTGGAGTGACAATAAGCATAAAAGAATCAACGTGGACTCTCAGTAGAAATTTTAAAATGTTTATGTGTGTATATGTGTGTGTGTACAAATACACACTCATGATGGTTTTAAAATGAATGTGGTATGATGACTCTCCTGATGTCTATGTAATAAAATGGTGTGCTTTGAAACTACATACAGTTTTCTTTTTATTGCAATACAAAATACTGTCTTCCAACAGCTAGATAAATAAATATGCTATTCTTAGATTGGCAGAGGACAGATCTGTGAATGAAAAAAAAAGAGAGAATCATTGCTAGAAGATATGGGGTACAGAAAGAATATTATTTGAGATAGGAAAGAGTAGAATGTGTTCACATGCAAAGAGGAGTGGTTAGAGATACAGAACAAAATGCTCATAATAGAAAAGTTAAGTCCCTCAAGACAGACAAAGAAGCAAAGTAGAGATTATAGGAGACAGAATTAACTACGTGTAGGACTGAGGTTACAAATCTTACAAATAAAAGGACACTGCTTAGACAATTCTGATGACTGCTTGAATTTATCAAACTGGTTGCTATTGACATTTGGGACAAATGATGATTCATCATGAAGATTGTTCTCTACATTTCAGGCCATTTAGCATTTCTAATCCCTACTCACTAAATGCTAGGATATTCCTGTCATTCAAATGACCAGAAATGCCTAATACATTTTTATCTGCTTCTTTAGTAGAGAAATATTAACCAATTTAGAACCACTGAGAAAAACCCTTGAACATGATTCGAAGAAGTCAATTTTAACACCACCCAGAAGTATGGACAGAAGCTGTTCAAGGTCATAAATTCATTTTTAAGGTGTTATGGTTTGGATCCTAAATGCCCCCCAGAGACTTTATGTTGAAAGTGTAGTCCCTAGCTATTGGAGCAATTGAAAAATGGTCAAAGCTTTAGAGGCAAGACTGGAGAGGGGAAGTTTGGTCTCTGACGCTACGGCATGAAGGAGATACTGGAACACCAGTCTCTTCCTCTGTCTCTTTCTCTCTGCTTCCTGGTTGCTGTTAGGTGAGTGAGCAATCTCCTCCATCATACAGTCCCCACCATGATGTTTTACCTTACTGCAGGTCTGAAGCAATGGAGCCAGGAGAACATGGACTGAAACTGTGAGCCAAAATTTCTTCTTTATTTGTTTATTAAATCAGGTGTTTTGTTATAATCATGGGAAACTGACTAATTGATAACATCTCTCTACATTATCTACTATGGTAGATTGCCACCTACAATTATTTAAATGTAAATATGAATTAATTAAAAGAAAGTCAAATACTGTACTCAGTTTCTCCATCAAATGTGTCATACTCCAAGTGCTGAACAGTCAAATTTTTGTAGTAGTCATAAAATATTTCCATCACCTCAGAAAATCCTATTGGAACAGTTCTAGTCAAAAGCATACAAACAAGAGTTATGGACTCTCCCTCAATCCTCATACAAGTTCTTTCACATGCATCCAGCATCACCTAAAAAAGTGTAAAAAGAGTTGGTGAACAATCTACCAAATTTGAAAATGAATGAACCAGTTAAATCAATGGGCTGAGAAAATCTAGTACAAACTAAAAATAACAGTAGGAGGCCAAACCATAGTAACGTTGAGAAGCTGATTCAGAGATTTTAGGTTAAAAAAGTCTGCTCAAAGAAATATTCCACTAAATCACTAAATACTGCATTTGAAAGACAAATGAAATATTGTGTAACTTTTATTTTTGAAGAAACTCACTTATTGCCATGTGTCAATCCATAATACAGCATTTTTTAGTTTGAGAAGGTAAAACTAATAATATGCCACTTTCCACTTTATTCTTTGACTTAACTCAAAAATGGCATGTTTTAAAACCTTACGCCCTAAACTATATTTTCAAAAATTATCTAGCAAACATGATTCAGGAGCTTAAAGAGAGCATATTAAGTACCTTTTGGGTAGAGCACTGTTTTCAAATAAAATTTCAGAACTTGGCATCACTTCACTCTTCTTCTTTTAAATCACTTTCTCTTGAAACATATGTAATGCTTCTTACGCAAAGCATATCACAGCCAAGAAATCCAATTATTCCAAATCCATAAATCACAAGTTGTCAGTTACTCACAGAGAAGGAAACAACTGAGATTGAATGCCTAGTAAAATTATAAGGATTTCTTTTAACTCCTTTTGCCAGCAAACTATGTAATGAGTGAATATAAGTCTTCACTAGGAATGCATTTCCCAAGAAATACATTGTTAAAAGCTCAAAGTACAGATCTAAAAATTTATTTCTGTATTGCACCAGTTCAGTACTGCCTATATCAATTAATTTTAGTCAAAGAAAATTCCTTCATTTTATGCACAGCCTTTGTATAGTTGGAATTCTTGAAGGACTAGGAACTTTCTTCAGTTTCCTCCACATCAACTAAAGATTTTTCTTCATTAACAAAGCAAAGTTGGACATCATTTACCACATGATACACTGTAGGCCCTCCCCAAAGTCAAGATATTGCTAAAAAATTGCCAAGAATATTCTAGAACATAGATTAAATGTCACAGAAGAACCTAAAATCTTGTCAAAGATTTCTTTTCAATTTCTTTTGTTAATCACAAGGAATTAGGACATAGCTCCTTACTATTAACCAATCAAGATATTGAGCCTTGCCTTTTCAATAGGACAATAATCCATAAACATGATTTGCATACTGTCCAGAGGCAAAGCTAGAAGAAATTTCTTGGCCTGCCAAGATTGCTCCACAGGAAAGAAAAGCTACAGTTTCCTTTGTGAGTGGCTCTACTCCTTAAACGCTACCCCTTACTCTGGGCCAAAACCAGGCCAGGAATGTGAAAATATCCAACATTACTCATACTGTATACAGAAGTACTCCAAGGGCCCTACTTAAACAGTTGTCTGAACATCTACTGCCCTCATTATTACCCAAAAAGTCCTTTGATATCTAGTTTTTCTATCCTTCAGGTATATTGGTAATCTTACATAAACCTCTGACAAAATAAAATAATATAAAGTCTCTATATCCTCTATAATAAAACAAATTGCTGGAGAGAATGTCAACTTTCCAAGTCACAATATCTTGTATGCTACTAATTTTTAACTTATTGCTATCTATCAGCAAAAACAATGGTCATGAAGCAGGTGAAAAATAACCATTTATCAAGCACTATCATAACATACGTTATCTATAAATGTTAATACTCATCTATTATATGGATACCATTTTCTGGCACTAGGAGTTTGGCTTGGTTATTTTTCTCTTGTTGCTGAGACAAAATATCCAGCACCCAAAATTAAGGAAGGGAAGCTTAGTTTAGCTCACTGTTCATGGAGTTTCAGTCCATAATCAGCTGGCTCCTAGGCAGGGTGACATGGCAGAGGGGCAGCATTTTAAGATGGCAGAAGACAGCAAAGCAACCAGAGCAAAGGGGGTGGGGGAGGAAGTTTCTTTTTTTCCTTTATATTGCAAGCAGGCTACGCCCCTTGGCTGGGTATAGCACTCACATCATCTTCATGCCCTCCTCTTGCACAGGCTGAGGACATTTACAAAGTAAGGATAATAACCACCTGCTGAATCACTTATTTAAACTTTTGACCTTCTCAAAATTAACATAATGAACAATATCATAGAGAGGTAACTGAGTGTCCTTTAACCCTCAAGATGAAGAGCTGCTGAGTTACTTAAACTTTTAGACTTCTCAAATTTACAAGATGTACCAACCATAACAGAGTTGAACCCAGGGCCTCTCACTAGCTCTAACCCTATTTATTTTTATTTTTACACAGTGTCTCAATAAGTCGCTGATTTGCCCAGGCTGGTCTTGAATTGTGATCTTTCGGCCAGAACCTCCCAGAGTACTGGGACTATAGGTGTGCCAGCACCGTATCCCAGCCAAAAATGCCAATAATTTAACATGAAACAAGAAAAGAAGTAGATAAACAGCAATTTTACACCTTGAAAGAGAGATCACTGCTGGCTGTACTCCCGTATCTCGAAGCCATTCAGTCAAATTATGGGATTTACATATACTCTTAGGTCCACTGAAGAAGCCATAACTCTATGCTTTATTTGATCTGCCGACCTGACTATGTGCAAATTGGTTTTTTTGTTTGTTTGTTTGTTTGTTTTTTGTTTTTTTTTTTTTGTGGCACCAGGGATTGAATTCACAGCCTCGCCCCTGGCAGACAGGCACTTAAGCTGCTGAGCCAAACCTCCAGCCCTAGGTTTTTGAGGCAGGGTCACACTATGTAGTTCAGACTGGCCTTGTGCTCACGTTGTAGCCCAAGCCAGCCTTGAACTCACAACACTCCGCCTACCTCAGCCTCCCAAGTGCTGGGATTAAAGGCATGTGCCACCACACCCGGCTATGTGCAAATTTCTGATTCTGTGGGGCTGCCCTAATTTCAGATTCTGGTTCCTGCACTTGAAACTGAGACTTCATCTCTCCAGTTGTCAAGCTTTGCCCGGTGTCCCCACTCTCTTTACAATGAACTTGCAGGATTGTCTAACAGAACCCCCTACTCCTAAACCAGCCAGGGAAAGGCAGTCTTTGTCCCTGAGCCAGCACTAGCGATGACAGAAGTGGCTTCAGTAATATTAGTCAGCTAGGCAACAAATATTTGTTCAAATCAGAAATAGAATCCAAAGGAAGAATTTCAGAAAACTGAAAGAAAATTTAACATCACTCATCTTGAATATAAAGAGATTGCAAAACCTAGGAAATAACTGGACACAGCCAGGGAGCTATTGGTTTGAAACTGAAGCAATATCATTTTCCTTCTGGGTTTCATGGATATGAGGAACGGACTGGTAAACTATAGAAAAAAAATTAATTTTCTTATGAATGAAATACCTCCCTTATGTGTCAGCTATGTTCATTTCTTATAACTGCTGGGGTTCTCTCCCCCACCTTGTTTAAATCTCTGATGTAGCCTATTCATTGGTGCAAAAGAGTATTAAAAGAAAAGGTTTTATATCACCCTAAAGCCAATGTGGCACAAGATAGCAGTAATCACTGTCACAAATATCAAATGAAAGCAAACCACGAAAGGATGGAGTTGCTTTCAGTTAGTCATTAATCCATCACTCAGAAATGCACCTTTCAGTGTAAAGCCTGCAGTTCCAGCGATTGTATTAGCAAATGTGACTTTTAGGTAATGTCCCACAGGTCATTTTTTTCTGCTAAGTGGCAAGTCCACTTTGTCACTGAAGAAAGATAATTCATTAGTTCATTACTAAAATTCCAAAGCATCTTAAGCTGTAAGGAGCATCTTATAGCTATAAGAGAATCTTATAGCTTTAAGAGCACCTTATAGCTACAAGGAGCAAACAGAATCTGACATTTTGTCTGTTAATTTCAGTTACTTGTATATAAATAGCACCATGTCTAAACTCCATTTTTACCTACTTTTCACCCTTAGCCTTTCCATATCATGTTCTTTGGAAATATTTAATGTCAAGGATCTTTGAGTTCACATCCTCACACACTCTGCAGCCAGCAGGTAGCTTATTAAACTACTGCTTTCATCTTCAAAAAGCAAAAAGAAACCCTTTTTTCTATGTCTGTTCTGCAGTAAGCTGAGGACAGATGGGAGTAAATGAGATTGCCACAGGCATCCTTGTAAGCATGGCTAATTTTATTAGCCAGATTTCTTGGATCTGAAAAGGTTGAAATAAGGGAGTGGAAATTTGGCTTCAGTAGGACCTGACTGGAGACAAAATAGATCTTTGGAAGAAATACTGATTCTAGTTTTCATAAAAAGACAGTAGATTAAACAAGGATGGTGCTTTAAACTAAAGCAGTCTCACCGCTTTAATACAACTTCTTGACCGCTTCCCAACCTCTGGAAACAGTTATCGATGCCCTAGTTACATGTATGCATATTTATGCACACTAAAATCTCAATTTTTATTATTTAATCCAATCATTTTTAGCTAGAACAATATAGGGCTATGTTGCTACCTTCTTGGTAATGATTAATAGATACCTGCATGGATACTTACAGCCTTTGGTAGGTGGAGCTCAAAATTGGCACACGTTTATTTTTTTCTGTGTTTTGCAGCTCAGGTTGAACAGTGTTCCTCCATTCCCACTTCCATTTGTGTGTTTTCTCTTTTCATTACTTTAATATGTACCTAATGTGATTTACAAAAATTCCACTTATTAAAAGTACACAAACTATGTGTATATATATGTATATACAACCTTTATATAATCTATATATAGAAAATCTATATATAATCTATGTATATATAATATTTACATTTTATAGATAAGGATAATATGTGCCTCTACAATAAGGAAGTTAAATACACAGTGCCCTTTCTTGGGAACTGGTACTTTAGATGTTCTTTCAAAATTTCTAAAATAATAAAGTAAAAATTAACAGATATTTGGGTAACCATGGCACAGTATTGTTTGGGATAATATCACATAGGTATATAACTTTTATAACTTTTCTTGTTACAAAGATGTAGCCTATTTGTCTTTATCATCAATTAAAAATGTTTGCACACCTTTTTTTGATGATGGAATAATTTTAGGAGGTTTGGCTATGCCTAATATGATGGAACACACCTGTATTAATACAAATCAGAACAGCACATGTTTTGCACAGAATTGTTTTTTTCTTCCTGAAGATTGTTCTGTACCTTTTGGAAATAACAATATTTTTAATTCTAGCTTGTTTCATGAGTTACATTATAATTACCAAACTGATCATATTGTCTTTTCCAGCATAATCCAAAGGAGGAAGCAACTGAAATTCTTCCATATGTATAAATAACATGGAAATTTAGTAATGGTATTCTACCTTTCCAAATGTATGTAAATTGCATTCTATGTTACACACATTATTTAACAACTTTTGCTGTGTTTGTACACAAAATTAAATGAAACTGCTACCTACTTGATCGTCACTGTATTCGCATCAATTACAACTAAACAAAAATGCTTATTTCAGAGCCTGTACTCAGTATTCTAGGTCTCTTTCGGTCACATGTTCTTAAAGTTCAGCAGGTATTTGATCGCCTGCAGGGCTCCATAGACAAAATCACTGGCCTCCTGCCCTGATGCGGTAAGCCTGGGGAGGATTTGAAAAGTTTCCTTTCTAACCAGATTACAGCTGGTTTTGGTGCTGTGGTTCCAACACCCTAACTTAAAGACCATCAATAAAACCTAATCTTATTAAGGAGTTGGACCTTATAGACATATTCATTTAAGTCATTTAATTTCTATGTTATTGTAGCGTAAACTACAGTGTGCAAAATGTAAAATCTGTTAAACTTAATAAAATATGATGTGTAATTAATTTTTTCATCATTTGTAGGTACTGCGTCCATCAGTGTTAGTACGCTAACAAGCAAGTACGAGGAACTTTCAGAGTCAAAAACTTATTTCTTCTGGAAGAAGGACTGTAGGCAAAAACAAGACACCAAGAAATAAATGCCACAGTTTTTAGCATATCTATGGTGCAGGAAGGTGATGACGTGAAATAGTACACCTTTAAAGCTCATGTTTGCCATCTGCTGACAGAATTGTGTATTACAAGTGGTTTGAATCAGTTCATGTATATTGTGTTCGGATTTTTGCTTTTGTCTCACTTCTAAATGCATCAGGAAAACTTCAAATATGTACTTCCATGAAAAGCACTGTATTTCACAATTTATTGACTACTTAAAGGAAATTATTTTCTTAACTCATCACACTTATTTCAAATAGCTTCTTTGTATTGAAGCAATTTTAATTCTATTGACAATGAAATTGCAAATCTGTATCTCAGTATGTTTATGCATATTTAGAGTAAGTTTCATCAATAATATATTTTAAAAGTATACTGAATTAAAATTATTATTTTGAGCTGAATCAAACGTTCATGTATATAATTTACTTATCTTTGCAGTACAGTGAGAAGGAGCTGAAATTAATCATACTACTACCACCAAAATGGAAAAAATTGTTTTCAGACAACTGGAGCCAAAACATCCTCCAATTTTTATTCATATTCTTTTCTACATTTTTCTCTTATAGAATACCATTTAAAAATTGCTGGTCTCAAGTTCAACTTTACAGTCCTAATCATATTGGATAAAGGATACCTTATCTGAGGCATTAATCGTGGGTTTAAAGAAATATTACCAAACGCTTAACACAGGGCAGTCACTCAATATAACTACATAGTGTTACATTGTCATTATCTTATTAAATCCTGACAATACCAACATATCGCCATACCTTTTAAAGAGTAGGGAGTTGAAATTTAAAAACACTAAGCAAGTCGTCCAAGGTGACAGAGCCAGTTTGTGCTCATATGATCTGTCTCTAGTCCCTTGTTCCTACAAGTCATAGCTATGGAATTATTTTCTGCAAGATCAGCAGCACTCGTGTTTTGGCTAAAATCATTTTTTGACACCTTCCTAAGCCTACTAAAATGGTCATATTTACAAGTCTGATACTCACTTTAGTATTTTTAGGAAGAGCCTAAATAAATTAGCTATCTATTTTCCTGACTCTTAAATTTTTTTTCTTTATTAGCTTTGTTCGAATTCATAAGAAAAGTGAGGCGTTTTAGCCATTCAAAACATAAGCTGTGTAATTTAAGATTCCTTAATTATACAACAACTATGGGTCCTTGGGAAAATCATTCATTCTTTCACTCAAGAAATCGTGTTAGGCCCTGGGTGTGCACTGTCAACAATTCAGATAGGATTGCCACCACCTTGTGGCTGGTGTTTTAATCTTCCCTAGGATGCAATGTCTTTGTTTGAAATATGTGTAATAAGTATAATAAGCTCATAAAAGTACTGCATTCACAGTTCCCACACAGCACTTAGTACAGGCTATGGTAAAGTTTAGCCATAATGGTGATCAACAATTATGTTGATTGTTGTGATACTGAGTGCTATGAGTAGGATCTTAAATTTCTCCATCAGCATGGCTTTACTTCTTTTGTTTTCATTTGGTTTTGAGGATTGGGGATTGAACCCAGGGCCTTCACACTGATCTTCATCCCCAGCCCTATTTTTTGCTTTGAGATAGGGTCTCACTATGTCACTAAATTGCCCTGGCTGGGCTCAAATTTGCAATTCTCTTGCCTCAGCATCCTAGTTTGCTGGGATTACAGGTGTAAGCCACTACACCCAGCTAGGACTGACTTTTAAATCTTTCCTATAATCCAATGTTCTCATCTTTAAAATGTATTACAACTGACAAACTCACAGAGACTCTATGTGGGTGATCTATACAAGGCACTTAGCACAGTACCTGGCAGGTTTGGAAAAAGGTTGAGCCAAGATGATGATGATCATCATCTTGGTTATTCTGGTTTGATGAATGCTATGAATTGGCTCTTTAATTTCCCCGAAAGGCCCTGGGTACTAGACGTGTTTTGAAACCTGTGGTGCTATTGGGAGGTGGGGCTACGTGACTAATGTGTGCCCTTGAAGGGGGTCACAGCCTCTTTTTCTGCCTTTGCTTCCCAGTTGCCATGAGGTGAGCAGCTTTGCCCCACTACAATATCTGTACGATATTCCGCCTTGAAGCAACAAACTGAAACCTCTGAAACCGGAAGCCAAATAATCTTTTTTCCTTTTGATGTCTCAGGGACTTTGTCACAGTCACAGAAAGAAAGTTGGCTAACAATCATCACTCACTCTACCAATGTGGTAAAATCAATTAGATGTAAGTGATAAAACTTTTCCTGCCAGTACTAGTATAGCCATTTATCCAGGATTAGGAGTGGACATAGCTAGGGATTTCCAAAGCACAGACGTTGTGTCTCATGTCTCTCAGGCGAAGGACACAGTATGTGAGATCAGAAGCACTCCATGCCTTACACTGGTAAGTTACAGAGTCTAGACAAGAACTTCCCAGTATTTCCCCAATCTCTCTCTCTCTCCCTCCCTCTCCTGCTTTTCTTCTACATTTCTCCCTCCCATCTTCTCCCCTTCTCCTTCTCTCTGAAATCTGCACAAGTGCCAGGAAAGCAGAAATCACTCTAGTCTGCTCAAAGATCAGACTCATAGGGCCACATCTGATCACACACATGCTAGTGAGCCCAGTGGAACCCAGCCCAAATGGGTACCCACAAATGTATGAGTTAAATTAATGACTGTTATAGAAAGCCACCACAGTATACCCCTAGAAAGTCACGATTCAGACTTTGTGGACTCAGTCATTGGTGGATGTTTTGTTAGACCCTAACGGAAACTCCTACTGTTTGGGGGAAACCACAGATACCCTATGCAATTGTTTCTGCTTTTTGTATGTTTGGAGGTTTTTTTGTTGTTGCTGTTTTTTTGGTTTGTTTGTTTGTTTTGTTTTGTTTTGAGGGGGCCTGGAGGTTTGCAAGTAGCCAATTTGAGAATGTTATTCAGTTCTCCTTGCTGTTGATTAGCTGCTGCCCAATCCAACTGGGCAGAGGTACCAGCATGCCGGCATCATAACAGGTTGCTGTACTGCACCGTTCTCTGTGGTTTTGTTCTTCTTAAAGTCCTAAGTTCCCTAGGATGCCCCCCAAATGCCGTGTACCTTCTAAGGCTTTATTAATACAGTATTTGATTAACTTAAACTACATTACATGGGGAAACATAGCATATTTAGGGTTGAAACTATAAAAATAAGCATATATAGTTATTTTTCTGACCATACTGAAATTCACAATTTTTCACAATCTGTGGGTGCTCTAGGCAGGTAACCCTCAACAATTTTGAGGGTCCACTGCAAATTGGGGGACAGTTTGTTACACAGGAAAAGTCAACTCATACAATGACATTTTTACTTAGACTAATCTTCATAGAAAACATGTAAACTGTTATGCAGTTTAAAATTCTTAATTCTGATTCTTCACAAAATTCCACTGTAATAATTTCAGGTTTTTAAAAATTTAATAAAACATCTAATGGACACACGAAGGGTAACAAAACTACTTCATGGTGCACCAACTTTAATATTTGATCAAAATAATTACTGGGGTAAATCTTTTGTTGTTGTCACTGAATCGTCTAGTCTGATTTTTACTAAACTGCTATTTTAACAAACGATTTTGTTTAAATCTTCTGCAGGCAATTCAGATCCACCTTGATGCAAGGTGTAGTCAGTGACCAAGAGAAGGCTTATGTAATTGTCTTTATAGAGGAAGAAAATGTGAAATCCAACCTAAAAACTAAATTGAATTGCGTGCACCCATATAAAATAAGCTACTTTAGTCTCTGATAGAAGGAACAGCACAAGTGGAGGTTGGAAGAGAGAGAATTTGTGTATGTGAGAGTTTAAAGCGGACACAGGGGTGGCTCACAGATAATCTGAATTTGATAAATCTCAGAAAGCAGCGGGGTGACTCATGCAGTGGCCTAGTGATTTAGGAACCATAACGAGGAGTGCAGATTACCCCCAGGGAATATGTGCTTTACACAGGGCATATCATGATCATGTTTGTGTTCAGAGATCAGGTTGCAGTGTTTTTTGATTCTTAAGCTAGCCTTCTACAGGCCAAAAAGAAGGCTTGTAGCTCTGGCAGTGAAAACAGAGAGGTGTCCAATGGACCAAATGTTTCCGCTCTGAGTGGCACAGGACTCAGTGCTGATCAGATGCTTGGGAGCAAGAGAGAGGCCCCCAGATGACAGCTAGGCTGAAGCACTTGGAAAGCAGTGATAAAATTCTCTGATTTTGCAATTGTAGAATGAGGAGAAAAGCTGGATTTGAGATATCGAGCTACTGCATTTGAGGCATGTGCATTGTTGCATAGAATCATATTAAATATTCTACACAGTTATTATTGTTGTTGTTGTTGTTGTTATTATTATTATTATTATGTAGTCCACAATTCCAGCAAAGCACGTCACTACTGGAAATGGTCAAGTATTATTATTATTATTATTATTATTATTATTATTATGTAGTCCACAATTCCAGCAAAGCACGTCACTACTGGAAATGGTCAAGGTGGCCAGCTCATTGCCTACATACTAAATGTGGTGAGAACGTTTTTTGAAAACACGTTTGCCCGCCCCCTTAAGAAACGATGTGATATGAACCTGTAACAAATCCTCAAGATGAATGTTTTCATTGTGTATCGCAAACATGTACCTAAAAATTAAAATAAAGGGGAAAAAAATGGGGGGGCGGGGAATTGGCCTTGACGCATACTCAGTACGTAGCACAAATTCCTTCCAAGCCCGAAAAAGCAGTTGCCCTCTGCTGGTCAGGCCTACACAATGCAGCGAAAGGAGATAAAATTCCTAGGGGCGTGGTCGCTGCTGCTTGACGTAAAACCGGGCGCCAAAGAAGACGCGCTTGTGGTGACGTCACTAGTGCGCGCCGAAGGAAGCCTCCTCGGCTTCCTCGGCCTCCGGCCTCATGGCTGCGGGTTCCTCGGCGGCCCCGCCACCCAAGGTGGCCTCTGAAGGGCTAGCGGTAGGACCGGCCGGCGTCCTGCCTTGCCTCGAGCTGCCGACCTATGCTGCTGCTTTCGCGCTGGTAAACAGCCGCTACTCGTGCCTTGTGGCTGGGCCGCACCGGAGGCACATCGCCTTGTCGCCCCGCTACCTTAACAGGAAACGCACCGGTATCCGTGAGCAGCTAGATGCAGAGCTCCTTCGCTATTCCGAGAGGTACCGGTCTCCGTGCCTTTTCATTCTCCGAGCTGGCAATGCCGAGGCGTAACCAGACGCCCCCTCTAGGCACGGGAAAGTGGAGCGGATGCACAGGCTAATGGTTCAGTATAAAGGTGAAAGGTCGCACCAGCCCCCCGGAGCTTAGTGCAGGGGTTGTGAAGTCCGCCCAGCAAGGCAGTACAGACCAGGTCGAGAGGGTCCCTTTTCATTGGCAGGAAAGAAAATTTAAAGGGAAAGTGTAAGTGGCGGCGGCGGGGGTGTAGAAACCTGCTCCAGGCAGGGAGATGAGCCTCGACTAGATTCAGGAGACCTGTTAGGCCGAGTTCTGGTTGCCATTTAACTTTTCATGTAGCTCCTTCAGGATGGTGTTTTCTCATTCGACGGTGAAATTTTGATACTTGTACTTTAAAAAAGCCTCTCATTCCATAGACGATTACACGTAAACATCCGTGGAATTGTTTCATTTTAAAGCATGATAGGCAGTTGTTTGGCCCTGATAATTCCTGGGTTCTCTTCTCTTGGATATAGTTGAGGGTCAAGGAAATACTTTTTGTTTACAAAGACAAAGTTTATCCAGTCTAATTGGTGAGCCTGTTGGCCTTGAGAATGGGAAAAAAGGTGCATTTGTATTAGGTCGTTTGAAAGTAACTTGAAACTCAGAGTTACAAGTGGAGATGTGTATTACTATTCCTCTAAACTACTGTGGCTCAAGAGAAGAATTGAAAAACTAGGGCGGATAGATTCCCCATGGATTTATGGTTGATCCTTAATTCTATGAACCTTCAGGTATTTCAGGAATTTCCTATGAATTTCAATAAGCAAATATCATTAGGCAAATTTCATTAGGCACATTATCTAAAAATTATCTAAAGCTTTCACCTCTTTCTCAATGGATCTTGCCTCTCTATTCCCCAAGCATGTCTAGAATATACAGATTCCTCTAAGCACCAACAAACATTTGTTTTATATCTATATCACGTACTAGGAACTTAGGATATAAAAACAAAGTAGTGCCTTCATTTCAAGGAGCTTTAAGCTGTAGTGGAGAAATTCATGTAAGAAATCCAGTGAAGTTTTGAAATTTGACAAATCTAAAGTTACAGTAAGAAAAGGAATGAATTGGATCTTGTGACCTTCTCTGATAGATATAATTACTTATACAATTTACGGAAAAGTTTATAGTGCTCTAATACAGTGTAATAAAGTGTTTCAACATGATGCTCACGTGACTGGCTGGGAAGACTGAAGAAGTTAGATGCTTCCCGCACCTCTACATAGGAATCATTGTGAATGTGGCAGTAAAATGCGGATTGATGGAGACAGCTGGCATTGACAACTCAAACATAGTTTCCCAAGTCATCAGTCCTCTTTTAAAATAGCTAAAATCCCATACAAAGTAACCTTTGAATTTACATAGTAATCCATCTGAAAATTATATACTAAACTGCAGAGATGACTTAATGTTGATACATTTATTTTTAAAAAGTTAAATTCTTCGGCTATTTATTGACAGATTTGTCCCCATATTCAAAAAAATTGCACGGAGCTAAGGATTTTCCATGATTGTACAGGACTGTCCTGTGTACATAGCAGACTTCCTTCCCTAACTTCTGCAATGTTTTTAACAAGCATGAAAAGCACCACAAATTCCCAACTACTTCCTAGGAAAAAAAACAATGATCCCTCCACTTCAGAATTATTGATTGTAAAGAAGTCTTTGATTAGAGGAAATACCATAATTTTTTCAGTCAGTTTTGGCAATTACTTGCCCTCTCCCCCTTCCTGCTGTTTTCAGTGCCTAAGATTGTCTTAGTGATAGGATAGTTTCTGTTTAGGAAAGCCACATGCAGAAACTAACAACTCAAGAGTGCTTTCATGAGGAAAACTCAGAGTTTATTATTTTCTTTGATAAGTTATTACAGTTCCTTTTCTCAGAGTCATGGCTATTTTGGTATAGTAAAATCTATTAGGGATGAATTATTTTTCTTATTTTGGGTGTTTCATGCTAGAAATTTGAATTCAACAAGTATGTATTCTCTGTCAATAGTCTGAGATTTGTGTGTGGAATCCAAACATACACCCAGGTGGATTCTACAGACCTAGATTCTGAACAATGATAAAATTTGTACATGAAGTGGAAGAGTGGTTTTAGCTTTTAGCTTTGGTTTGGGGAATCAGGGAAATTTTCCCAAGTAAGTAGTGTGGTAGTGAAGCCACCGGGTCTTTGTCTTGCATAGTTAAATGACATTTAGAAATAATAATAATAGTTTGCTATTCCTGAGTATGAAATACTAAAATGTTAAAGTCAGTTCTCAATAAATCATGTAGTTGTATGTCTTGACATTACAAGCAACAGTTACAGTTTGGGATTTTTGTTTATTCATTAGTAATAGTAATACTTCCTTTGATATGCTATCAAGTACAGAATTTCAGTAATGGTGGATAATATCAAAATCATCTGTGTCCAGTCATATAGAAATAGATAGTTTCCTTACCTAAGTGACTTTGTTTCTCTAGCATGACTAATTCAAATGAGGAAGAAAGATCAGTTTATTTCAGTCAACACAGTAGAAGCTTTTGTTGAAGAGGAACTACTAAAGTTGTTACAGATGAGGCATACAGTGTATGTTTTTGATGCGGCTGTTACAGTTAGGTGATGCATACTTTTTGGACTCTTAGACTAAGTATCTAATTAGTATGATAATGGCCTAGTTTAAAAAGAAGATACAAGATAACTGGTATTATTTTCTTTTTTCTTTTTTAACAGCCTTCTAGGTGTCCCTATTGCATATGATAATATCAAAGTTGTGGGTGAACTAGGAGATATTTATGATGATCAAGGACACATTCATCTTAACATTGAAGCAGATTTTGTTGTTTTCTGCCCTGAACCAGGGCAAAAGCTTATGGTATGTATGTTATTTTTCTCTAGCTTTCTTTGTGTCATTATATAATGTAGAAAACTTGAAGAGACCATAGACACACAGATGTGCTTTCTCTCTCTCTCTCTCTCTCTGTGTATATATATATACATATATATGTGTATATATACACATATATATGTACAGAGAAGATATATAGATAAAGATATATAGAGAGAAAGAGATTCAAATATTGTAGATACATAAAAATTATATTCTATCAATCTGTTTTCTTGGATCCAAGTGTTGGTACTCCCTGCTTTTGGGTATGATTTAGTAGGAATTTCATTTTCCATCCTTTTACTTTGAGTCTCCATGTGTCATTATAGATGAGGTGACTTTCTTATAGGCAGCATATTGATATATTTTTAGGTTGCCAGTTGGTGTCTTTTAATAGGAGAAGTAAGTCCCTTTGCATTCTGAGTAACTGTTGAAGGGTATGGACTTGTTCCTGCAGTTTTATTGATTTTGTTGTAGTTGTTTTGAATATTCTTTGTTCATGTCTTCCTCCTTTATTTATCTTTTTGGTTTAATGGGTTTACTTTTGATAATGCTTGATTCTTCCTTATTTCTCTTTAGTATATCTGCTCTTTTAGTGGGAGTTATTCTTTATTGTGCTTTTGTGATGGTATCTTTCTTCTACTTTTGAGTGTTAAATACACTTAATATCTCTTGTAAGGTTGATCTGGTTGCATGAATTCCTTTCATTTATACTTATCTTGGAAAGTTTTTCTCTCTCACTTCTGAAGGATAGTCTTGTTGAGTGTTGTAATCTAGGTTGGCAATTATTTTCTTTCAGGACATGCAGATACATTGTTTTGTACATGCCTTATGCCCTACTGATTTTTAAGGAATCTGCTATTTATCTAATGAGTTTGCCTTTAAATGTGGGACTTACCTCTTGCAGAATTTTTCACTCTTCTTTCCTGTAATTTTGACAATTTTAGTATATGCCATGGAGGAACTATTTTCAATTGTTTCTATGTGAGGTTCTAGAATCTTCCTATACCTGGAATCTTGTGTTTCCAATGATTTGAGAAATTTTCTACTGTTACTTTGCTGAATGGTTTTCTATGCTGTGCTGATGACTTGTAACTGTTGACTTGACTGGGTTGACTCGGTTAAGAAACTCCCAGATAGGTGATTGGATCATGGGGTGCTATACTCATCATGGATAATCCACTGCTGTTCATAACTGAATGTCTGTTAGGAAGTGGGATCCAGTTGGAAGTAGTCACTGGAGGTATGCCTTTGGAGGGTGTTTCTCTGTCTGTCCCTCCCTCCCTCCCTCCCTCCCTTCCCCTCTCTTTTCCCCTCTCCCCCCCACCCCATTCTCTTTCTCTCTCTATTGTTCTTCCCCCTGCCCTATTTCCCTGTCACAGCTTTGGTTTACCACATCTTTAAACTGTTTCTGCTTTGGAGCCAGATTACCATGAACTGAGCCCTCAGAAATTACAAGCCAAGATAAACCTCATTTGCTTTGAACTGCAAGTTTCAGGTGTTTCATTCAACAGTGAGAAAGCTAACCAGTCCATATTCCTTTTACCTTTATCTCTTCTTTAGATTGTGAGTGATGCAGATCTTTGATTTTTTTTAAATGGTACTCACAACTCAAATGATCCATTCTTTTTTTCTGTATATGCTATTGTTTAACATATCAGTGTAATTATTATTTTAATTGTTTTCTAGTCTCCATATTAAAGATATGAATGGTTTAACCATGATGCTTAAAAACACTAAAGCATTCTGAACTTGTCTTTAATGTTTCAAAAGACCTGATTGAAGCCCCAGTAGTCAGTACAAACTCAGATAAGAAATCTCTTCTGCTGCTGACATTTTCCAGCTACAGTGTCCCGAGTTTGCTAGGATGGCAGTGCAGTGCATTCTTTCTCTTAACATCAACCCACGTGATGACAAAATATTAGCTATTTAGTTTATAAATCTGCAGGAAGTTGATTTCTGTGCAGATAGAAATTATTGGGACTCATACTTTTTCACCTTTACTCTTGCAGTGGGAAGGGAAGTCTACTCTTGGGGCCAGTTGATGCGTGCTAGTGTATTTTGTTTCTGTTGCTATGCTGTTATCCTGGGTCTAAAAATCTTATAAAATACACTTTGGTTTCATTGTTTTTGTGATTCAGCCAAAAGGCTATCCTCAAAATTTATATGTGAAGGGTAAACTGTGTCTTAATAGAAGTGCTTATATCATGCTAAATTGAATCATTGAAAAATGTACTTCTAAGCTTTAAAACATAGCCAGTATCCAGAAATGTAATGTGGATCCCAGTGATAAAAAGCATATGCTTCTTATCTTGAGGTATTTTTACATGTAGGTTGTATTACAGTATTTTCTGCTTGGTTTCACTGTAGTTATAGAGTAATCTAGTCCCAAAGAAATCCTGTTAGAGCATAACTGTTTTTTGTTTGAAGCAGGCCTGTTCAAACCAACCTGACTTAGTTGATTACCTGTTGTGTATCTAGCTAAACAATTGACATGAAATTGCTTCATAAAGTCTGAGCTTTCTACAAATTCTGTAGTATGCCATAGTTATGTTTTGGTATGGCATATGGTAAGTTGTAATTGAGTTAAACTTTTTCCATATTAAGTAATGCCATTAATTGAATGTATTCTTCATAACAATCAATTTGAATCTTACAAAGTTTTACTCACACTTTAATTCCTTGAATTTCTTTTCTTGATGTTCTGTTCTTTTTTCTTCTTTCTTCCCAGGGTATAGTTAATAAAGTATCTTCTAGCCACATTGGCTGTCTTGTACATGGATGTTTTAATGCCTCCATCCCTAAGCCTGAGCAGATGTCAACTGAGCAGTGGCACGCTGTGGAGATAAACGTGGGTGATGAACTGGAATTTGAAGTATTTCGTTTAGACTCAGATGCTGCTGGAGTATTTTGCATTCGAGGAAAACTTAATATTACTAGGTTAGTTCATCAGATTTGAAAGAAGAATTAAAGTAGTAGACAAGGAACTCCATTGTTTTGATATGTATAGGAATTGTATTTCTTTATCAGATGTTCCATGTTTGGGTTATAAGCCTAAATTTAATATTCAGTGACAAAATTTTTCTGAACCAAACCAAAACTTAGAAATCATGTTTTGATTTCTGGAGAAGTACTATGGAAGCACAATTTAACATTTAATGTTAAATTTACCATTGAATATAGCAGTTCAATAGTCCATAGATGTATTAATAGGATGAGGGATAACGGGATACAATATGTGAGATTTATGTCATTGTTTTGTATCTTATAGTGTTATTTAGAAAATCTTTTTATATTGAGATATTCTTTGTCTCATTTTGTTCCATTATTTTTCCTTATTACTGTTTATATAATTGTTTTTGTTTTGCAGTTTACAATCCAAGTGCTTTGAAATGAGAGAAGAAGTAGCAAAAACTGTCACAGAGGAAGCTGTTGAAAAAATTCCGAAGAAGAAAAAGAAAAAGAAGAAAGCCCCGGAAACAGATGAAGTGGATGTTAGTGTCACAGAGCCTGCAGATTTAGTAGATGTGACTCCAGAGGAAGAGGCAGACCTGCAGATTAGTAATAATGTGAATGATCTCTGTGAGGAAGAGCCAAAGAAGAAGAAGAAGAAGAAGAAACAGCAAGAGTATCAGGATCAGGACCCTGTTTTCCAAGGCAGTGACTCCAGTGGTTACCAAAGTGACCATAAAAAGAAAAAAAAGAAAAGAAAGCACACTGAAGAGACTGAACTCCCCCCAGTCCTGGAATGCTCACCTAAGAAGAAAAGAAAAAAGTAATTTTCTTTAGGACATTTTAAATATGATAACATTTGTCAAGATTTATATAGAAAAGATAAATAAATGTTTGGAATGATATGAAACACTTATGTGTGCCAATAGTTTATAAAACAAGGAAGACTCAAGTAGTAGTTGGAGGGTTTTTGTGCTAAAATCACAAAACTGATTATGAATTAGTTTGGGTAGTACCAGTATTAAAAGTGCCATTTTATTATATGTAGGAAATGATAAATGCTGCTCTCATTCTTGATTCTTATATTCTTCCAGATGTTGCACTATACATAAAAGTGCTTTTATGCCTTCAACATTAGCAAAAAGACTTTATAGAATAAGTATTTTTTTCCTGGTAATGAGTTTTGCCTTTAGTCAAAGCATTGTTTTTACTTTGATTTTTTTTAAAAAAACTACATTTTTCAGTTTTTAGTTTTGTTTTATCATAGCTATATTGTTGCTGTTGTTTTAACATAAAATTGATTGCCAAGGGAGCCTCTGGAGTCTCTAGATCTCTTAAGTACTATGCCACTGTTGAATGTCCAGTGAGAAACAATATTCATTATTATATCTTTCCATGTTTGTGTGTTTTAATTCTTGAGAGATGGATATGAACAGTTCTTGTAAGGAAAGTTGTAGTTCTTTCCTTTATGGAGTGCAGTATTAAAGGAGAAGCATATATATATATATATATATATATATATATATATATATATGTATATGCAATACAAATATGGAAACAGATAATTAGTAATTGTGGCAAATGCTATGAAAAAAAGATCAACCACTCCTGTTACCTACATTACTGTTTGCAGATAGATGAATGATTGCCACTTTTGTTGCAATTATATCTAATACCAGACAAAGCTCTAGTCTCACAGTTTAATGTTTGATAGTACAAGTTCCCTTAATGGTATACTTCATGTAATCTGTAAGGGTATGAGGAAGACTTTGCAAGTGTTTGACAATTCACAACATTGGTCTATAAGTAGATGTGTCAGACACTGGAAATATGCTAGCTAGTGTCTTTCTTTCATTACAGGTGAGTTTTTGAAATGACTTGTCCAAATTGTGATATGTTGTTAGTATAAGGTACTACAAGGTTTTCAAGAGGTACAAAAAAGTAAACCATCTGAATTTCTATACTGGTGAAGTCATAACTATTTTTCTATAGTAGGTTAAGTAATATACTAATTACAGCCTGTTTTCAGTTTATTTTTCTACAAGGGTTAAAGAGTCCACATTATCTTTCTTTGGAAAGTCCTACTTAGAACAAAATGAATGTTGAAGAAAGGTTGAAACAAAGTGTGTTACCAAGATCTAATGTAGTGAAATACCCACAAAATGTTTACTTTAAGTTTTATAATTGAGATTGTTGGACAATATGAAAAATAAGTGAAATAATTCTAACTCTATTCCATACACACCAAGAAAGATAACAAATTTATGGTAGTCATGGAAAAAAATTGCAATTTAGCAAAAGAAAACCCAAATCCCACTGTTTTTATTTTATTTCAGGTGATGTTTCTGTGTTTTAGTTTTTAAAAAATTGCCACTTTGAAGAAAGAAGGGGTGGCCCTTGAGATTTATTATCCTAATCCTCATGACTAAAGATACAAATTTTTCCTCTTTGTCCATTATTATGTCATGTGATACAAAGTTTTAGCAAACCCTGAGGAACCCAGGTGAGCTTAATGCAATCACATGGAGCTCTTTTAAATCAGAAAGTTTTCTGTTGCTGATGGCAGAAGAGGAATTGAGAGAGGTCTGAAATATGAGAAAAAGAATAGAAGGGAAGTTCTTTCTAACTGAAGATGGGGAGAGCCATGTGGCATGGGCCTGATAGACTGACAGCGATCCCTGGTGAACGGCCAGTAGTAAAATGGTACTGGATAAAACAGAGTTCTGCCAGTTACCAGAATGATCCAAGAATTAGATTTTTTTTTCCCCCAGATTCTCCAGGTAAGAATTGAGTTATTTAACACCTTAGTATCAGTCTTATGAAATCTCAGACAAAGAATCTATCCCCAAGCTTGTTAGACTTCTAACTGACACAACTTTGAACCGCAGAGTAGGTGTTCTTTAAGCCGTAAGTCTGTGATTTTTTTTTTAAGAGAATAAAACCTAACAAAAAAACAATAAAGTCAATCAAAACACAATAGTGAAAGCAATACAGAACTTCAAAACAAAATAATAGGAAATCAACAATGGCTGCCATAATGTCTCTTGTTATCTTCAAAATAACTGTCCATACCATCAGACCTTATAAAATCAAATAAAACACAACAAAATAAAATCAATCAAACAGTGAAAGTGATGCAGGATTTCAAAACAAGATAATGGGAAATCAACAATAGCTACCATGACACATTATGTTATCTTCAAAATAGCTGCCCATGCCATCAGATATAATCAATGAAACCAAACAAAACAGAATAAGACCAATCAAAACAAAGCAATGAAAATGATACAGGACTTCAAAATAATGGGAAATTAACAGTGGCTATCACCTTCCCTTTTTAGATATTTCCTCTCCTTTCACTTTAACAATATCTATTGTACATTTTGGATCCCACTAACTACTTCAGCTTTTTATTCTAGGGAAACAACATGGTGTTCACGTATGTAAGTGAACCATTTCACTCAAGAGCATAATCACAAGTTGTATCCATTTACCTACAAGAGCCTTAACGTTTATCTTTTGTAGTTGAGCAGCTTTTCATTGTATATAAATGCTGTATCTTTCTTATTCCTTCCGTAGTCATTTGTCACATACATACGCATGGAGAGCTAATATAATGAGAGCTAATATAATGTGCTATATAATGTTTCAATCAGTGACTGACCACATTTCTGATGGAAGCTATACCAGATAGCCTAGGTGCAAAGAAGGCAGTGCCACCTACATTTGCGTAAGTGTATTTGCATAGGTACACAACAAGGAAATTAGCGCATTTCTTAGAATGTATTTTATTTGTTAAACAACGTATGACTGAAATAGCTGTATGGTAGAGTTTGGTATCCAGTAATATTGTGTACTTACAAAGTTGTATTGATTAATCTTTATATATGAAAAATTTGACTTGTTCTAGAAAATGCTTTGTGGGTTTTTATGGGAGCTGTACTAAGTCAAAAACTTAATGGCAGTACAACTGTATTCTGTAGTTTTCCTCACCAATAAACATGTTAAGTTCTTTAGTCAAGTCTATCAAGTCTTTCAGTAAGACTGAGTTTTACTCTTATAAAGTTTTTTATATGTCTTATTTCCAGAATTTTACAGTGTTTCTTTTATCGATGAGATTTTGTGACATACGTCATAACTAGTTCTTATAGGACATAAAGTGATTTCATATACTAACCTGTCTGAACAGACTTGCTAAAGTTTTGTGTTTTATTGACCTTATTGAATCATCCCAGGTTTTTTATTTTTCTTGTGTTCATAAATTCCTAGTCTTTACTAAATTCTATATATTTTGGGTTCTCTCCCCCCCACCTTGGCTTCTTAAATTACATTATTAGTTACTGTTTAATTTCAAGTGTTCTCAGTAATACAAGCATTTGGCTTTAACATCTTCCTCTCTGATGTTTATATAGCCTGAAGGTGTTCATCATGTCATGATCTTCTTGTTTCTGTCTAGCTACTCTAAAATTTCACAGTGGAATTCTTTCAGGATTTATTTGTAAGTGTATATTTTTAAATTTCCCACAAATTTCTTAAGTTTCTATTCCAATTGCTATCTTTTAATTGTTTGTTTCTTGCTGTCTTGCACATTGTTATCTTCAAAGATATGCTCTGATTTGTACTTTTGAAAGCTGAAATTTTTTTTGGTGCCAGTACACATTGCATTTTTTTAAAAAAAATACTTTAGGCACTTAATGTATTTTTAAAAACTGTACAAAACACTGTGTTAGATATTATAGACCATGTCATAGGAACAGAATTGAGAACTAACAGATAGTTCTTTACTTGGTGTGACTCTTTTTGGCATTTCTTTTGGATAACTAATGAAAAGTTCAACAAATATTCAACTCGGTATATCATTGACTCCCCTTTCAAAAACAAAATGGAAAGACGTTTGGTCTAAATTGTTTTCTCTCTTAAACCTCTACCTTGGCAGGAATAGATAATTTCATTTTATTATTTTGTCTGCTACTTCTTTCAAATAAATATTTGGTACGCTGGAGTATCTTAAAGCCCGAAAAGTTATCGTGAATGTTTAAAAAATGTTACTGTTTTTTTCGGTACCAGGGATTGAACTCATGACCTCGCACTCGCCAGCAGGCACTTATGCCACTGAGCTACATCCCCAGCCCCTTGAAAAGTTTTAGTAAGGCAAAAATTTAGTAAGTTATAAAACTGGAGTAATTATTAATAGAAATAGAATCAACAAACGTAAATATGTATCCAGGATTTCGAAAACAAATAAGCTTCAGTCTATCTAGTTGTGGGTAATTAGTTCCATATTCATTAGATATAATTAGAAAATGCTCCAGTATTTACTGATTCAAGGAAAAACTAGAGCAAATGAAATCCATGCCAATTCTTAGTAACAACTGGAAAGAGAAGGTAGAAGATTTGCCATACAAGTGCAAGGCCATGAGTTCAATCCATGGTACAAAAAAAAAAAAAAAAAATTATCATAGAGAACTAATTTACAATTTAAAATTAGAATGTTTCAGCAAATCAAATGACAGGTTTTATGAGATTATGAGGATAAGTAAATGTGCCTAATATAATAGAAATTCCCATTAATTCTGCATCCTACCACTGATAATGGTTGAGTTAGCTGATTAACTCCAGGTTCTTAGATATGACAAAGAATTGCAGGACAGCTACATTTATTGAAGATCATAGGACTGTGTGCTCAGGGCATATCTGTGCTGACAAAAATGTGATGTGGATAGAAAAGTGCTGGGACAATACGAAAGCAAAAAGTATGCAGCAGAAAGATAAATAAGGCTTTAGATTTTAAAGGATATCCACCCTACCTGGACCTTTAGGCAAGACTGACAGGAATGATTGACAGTGTTAAGTCATTCAACACACATGCTTGTCCTAGAATTCGCTCTGATCTGAATTACATATATGAGATGTAGTGTGTATTTATGAACCCTTATTAAGTTTCAAGTAGAGTAAATGTGACTGAAGATCAAGCCAGGAGATCCAACGCACATATTCATTCTCTCAGCTAGAGCTTCAAAGATTTCCTGGGTTTTTGTTACACCCCTTAGGACAATGGAAAGAGGTGCTGTCCAAACAGGTGTAGGGAAGCGATTTCCTCAGCTCTATCCTACCTCTGTTAGTTGTATGTAGACCAAATTACCAGTTAAAATCGTATAGGTATCAAAAGCACCTTATCTCCGTCACTGCATTTATAATTACATGCAAGAAACCTGAAAGAATACTAACTCTCTAAATGGATTACCAAAGTATTTCTGCACTCATTATTCTGAAATGCATACCTAATTCTTTATTCAAAACTTTCAAACTTTACATCTAAATGACAGTAATGCAGTCATGAAGTAGAATTATTTTGAGCAATCTAACCTGCCTATCTAGGAGATGTTTCTTTATCTGTAAAATGAGAACACCAAATTGGGAACTAGATGATTTAAAGGTTTATTCATTTGCAACATCCTGAGTGTCAGTGATACTGCTGTCTTTTGTAGGCAGTGTATTGTGTAGCTGAACTCACATTTCACTTGCTTGCATTAGAACTATGAAGTGTGTAAGATCTTACCATATTTGTAAATTTGCCACAGTTTCATGGATGCTAACATAAGAGATAAGACTACTATGGGACAAAAACTTTATTTAATTGTACATTTAATTGTAACTTCATATTTTTTCCACTTCCACTTGACCAGTGTCAGATGGCGAACCTTTTAGAGACCAAGTTTCAAACTGCAGCCCAAAACCCACTTATTTATTGTACTGCGGTTAAACCTGCATACTAAACCTGGTTTGTTGGCATCTGCTGTGGTTGGAGGTGTTGCTTTTATTTTCCAAGGCTTTATTAACTATCCTTGAAAGGTCGGTCTGGAACAAAATCACCAATTCTAGTTATTTTATGGACTTTGGAAAATTAATCTTCAAGTTGTTCATTTATATGTTTGTTTAAAATGTATGCATGGAGCCGAGCGTGGTGGCGCATGCCTTTAATCCCAGCACTTGGGAGGCTGAGGTAGGAGGAGCGTTGTGAGTTCAAGGCCAGCTTGGGTTACAACATTGAGTGCAAGGCCAGCCTGAGCTACATAGTGTGACCCTGCCTCAAAAAACCAGGGCTGGGAGTTTGGCTCAGGGGCTTAAGTGCCTGCCCTGGCAGGTGCGAGGTTGTGACTTTGGTCCCAGGTGCCGCAAAAATAAATAAAAAATAAAATGTATGCATGTTCATTGTAAATAGTTATTACCCTGTTGCACTACAAGTTATTACCCTGTTGCACTACATTGTAAATAGTTATTACCCTGTTGCACTACAAATCATGCATATATATTTATATGTTTATACACTCACACATACTAGTGGGTATCTGGCAATTTTCTCAACATCATTTGTGTCAACTTATTTACTGCATGGTTTCCCATGGGCCTGTAAAATCACTGGGCCCAATCTTGGGTCCCTTTGTGACCCCATCCCATGAATCGTGTTCTGAAATAGCCGAGTGATTAAATATGGATAGCAGTGGAAGCTTTGGGAACAGTAATTTTGATCCTGTGGGAGAGTGAGTTGTGTTCTTACCTTTTGGATCATTTAAAACTACTGTGAGAATGAATCTCACAAACTTTCAAACAGGGTACTTAACTAGCTTTGGGCTGCACTTTGAAATCCATGACCACATCTGCACAAGGCCATACTTCCTACTGCTGTTCTTAGCCAGTGGGTATGAGCAACACAGATTCAGAGACAGTGTTGTTCTGGAGACAGGACTCTTCTAGTGACTAACTTCAGTTGAAAATTCCTCCCTCTCAATGGTCCTGCACCAAAGTTTCTGTAGATTATATAACAACCTAGAATTCTTTCACCTACTTACCTACCCTTCCCTCTGTGTTTCCTTTGGGGTCAGGAGCTTACCCTGTCTATTCCAGTTCCCTTCACATTTTTTTCTCAGGCATTTTACCTAATAAAATTTCATTTTAAATTAAGCTTTAGTATCTGCTTCTCACAGAAGAGAACTAATAAAGTTCACTGATTCGTGGTAGGATCCAGAGATGATGGTGATTACCTTGGTCATCTTGTTGAATAAGCCTGTTGAGAATCAGGAAGGCACAGGCACAACAGAGCCAGAGAGATGAAGTGAACTAATAATTATTTTTACAATCAACTGGAAGTCATACCATTTCCATAGATTTCTGTAGTCCATAACCCAAGAAATCCATTCCTCTTCTCCATGAGAACAGGAGTACAGTTGATCTAATTGCTTCTGAATCCACAATACCAATGTTGTGTTAGTTACAGTAGGCATTCAGTGCCTATTTGTAGAATGAGTGAAACTTAAAAAACACTTTAACTATTTGAAGATTGGTGTATTATGTAAATGCCAAGGACCTCCATGGAATCAGTGTGCTTTAATCCAGAAGATCAAATAGAAGAAATCTTTGTTCTTTCTTTGGAAGTAAACTAGAGTGTATCAGGTGATACTATGTACCCCCAAGTCCTCATATACTTTTAATGGTGCTGAATCTGGTGCTTGCTTGTGATAGGTTTGTTGTCTGGCACTGGAATTGGTGATGTGAGTGCTGCACCCGCCCAGGGTGGAGCTGAGATACAGTGTAAATGAGGCGGGTCTTCCTCTTGCTCTCTTCTGCTGTCTCTTGCTTGCCAATGTGCCTTGCTGCTGAGGCCACCATGAATGGCAGCCCCGCCACGCCATGCTGCCTTGGAGCCAACTAAGTATGGACTGAAACTCCCAAGAAACTGTAAGAAATAAACCTTTCCTTCCCTAATTTTGGTATTTTGTCTCAGCAGTGAGTGAAAAGTAACTTAGACACTAGAGTATCAAAGTAATCCACCCTCAGAAGAGAAGAAGCTGATTAAATTCATTCTAAAATTAGAAAAATTTATTCCCTCTCAAGCCACATGGCAATAACGCACACCACTACTTTGTTTTGTTTTGCATTCTCTTTCAGAAAAGCCAAGAAAGGCATTGTTTTCATCCAGCCAAATTTTGGAGAGGCTGCATTGTACACTTTACCAATCTACATATGAGAGACAGCAAGAAAGAAACACTAAAGTACTATGTATTTACAGCTTAAATGGGGCTTCTTTGTTAACTTTCTACATTTGAATTTAATTTCCAATTATGAAAACACTGTACTGCCACCCTATGAGCCTTTGAGAGCCAACACATTTAAACAAATGATGAAAACTTTGTTTTCCAAAATGAATACTTTTAGAGAACATTGGGACTACAAGCAACAGGAGATGAAGAGAAATGAGGAAAGACTGACCTTTATTTTTGATATTTTTGTTGTTTGTTTTGAACATAATTATGTAGTGAGACTTAAATTTTAAAATATATTTTCTATGTACATAGTTTTGTCACATTTTAAAATATATTTTATATATATATATATGTATGTTTCTTTCTTTATTCTACCAGCCATATGATTTAAAGAGAGAAGATTGAAGTAATTACACTCCTCCACCAATATTTCAAAGTTCTGAAGTTTTTGCAAATAGATTTTATAGATTAAAGCAATTTATCAGTGTGGGGGGAACAATAAATGCAATACATTGTGTCAATTTGAGAAGTTTAGAAACTTAACTAAGCAACTCAGCAAGGACCCATAGTCCTTATTTGTAAACATCCTCAGCTTGTGCAAGAGGAGAGCAAGAAGTAAGTGCTACACCTGTCCTGGGAGGTGGTAGCCTACTTACAATATGAGAAGGGAGAAGAGGCTTGTTTTCTCCCTTTTTTGCTCTTGCTGTCTTTTCTATCCTCTGCTGAATTGAAATATTGCATCTGTGCTGTGCAACCCTGCCTTAGAGCCACCTGATTATGAACTGAAGCCTCCACAAACTGTGAGCTAAATAAACCTTTCCTCCCTTAATTTTGGGTGCTGGGTATTTTGTCTCAGCAATGAAAGAAAAGTAACCAAGACAAAATACCAGACAAGTAGGATCATTCTTGTGACCTTGTGATTTAAGAGTCTTTGGGAATGGCTTGTGGGAAGAGTTTGGAAAGGTTCAGAGATATCACCTGAAAAAGTACAGCTGGAACATCTTAGGCTGCTCTGTACAGGAGATTCTAGTCAGAGCTCAGAAGACTAGAAAGCTGATAGAAATCCTGCTGATAAAGACCAGGATCTGGAAGTCTCTGCTGGGAAGAAGGACTACATTGGTTGTTGGATTCTAGATGATGTGTGTTACAGTTTCGCAGAACATTTGTCTATAATTTGCTCTTGTCCAGATATTTTGCCTGAGACTGAGATTAAGGATGTAGACAAATTAATATGGCAAAAGTAATTTCAAAGAAGTCAAATATTGTGGTGGTGGCATGGCTATTGTTGGAGACTTTTGGCCAGATTTATGTTGAGAATCAATAGTAGGATGATTTAAAATATTATGAGTATGACCAGAAAGGGAGTTCCAATAAGACTGTGGACTGCAAAGATAAAGCTGTGGAAATCTTGATTGGTGAGAAGGAACAGAAGAATAAAAAAGATGGCCTGAAGTCATCACAAAAACCAGCAAGTCACCACCCTTTGAAGCCTCAAAACTGCAAAAGTAAAAGACTTTGCTTTGAGGAGAAAGCTGCAGAGCACCATGTTGCAGAATGGTGACTGAAAATATGTTTCTCAAAATTGGATTCAGAATGCCCAGAGATACAGGCACTTGACCCCCACAGCCAAGAGA
>RJWM01000439.1:0-218790 GCA_004363535.1 Dasyprocta punctata
AAAAAAAAAAAAAAAAAAAAAAGTGAGCTTGGGACCACTCTGAACTGCATAGCGAGACTTGGTCTCAAAAAACAAAACAAACAAACAAAAAAACCTAACATAATATAAAAAATGTCTTCCATATAATTCTATGACAAGATTTTCTTGGGGTTTTGTTGTTGTTTCATTAAGTCATCAAACGTCTGAGAATTCTAAGCAAGATATTTATTTAAATTCTATAAATTGGTCCAGATGTTCTTTATAGAATTTTGGTAAAGGCAGGAACTATTTCCTTTATACTATGATCACAACCCAATGAAATGGAATATGCGCAGGGGTTTTCTTACGTGTCCTGAGAGTTTATACATTAAGAAGGTAAGGCAAGCAAAATGAGACTATAACAACATTTATTTAACAATATGAATACCATATAATCTTAAGTAAAATGGAAAGGATGCAGACAGTTCCTGAAAAAATATATATAAATATGTAGAACCAAAACATTAAAACTGTCCCAAAGTATTAAAAGTGTTTATTCTACATTTGAAAATTGCTGAAATGCATATACTATGAAACACACACACACCATATACATACATTACCTAGGAAGTGCAAGAAACTAATCTTCAGAAAACTGAAATTGTCAGACTAATATAAAAGGCCTATAGAAAGAACTCAATTATAAAAAGTATAAAATCAGGGCTGAGTATATCAGTATCTTGATTGATGAAAATGAATCTTAACTTTTAGAGAACTAAATTGTGAAAGCAAAAATAGACTTTGTGTATTATTTTATGAATGCAGCAAGCAGCCTCAAAATTCTAAATAGAATAAATGTGGTCACTTAAGGGGGAAGGAGGTACACCAATGTAAACTGTTAATAGTTAAAAAACCTGGTAATTCCTTAATCAATATGCTGTAATTAAGACTGTGAAACTGTACATTACTATCATTTAAAAAGATGCAGAAAGAGAAAGCAATTACTTAGCCACAACGCAAATTCCAACCAAGGGCTCAGATTCAAGTTTTCATTCTAAGGAAAATAAAAGACCTAAGCCAAGAAAGTGAAGATGTTTAGCAGTTTGTGGTCTCAATACTAAGCATAGTTACTGGTATGACTTTTTCCCTCTTCCCCCATACGAAAAGATTAATCAGTACAGTTATCAGGGTATTAATAATTAAAATATCAATCCACATTGGTAATACTATGCGGATTTACTATGTTAGTAACATGTTTTTCTTACAGTCACGGTTCATCACAAAATAAAGGATATTAGACATTATAAGTACTTAAACTTCCCCCCAAAACTGATTTTATGTTACTCTGTATTTATAAAAATGCAAAGATGCATTAGTACAGGTAAAGCAGTGATTTTCAAACTGTGGGTCTCAGAACAGCACCAGTAACAGAGAACTTGTTAGAAATTAATAAATAATGAGAATGTACATCACAATATGCTTTTCCTCTAAAACACTCAGGTGCATGTGAAACAGAAAATAAGTGATGAATTTTTTTATGCGAGAATTATGTAGTAAGACAGGCATGGTGGTGCACACCTGTAGATCCAAGATTTAGGAGTCTGAGGCAAGAGGATTATTGTGAGTTTCAGGACAGCCTGCACCAAGTATGTAATAGTTTACAGTGCTAACATGTCTTCCTTCCTAATATTTTTTTGTTGTTGTTGTTTTATTTTTGAGGTTTTCTTGGTACTGGGGATCGAACTCACAACCTTGTACTTACCAGGTAAGCACTTGAGCCACTGAGCTAAATTCCTGGCCCTTCCTTCCTAATTTTAACTGTAAGATTCAAGAGCCTTAGTTGCTCTAATTTTGAGCAATCCCTATGAATATCAATTACTAACAAGGGAGTCAAAATAAGTCTAATATTTAAGTACATATAAGCATTCATGAAAACCCATTTTTATCAGATAAGAGGAAAGTATTATACTTCTAACAGTGTACTAGCTAATGAAAATTCCCAACACTGAAACAGAATCTTTCACCTGCAATCTCAGCAGTCGAGAGGTCAAGGCAGCCTGAGGCAGCTCAAGGCTAGCCTGAACCCCATAGTGAAACCCTGTCTCAAAAAGCCAAAAATAAATAAATAAATGGAATCTTTGACAATCAGTAAAAATATACTCTGGTACATAACGAGGATGATATTAACAAAAACAGGGAAATATGGTCCACTGTTATCACTAATAATTTTTGTATGTTTAACCAGTGATGACTTATCCAAATTAAATTATGAAAGTTTAATAAAGTGGCTCAACTCCAAGAAGCTAACAGATACAATTTTATTAGAGAAAATTCAGGCGCATAAGCATGTTTTACAAATAATGTCTAATCAACTTTTGGTGCATGAATACTAACGAATTCATACTAGCTATAAAAGAAATATAAAAGGATTTAGGCAGGTTCAAATTCTATACATTTAATCATTTTTAATATTCTAATCACACTTCCAAAACTTCTCAAATTTGGCATGCAAAGAAAAAAGGTCTAATTTTTTCACATCATGAGGTTAAAAACACTACCAAAAATATTACCTGTATATGATCTGTATTATTTCAGGTCTGCAAACTTCTGACTACCATATTAAAGATTTATTCCTTAACTCTTCTTAACTATTCTAAAGTATGCATACAGTAGCACACTCAATAATAGAATTCCACATATAACTAAAACGAATCTGATAATAAATGCTTGGTAACATTATCATGTAAACATAGGATAAAGGCATTATTTCTTATATTAGTATTCATAAAACTTACATCTTATTCATAAAATCCAAACACAAAATTTTATAGCCTGCCTTAAGGTTCCAAAACAGATCTCAAAAGATATAAAATTTTTTAATTAAATAAAATTAGAAAAATTCATTTAAAAATGGGGTAAAACACTGAATTTTAGATATTAAAAATCCTCCCCCCCAATACTGAAGATGGAACCAGAATATCACACTGAGCTACCTCCACAACCTTTTTAAAATAATTTTTTTTTTCATTTATAAATAGGTCTTACTAAGTCACTAAATTGCTCAAGCTAGACTTGAACTTGCTATCCCCTGCTTCAGGCATCCAGTATGCTGGATTTATAAGCACCGACTCATAATCTTTCTACAATAAATGGGAGAGAAATGTAAATGAAACAAAGCCAAATATTTCTCTCTAGAAGACAAAGGAAAAAAACCCAAACAATTTTTTAGATTAGTTGTGTAATTCACTTTGTAGGCATAACAGTGTAGCATACATTTCACGGTTACCAACTATCAAATATTTAAAGCTAATGATACTGTCTAAGAATATGCATCACATGTAAGACAAGAAGTTTTGAAAAATACTTTAAGAAATATCTAATATATCTATATGCCATCAAAATTTAGAGGTAACGAAGGGTTATAAAGTATTATAAACACTATATTTTATCTTCTGATAACAGTTACACACCTTCACAACCTGAGATAGGATAAGGTTGTAAAATATTATAAACAATGCATTTTATTTTCTAATGTTTTCGGGTTTCAATATTAACTTTTAGGGGACCTACAGTACTTTTTAAAAATTAAATGTTCTGAAAAAATAAGTAACTGATGAAAATGCATTTTATAAAAACATGAATCTATATCCTTGTGTACGAAAATTACTTACAAAATGTCATACACAGGATAACAGCAGTATTTCGAAGCAACACTGTCTTTTGGTGGAATAACATAATTAAGGTGACATTAACAAGGAAATACCTATATAAACAAAGTCCTTTCCATAAATCTTTTGCAATAAGTGAATGGTGGCACAATGTACGCACTAATTATGAGAACAAATTCTATTAAATAACAGTGCAGCATGGTTTTAAAATTTTTTGACATAATTTTCCAGTTTCTTTAATTACATATTTGCATTACAGGATGATTATATTCCTTGTGGGAGCTGACACATGCATGTACTGCATCTCAATTCTTTTTGTACCCCTTTTCCTTCTTCTCTGTTCCCCTCCTTCCATCTCTTCATCCCTGCCCCTTTAGACACTATTTGTCAAATACAGTGTATGTTTAATTCTGTCCAGAATCAAAATCATTTGCTAATTGGGAAGATGAGTGTTAAAAACACAGGTTTAAAAATCAGAAAAAAAACCAAAACTGGGGTTTAAGTTGCAACTTGATTGCTTGCTTAATTGTGAATCCATTAAGGAGTGTATTAAACCTTTCGACCTTAGCTTTCTCATCTGTAAAATGTAACACCATTTCCATAAGTTTACTGTTAAGGTAAAAGGATGCAAGAAGCCTCTGCACAATGCCTGGAAAATAAATCTCAATAAATATAAATTACCACCGTAGAGAACACCAATAATATCATTTACACAAAAGGGGCAGATATCGGCAAACGTTAGAGAAGTAAAATATCTTTTCCTCTCCAGAAGAAGTTCCTGTACTGTGCATGTTCTTTCCTGTGTACGGCTTTAAAAACAGGCCAAACTATTCATGCAAATTTGTTTCTATTCCAACTCTAATCTTGAATTGTACAATGCTCAACAAATTGCTTTTACTCTTCTTTTGATTATCTTATGCTCATTATTACACTTTACCAAGTGCAAAGTATGGAGATGAGATTCCATGTGTAATCTATTGTGAGAGGTGTTTTAATCAATAGTCTTGTTCTGCTGATTAAGCAGGGGCTTCTGTTTTGGCAAGATAACATTAGTTTCTCTAGTCATGCTCCAAAAACCATTGGGAATCTTCAGCAGATCATTAGATATGCTACAATAAAGCTTTGGTGCATTTTCTTTTCTCCCTTAAATTACTTCTTCACTGTCCCATCGTTCCCCGTCACTGATGGCACTGCATTATTATCGCAGCTCCCCTGAAACTTGCACTGGAGCTATGTCTCCAGGCCATACGATGCCATTTCCAATTGAAGCTTCTACTTGAAAATATAAATTAAGAAAATTTCATTATCTCCTGCCAGGGGCCCTTATTCACCACAGTTCTAAGGAAGATTAAAAATGCAAAATCTACCAACTAGAACAAATACTCTAGCATTTCACAGAAGAGCTCTGTGTATCATGACAAAAACTAAATTTCAGTTTGTTTAAATTTGAAATCATCCTCTAAAATTAGCGCAATTCTTTACTGAATGTCCATGTTCAAAGGAAATTGCTTCAGTGACTTTCTTCTGTAACTGGCATCTTATTTTAAAACTTCAATTCCAACATATTAAAATAAAAAGTCAAGTTTTATTTTTTCCCTAAGCTAACTTGAAACTCATCAGTTCACTTTTTGGAGATGAAACACTTTTAAGGTACCAGTATATCATTCAATGGGTATCATTCAGAGTCAAGTATAAACAAAATATTCACAGGAATATCCTGGAAAAGTTTAGGCCACATCCACTGATGAATTACATATTCTAAATGAATAGAACTATATTTGAATCATTTAATGTGAGTCAAGGGTCTAATTAATAGGATGGGAATGACATTCATTTATGAGCCTCATTTACTAAACAAAGATGAATCACATGTCGATCAGTATATTTGATATTAAGAATATAAGTTAAATAAAAACTGAAACCGTGCCACAAAGTGAAGGGGAAAAAGAAGAAAAGAGAAGTTGGTAATTTATTAATTATTACTGGAGGTGATACATGGCTAGTAATAAGGATTTGGTAAACAATGAATGAATGAAATGATGAATGGTTAACCAGGCTATTTCTGCTAGTAAATAAAATATGGTTAACAGAAAATAAACACCAGACATCCCATTCTGCTTCAGTCAGCTGTACCTGATTCTGAGAGAATTATATCAATTTGGACATAGTTTTATATCATGAAACCCAATAATAAACACTTAAGATATAGATTACCTACTTAAGGGGAAGAGAAAGGTACCATTTTACTTACAACCTCTCCTTTATACACTAACAATTTTAAAGAATTTATGAAACTTCCTTTATTTTAAATGCAGAACAAATTTTTTATATATATATGCAAAGCAGATTACCTTAAAGCAGGAAAAGGTAAGATCCAAGCAAACAGATTCACTTAAGCAAAGTACCCAAACAAACCAAGAAGGAACACAGAGAAGTCATGTTCAAGACATAGGGTTACAATTATTCTCTTGAATACAGAAAGAAAAACTGAAATGTTAAGTCAAACCTTTGCCTTTAAAAATATTTCATAATGAAATGTTTTTTGTAATCACTTATATTTCTGTAAAGGAAAGTAAGTCTTATTTTATTTAAATATTTATTAATGATTTGTGATTTAAACTAATTGCTCAGTAAATGTAACATTAGGAAGCTAAATGGAGGGTAATACTTGCAAAAAACAAAAAGAGGTGTTGTATAGTAATGTTGCCATTTGTCACATAACTATGTTCTTATCATTTATTTAATAATTTGTGTTAGGTAGAAGATTTTTATCATGCAGAATTTAGTTTGTTGGGAACGTTAGGATATTACACTACTCATTATGCAATATCATGTTATTTAAAGTATTTTGAAATTATTAATGGAACGAAAGTGTTACTACTACACTAGAATTTGTAGCACAGGATGCTTGAATATCTGTACATGCGTGGAAACATCAATTAGAAAATAAGTAATGTCTGTTTCATTGAATTTCATATATATTATTTCCAAAAATTTTAAGTATCCTGATATTTTAGGGTTGCCCCTGTGATTAAATCTTCGAAACTTGAGGTGTTAAAAAAAAACTACAGAAAAATTCATAATAATCATAAAATACAAAATGCATTTCTCTACTACTGATACATAAACATAAATCTATCTGACTGAAAAAGAACACCGCATAGTAAAAATAGAAAGCCTTCTCCTCAAGAAAGTATCACACCTCAACAAAGCCTGGCAGTGAAATCCATGTAAGTCAATTTCTAAAAGGTTGTCATTTCATTTTTAAAATGCACAAAACAAGAATAACATAAAAAGCAGTATCTTCCATAATAATTTTGTGTATGAATAAAACATTGTGCCAGGAATTATAACCAGAAAATATGTATGTTTTGATATTTATGGTTAATTTGCATCTCGAAAACTCCTAAAACCACCTCAAATTTTCACATTAATTATTAAAATAAGCATTTTGAAGTGGCAATGCTGTGCTAATAACAACTTTCTGTGTTTCAGAAACCTCTGAAATTCCTTGCAGTTTTTACTGGACCTTAGGGTCAGTTTAATGCAAATTAGACTCGACTCACTTGGTGCCTTATTAATCCAGTACAAAATCTCTTGTTTGCCGAAATGCACACTCAACACAAATGTGCTTGCTTTTATTAGCAAAATAAGAAGTATTTATTTACAAAGCATGCCACTGAGACTAACTTTCATTCACAGGGTCATCAGGTCTAACTATTTAATGAAAGGAATAAGATAATTTAGGAGTGGAGAGAAACTACAAAATTTTAAAATATTTCAAAAATATTGCTTCTGTGTCTAAATTTTCAAGTCCTCCACTTTTAATAATTCAAAAAAATACTGCAACTCATATCAATAAGAGCCATTATGTATAAAAACGTTAACCTACTACAGTTTTTACTTGTAGAAACTACGGTATTTTTAACAAGGGAGATGGGAAATCGCTATGGGATGCCCTAGTTAGATTAAATTAGCAGGAAACATGTTACCAGACTATATAAAAGACACAACGTAATAAGACATGACCTTGCCGAGCCTTGGAACCAATCTGTGATGTTTTTCCTTCTTATAACCCTTGCTAATTATCTGCAAAGTTACAGACCCTTTTATCGTAGGTTATTTTTCTTCAAATTGTGAGGGGATTTTGGTTTCTAAATATTTAATTAGTTTTGTTATGATATGAGAATTGTTGTACATGCCAAGCATTTCGATTTTCATATTCTAGTCCTCCTAATTATCCTCAGATTTAGATTGGTCATCCCAAATCTTTTCCGTTTGCAATTATTTACTTCTTAAAGATCATTCAGTGAAGAAATATTTTCACCCTTATGGCTCTTCTTTTCCACAAATGGCTTTTCTGGTCCGTTAATTACCCGCTCAGAGGATTAGAGTTTGAAATAATGCAAAAGAACCTGCAAGTAAAAGGAGTTTTGGAGGGCAAAACTAAGCAAACTAGATTTCTGTTGTTGCTATTTAAATTCACATTAAAGATTACTCCCTTGGTTTGGATGTGATTTTGATAAACAGGAAAATTATGCCATAAAGGTATTTTTCCTGACCCTCAAGATGCTATGTAGGATGCTATTTTGACATTATAATGAATATAAGACAAATTTCTGTTCTCACTGATAGCCAGTATAAATAATCTCTATCTTTACAGACCTCACTCTGATTATACCGCAGCAGCAAATGTTAACAAACTTATCATATAAATCAACTTCAAAGTATAGAATTAAAATCATAACACTTTGGGCAGTGCGGCTTTTAACACTGTACAACTATGCAAAATTTAAAAGTATAACACCAGTACAGTACTTAATCAATAGAAGTGTCCCATTTTTACTAAAATTACCCTACATTTGTAAGTACTTGGTTTTTCCAACAAGAGGCAAGATAGCACTGATAGCCATTAACAAAAGTGAATACTGTATCTTTTCTAAGTACATTGCTTCAAACTTCTTTGTCAGCTAAATACACTTTTTATCATTACTTTTATTTTGAAGCAATTTATTTTCCTTGTGCAACTTTTAAGATATTTTGGCAATAAAATAACCTCACAGTGTCTAAACAAATGCACAAGAAGAAAAACATGAAGAAAACGAGTAAGAATACCTTGTGTAAGCTCTGAATGAAAGAATGAGTGAGCAATATTTTAATAATATAGATTGAATAATAAGCTAATTTGCAAGGGAAAGGAAATGCAGTACGTAGAGTAAATGTTTCTCCAGAAGTTCAACAAAGACAAAACTTGTTCTAAGTACACAGGGCTAAGCAAATATTTTAAAAAACCACAAATCGAGGATTTAGCTCAGCAGCACAACGCCTGCCTGGCAAGTGCAAGGTCATGAGTTCAATCCCCGATACCAAAAAACAAAAACAAACAAGCAAAAAACACAAATATTTTTTCACCCACCATCTAATTTTAAGTTTGTACCCCATAAAAACCACAAGCTATGTCTCCTTATGTCATTCTTCCTAATGGCAAAAGAATCACCTTATCATTTACTTGTTTAGATTCTACCCTCATGCTCAAATTACATTCCACCTCAACAGGAATTTTCAAGAAGATACTCAGTTCTAATAATAGAGGACACTACTCCCCATTTAAAATTTTAGCAGCAAATATGTGCTAATAAAAATATGAGCATAAATTATATATCTCTATCTATCTATCTATCTATCTATCTATCTATCTATCTACCATCAACCACAGTACTACCACATTAGAATCAAATTCTGGCAACAATTGCTCTTCATAAAAAAAAAAAAATTTACAAGGGAATAAAAAACCTGCTTAACTGCACTGCACTGGAAGTGGAGACACAGCTAACAGCTCAGACTCTCCCATCCTCTCTCCTCACTCATTCCACAACCTAAGGGTTTCTCCAGAAGAGCAGAGTCAAAATCGCTGATATACTGCAATCCCTCATTAATACAGATAAACAACCAAGGCTCAGAAAATCTGACTGAATTACCAAAACTACACCCTAAGAAAACAACTCTACTACTGTTCCATTCACTCCATGTGCACAGCTCAATACTGGGGAGAGAGAGAAAGAGGAAGCGGGCAGGGAGAGGGAGAGACAGAGAGACAGAGACAAGAGACACAGAACTGCAGAGGCAACCTTTTCATATAGATTTTGAACACTGTGGTGGGGTCTATGCTATCTAAAAGAGCTAGCACACCAGTGAGATAATGAAACTTGCTGAATACCTCTGAACTGAATACTCAAAGAAATTACTATGGACACATCTTGAACTATTTGTTCCTTACTAAGAAGTTTCGCTTGAAGGATATTGGATCCCTGAGGTGAAAAGTTATCAGAGCTTTGAGGTTAGTGGGCTTCTAGTCTGAGCACCTGCTGTTTGCCACTTCCCAGAGGTGCTTCTGAGCAGACCAAGAGCAGCGACTGCTTCCGCTCAGGAGGAAGGCACTCATGGGCACACACTCACGGGCACACACTCACGGGCACACACTCAGGGGCACACACAGCACCGTCCCAGCCGGCACCGGGAAAGCAAACAAACCATGCTGGCCAAACAGGATTAATCTCTTCCAGACTGATCACTTACACCTAAAGTGATCTCTCTTTTTCCCCCTCTCTTTTCCCTACAGCAATAAACATCTAATTTAATCTGGCAATTAATCACATTCTTGTGTTGTATCTGTATTTTGCATTTTAGTTGTAACTAAACTCATCAAATAGTTCCCATGTCTAGGACTAAACTATAAGCTTCCTATGTACTACTTTTATGTTACTTCTCAAACATTCCAATGTCGGGTATTGGGTACACTACTGTACCTGATTTCATGTACTGACCTTAAATAGTTTCAGAATCTTATGGTTTACTTCCCCACTGCAAGTTAAAATTCTTTTAAATTTTATTTTCAGCAAGTAGAACTCACCTAATACTTTCTAAATTGGAATTCTTATTCTTTTCTATTTTATCGAACTTTTTTAAGGAGAGAACGATATATACCAGCTGTTATTTCCTTTAAAAAGAAAACAGCATAAATTTTGCATAAGTGTCTACCTGTCTACGCTGTTAAGACAAGAGATGAAAAACAATAAAGGCCAAAAACTGGAAACATAGATTCCTGGGGTAGTCTGAGCAGGAGAGCAGATGGAGAAGGCCAAAGCACTCCTTAATACCCTCATCTGAATATAAATAGTCAAATTCATCAGAGACCGATGAAGAGATGGATACTTTGTGGTTTGTATTCCCTCAAATTTAATGAAGTCTCACCTGACTGATAAATACACAACAAATTTCACCGGCTTACTTCTGATAAATCAGAACTAATCTTTAATCATGACAAAATATTCATAATCTAATCCTTTTATCAAATTGACTACCACTGCAGGATCCTCATGTGTTTGCACAATTAAAAACCCCATGTTAGCTGTACATAATAAGGCATTACATTTGATGCAAATCCTTTTCTATTGAAATAAGTGCCAAGCTGACAGCAGGAACTAGCTGATAAGAAAGCAACAAGGCATTGCTGATGGCATTGTTGATAACTGAACACCAACTTATAAGCATTCACTCCACAGCCTATTACCAAAAGAGCTCTTTAAGGAGAAAAAAAGGGAAAGATCAAGCGAAGTATCCTTTCCTCATCTCAGTCACAAAGGCAAGAAACTGTCAGATGGATAGATGGATGGATAGACAGATAGATGGATAGATGATAGGGAGAACATAATTTTATATCCACCTGTGACTCTGGTAGTAAAACAAGCAGAATATAGTATCTGCTGCTATATCCTAGATGTAAAAATATCTGCAATTGTAGAAACAGTAATACCCTAAATATACCATTTTCAAAGAATATATATGCAGAGAAAAAACACAAAGTATATGAAATTGTGCCTTATTGATCTCCACTGTAAAAGAATGAACTCATTATTACTTTAGCATTAATGCAAAAGCTCTTGAAGCCTTGTGCCATTTTCCGTATGGATAGTATGGAAATAAAATGTAAAACAATACAGACAGAAGTTAAATCAATTCATTAACAGATCTTTGTGTTACCTGAGCATAAAGTATATCTCAAGCCATTGCTCACCACTTTCTCTTCTTCAGTTTTAGAATTTTATTATATAGAGCTGGAGATTTATTATCATAATTGTTTTGTACATATCTCTTCTTCTTGATTGCATCTTTGAGAGGTTAGCTAAGAATCTCTGAAACATGTACCATGTATATAACACTATATTCTAAAGTTTGTTAATTCCATAAATATCAATTTGTACTCTTGCAAATATATATTCTTACTGGTTATTTATAAACACCTTTACAGAGTTGAGCAAATTAGCTTGCACATCATATAACTCAGTAATCATCCATTAGCATAAGTCAATCACTAAACGAAAAATACATGATTTTCAGAGACTACATATGGTTCTACAACCTTATAATAGAAACCAAATTAAAACCATTCTGATTTACAGTTTGTATGAACAGTTTTAGTTTTTAAAAATTATGACAAAGGCAGAAAGCTGTCATTCAATATTACACTCCTACTCTGAATTAGCTTCATATCAGCAGCTTGTCTGAAAGGCTCAGTTCATCAAGACCTAACAAATGTTATACTCAAATGCTTTAAATATCCCTACACCATGTCCAGGCTTGGAAATACAGGTCCCTGTGCTGTGAAGCAGCAAACAACTGGGGGCCTCTGAAAGCTCACATGCACTCTTCTGCCACAGATCTAAACAGGGTAAGTGTATTAAATAATGAATGGCTGGAAAAACAGCTTCCTCACTGAAGATTACAGACACGTCATACACACAATCACACTGTGCACATTAAACTCTGTTAAGCAATTAAGATTTTTCACATATTATAAAAGGTGCAACCAAACAAGATGTTTTCTTTAACGAAATCTTCCAGGTGGCATATTAAAATACTCAGTGTTTTTAGAACTAAGTTATTCACAGAAAAATACTAAGTAGTTATAGTAGTATACCAACATAACAGTATGTGCTTTATGTAAGGAATCATGGTCAATTTATTAAGCACATGTGATATGTCATTATTAAGACAAAGAAACACCAGAAGTTCTTGCTACTGCTCTTCTCTTTGACCCTTAAACTCTTCCATCTCAGCAACCTCATTAATGTCAAAATGCCATTAGAATGGCTGTCCATTTTTAAATCTCTACTGCTGAAGCAGGGCAAAATTTTTTGGGTTCAATCAAGAATGCTTTCCTTTTGTACTTACCTAAAAGCTTAACAGAGCCACAAAGGTCTGAATACTACTTTTATTAGAAAAAAAGATGAAACAACAATGTGAATTTTTAGAATGCAAAAAGTCATTTAGAGTCCCGAACTAAACAAAAAAAATTTTTTTTTGTTTAAACCATTTTTGGTTTTTACGTAATTGGCAGATTCCTAAAATGCACATCATCAACGGCACTGGCAGGTTTGCCTTTATATTTAGCATCAATGGCTTTTTTTTTTCCTTTAGGAACACACAAAGTAGAATATGAGACAGAAATCTCCAAGAGGCTAATGTAGTGGGAATGTCTTTAAAACTATTAGGGAAGCCAGGACAGAGCAGGTTGGGGTAGAGAAAAGTGGAACTCCAGTATCAAAGCCCAAGCAATCTTTTAGTGAAGAGGTCTAGAGTTGGGAGAGCCCTTCCAAAGTGTCCTGAAATGAAGCAAAAGGACAAGGAGATGAGTTTTAGTCACTCAGTGAATGTGTCTCTGGAGAGAAGGGCTTTAGATCCCCCCTACTCCTGGCAGTTCCTGTGGGATGCTGGGGGGACAACTCAGTCATGAACCTGGCAGAGGGCAACCCCCCTGGCAGCTGGAGAACAGAGCCAGGTCCTGAAAGAGGAATTTGGGTCACATAGCAATACCCCTGCTACGATGGAATGGCAAAGAGTTTTATGAATTGTCTTCAAAGACAGTTCTTTTAATGCAATGTCTCATTTCCATGGTTTTTATTCTATTTTATCTTCTTGTACACACTGACATGTCAATCCTGTTTACTAAGCGATATTCAATGGGTTTCCTATAGAGCAATGAACCTTAATAGGCAGCTTTTAATTGGCCCACATAGGAAACCACATTACTATTAATTCCATAGCTACAGCATAAAATAAAACCATTGCTTCTCAAACTCTAGAGCAATTAGACCTCTTGGCTATTTGGCTAACTCTGCTTCATGATACCCAATGCAGTTAATTATATTTTTTGATGTTAATAGTCTCTGTCAGTCTCAAGCATAACTTCTCTTTGATGAATATTTAAATTATATTTGAATAAAAATCTTGGTTACATTTCACATTCAGTAATCATCATGCCCTAATAAAGGTCTACTCGTCAAGGATTGAAATAAATGGCAATGTACATATAAATGTCTTGAATCAACTTATCAAATAATATTTGTTATGACCATCATCTATCCTTCTTCCCTAACATATTTTATAAACATCTCTTTGAAAGATATATTTTCATTCACATAACAATCCACAATCTGATTATAAAATTATAAACATTCTTTTAAGTTATATGTATTGAATTCTAAAAATTAATGATGAGAACATCTTAGGACTAGAATATTAATATAATTTAATGTATGGGACAAAAATATCAAATAACAAAATGTCCTGGGAAAATTATTCTCTCATCTCCTCTTACTGTACAGTATTGTTCTTGCTATAAGAACCCAAAGGAATAAGAAAACAAACCTTTGATTTATAAAGTATCTTTCAATTATTGATCTTAGTAAAGGAAAGTATCTGAAGTAATAGGTTTATTTTTTTCCCACACAAAAACTATCTATATAAAAGGCTTGGAAGTGAAGGAAACTTCCAAAAATAGAGACAGGGAGGGAGAGAGAGTGTAAAAGACAAGTCAACTCATTAAATTTAAAATCTCTTCAAAAATTTCACATTATAATAGGAAGACTTTAAACCAGGGATTTATTTACATAAACTCTAAAAGTGAGTTATTCTAGCTCAAATTTTTGAGTGTTTTGATATCTTATCTGCATAAGTGCCACACCTCAAATCGTTAAATTTTGATAATCTTTTAATATCTTCTTAGAAATTCTAAATCTTTGAAATAAAAAGATATCAGAAAGACACAAAGAAGTGTTCTGAAATGCAGACAACAACCTAGGAATGTCCAGTAAACACGACTTCAGCTTTTCAAAGCCATCATTTATACATTAAAAAAAAAAAAGAGAGATATGGGTTCTGGTTTGGAGAGTTCAAAGCTTGTAAACCTTAGGGATCTATTTTTAAGAAACCAAAAATTGCAAGTAGAAAAATCAGGCACAAAAGTAAATACTCATTTTTTGGAGGAAAAAAAAAAAAAACAGGTGAAACTTTAAAACCCAACAACCACCACAATCAACTAAATTCAGAAAACTAAATTAACATTTAATTAATAGATTAGAATTCCTTTCCAATGCCATCTGTTTTTTTTTTTCCTCTTTTTTCTTTTTAAGCTGTGTGTTGCATGGTTGTCTTCTCAAACAACAATTTCATAGTGTCCCTTTCTACAATGTTGCCATTCTTCTGGGATTGTTGATTAACATCTGTCTTTTATTACAAAATATGTACCTACACAGCTGTATGTGCTCCTGCTTGCTGCAATGCTTCAACGTGGGCCCTACAGACCCTGGAATTCTGATAAATTCTGTTTTCTATTATACTCATCAAAGGAGGAGCAACGCAGAACATTTATAATTTTAAGTACTACACTTAATGCTTGCTCTACGTACTCCGCCAAGAATTTACAGGTGAAAACTTAGTTGTCTACAAGAACTAAATGATCTCTTAGTGTCTTACACATTTAATGACAAAGAATTTTTCATAGAATAGCCTGTGGCTTGATCCATTATAAATATTACTTCTCTTCCATGTTCCACCTATCTCAGGTGTCATAAGACATACTTAAATTGCAACATGACATCTCATTTTGCACATTATGTCACAATCAGTAAGGACATATAATGAACAACAGGGTGGTTTCTAAACGACATTTCTTCACCAGAATACTAGCAATAGCTCAACTGTATATGACTCTTCAAACCATGGAAAAAGTATCCCAACAAGCTCAGAATGAATTTATCAAAAACTGAATGTCCACTTAACAGAATCTCCAAATGCTCTTGCTACTTTAAGCCAGCACAAACAAGAAGAGTAACAGGGTAGTCAGGAGAATGAAATCAAAACCTTTAAAGACTGTGTATAAATACTGTATTGTAAATTACACAAAAAATATATTTCAGTGCTTCCAAAAAGGCAAGTGAATGGCTTTGATGTCTTAAGATTCACAGGCTGCATGCAATGCTCATGATTCTACCGTACAGACAGCACAGTATTTTCAGAGACTGTAGGGAAATTCAACATCACCGATAGCTCTGTGGTATAAAATAAAAGCAGTTAAGACCCAAGAGTAATTTCAAGTCCACACACATAAAGCAGCTCTTACTTCAGACACTCTAAGGTCAAGGGTAGAGTGTTTAAGTGAGGTTGAAAACCACATTTTCTTACATCCAGGTGACATGCGAAGCAACACTAGAAGAACAGTGACAGAGATTAGTCACATAATATCCTTGATTCATTTATATGAAAAAAAATACTAAAAGACTACAGAACCATTCTTTGTATTTTTTCATCATGAGACTTTTCCTAGAAACGTCTGAAAGAGACACTAGGTCAAAAACTAAATGGGGGTAACAAAAAGCATTGAAAAACTTTAATTGTTTAATATATTTAAGAAAAGTACTTAGCAAAACAAGAAGATGACTTACACCCAGAAGACAGATGTGCACTAGTAAAATGCCACCAGAAACCTAACTGCTCACAATTTATACAATGCACAAAGTACAGTGTCAATACTGTTGCGTTTTGTTGTTGCTATGCTATTATTACGGTTTGTGTGCTTATGATTTCAGCACATGATACATAGAAAATAAAGCCACAATAGCTGACAATCTGTTTTTTAAATTAACAGTACATGCTTTTCTCTCTTCATTTAATAAAATTAGCCAACAGAATATTCTGTAAATGATCCTGAATCACCTGCTCCCAAATTGCTAGTAAGAAAACAATAAGGATTTGGGGTAAATCAATACTAATAGTGATTTCTCTTCTAAATAATAGATGTATATTTTATTTACTTGGAAATCTTATTAAATGTACAAGGATAATTAGAATGGAAATTTGTCAATTTTACCTAAAACCGTATTTGATTATTTTTCATTGACTACAATGTATAGCATATTTTACACAGCAAAATTATTCTTAAAATTGTATGTATACCCATATTATTTTCCTGTTAATAAAAATAAAACTGTACAGCATACTAAAAATAATTTTAAGTGAAATCTTTATTCATTGTTTGTTCTCTTGTTGATGTCCTTTTTTTTAAACTGGTAGAAAGATGCATTTTGTTATATTTCTATTACACTGGTATTGAAGGTATTTTTGGGGAGATGAATAGTGAGAACAAAAGAAAAAGCCAAATCCAAAGCTAAATTAATGACTATGTCTTGGTTTGTAACTCTAAAATAAATCCCACAGTTATTACCTGCAACTATGGTTAAAGTTTGCCTGTTTTTCTATTCAAAGTGTAAGTTTTTAAATAGATGTTTAAAAGCTAAATTTTTACACTGTTACTACAGCATCAGAAACACACACATACTAAAACTAAATCACAAGACATGTACTCAAATTTGTATTAGAAAATTGTCTTCTGCAGGCAGATCCTGAGTGTTTCATGTGTGTGTGTGTGTGTGCGCGCACATGTGTAAAACACTACCAGAAACCTCTCTGGCCACAAAAAGTTTCATGAGATAATACATTTATTTAAATTTTAAACATCTGATTAGCCATTAGTGTATCTGCTATATGAATTAGGCACACAAGTTTTGTCAACTAACATGTTTAAATTTATACACTTAAATACAAACCAATATTTTTGTGTATAGCAAAGAACATTCTGAATAAGTAAAAAAAACTACAAGGTGTACAACAACATATGTGCTATAGAAATAGCCTGGTCATTTCACCTATAATATTCATCACTCAAATGAGAAAGCTGGTATAAATAATCCCTAAAGCTATGAAAAGCACTAAAGACCAGTATGATTGTATTGAAATTAACAGATCAAATGACATATCCACGTTTACTATTACTGACTTTTGATTCTATTTCCTCACATTTCTACTTTCAAAAAATAAAAACTGAAACCCAGGCACCAGAACCAAAATGAGATAAAGCTTTGCTTTAGAAAACTAACTTCCTTTCAGTCTGTCTGCAAAAGTGGGGAAAAAAAAATTAAAGTTTAAAACGATTCAAGCTTCTAGAGTTCACTGAATAATCTTTAGGTTACACTGAACACTACTATTGCTGTGCCACTGAGAAGTCAACACTGCTTTCCGGAGCCCACAGACATACTAGAAAAGTAAAACCCACCTACTGTTGGGAAATACCAGTGAAAACAAGCAGTCACACGTGTACCTTCCGCCCTCGTTATTAGTAAAAGAATTGTTTAACTAATTTTCACTTAAAAAGCCAAAACAGAGCACTGTGTAACTGCAGAATCTGCAGTGTGACACTACATCTTTTGCTTTCATTTGATGATCAAGGTCCTAAGGGATATTTAGATAAGTTATCTTCTAAGCCATTTTATAATTTATTAGTCTTTCTTGTATACTAAATGTGAATGTTTAATATGTTTTCTTTTTTTTTTCCCTGCCAATAACCTCCCTTTCCTATAATGAGTGCTTTGGTTTAAATGCCCATCAGTAAGTGACATGAGAAGTCTGTGTCCAATTAGATATACCAATTAGAGCTTTAATGGTTATTTATTACTGTACTAAGGTTCAAGAATCTATACTAGTAACCTCTCAAATCCTTGGCCAAAGACATGTGGGTTGTAATTCCAGTTACTTGTCTTGAAATAACTCAGCCAAGAGTGAGAGAATTAGTGGAAATCCATCAAGTAACAGAAAATAACCTAAGTAAACTGCATAGAGATGATGGGTTAGTAGCACTTGAGTTATTTATTTTTCCCCATATGTATTTCATCCTAATGGACAAAAGGTTGATAAACCTGACACCACAGATAGATAAAAAGCACTTGGGATAAATAGCATAAGGGTAAGAATGGAGTTTCTCAGAAGTAGCAGGCTTAGATCCTATGGGAATGAACAAATGTACTGATTAAAGGCAAGAGAAGAGTATTCCTAACTAGGAAGCATTTATAATAATGTAAGAATATAAAATACTAACTCCCAAAATACTATAAAACATTAATTTAGACAAAAAGGCAGATCGAGTTAGTATTTTTGTCCCTAATAAATGCTATTTATGAGGAAGAGATCTGAAGGTCATAAAAAAAGTAACTGAAAAATTTAGTATTACCTGCAAAGAGGTATCAGTATATATGTGTTTATCACATTTAAAAACAAAAACTCGTGAAGCTCTGACTTGGACACAAAGCTTCTTTAGAAAAATGAATGATCAATATAAAAGTTGAGCAGCTTGTATGTCAAGGAGAGCACACAAAGTGAAATCTATAATCATGAAGTCTGCCAGAGAACACCGACAGAACTGTGGCTGCATTTTAATGGATTTTCTTGGATGAATTCTGAGAAGCTTTGATATTCACCATTTCTTAGAATAAACTGTATGTGTGTATGTATTTAAGTATATCCTTTAAGTAATGTATGCATAATTAATGTCTATTAGTATATCTGAAAATAACATTACTATACAAAAAAACCAATCATGTAAATTCAAAGCTGTTTAAGAATTTTCATAAAATTATTAATCATTCAAGATATAGACAATTTGAGTTTTTGGACTCTAAGGTAAATAATTCAGCCTTTTTCAAAGGTTCATGATATAAAAAAGGGTTATCATTCTGCTGCTCATTCCCAGGGATATTTTTAAATAAACTAGGAGATCATACAGGCAGCAACAGAATAAAGTATGCCATGTGCAGTAACTGTTGATTCTCCAAGTGTAATAAAAGGGGGTTAGAATATGATGAGCAATGTTCTTCTGCAGCTCCAATAACCCTGGTGTTGAATGACTCTTTTTAAATAGATCCCTTGGCCCACCACCCAATCCTCCACCCGAAGGTCTCTAGCTATGTGCCTGGCTGGCACCAAGAACAAGAAGGTGGCATGGCAGAGGGAAAGACCACTCTGCTTGTTTCAGGCTGCAAGGTCCTCTGCACTGTAAAGAACTGACAAACCCATGCATGCACATACGTATACAGGAACACACTCCTTCAAATCCTCAGGCACACAAGAAAATGTCACCACATGAATTCTTCTTGTGTTAAAAATGTTAAATAAAATGTAATTATTACACTTAGAAATAATAGGACGGGACACTGACAGATTTAGAAAGGGGAAAGTCAACGACAGAAAAGTGATAAATAGGGTATGGGAGAGGAATAGATTTTATGCGGTACCTACACATTACAGCCTATTTCCAGCTCCCAAAACTTTGTGTCCCTTGGTTTAAAATAGTAAACTTCACCTGACTTCTAGAAGTTAGATTTCCTTTCCTTTATGACAGTGATGACAAATGTTTTAGAGATGAGTGTCCAAACTACAACCTGAAACCCACTTATTTTTTGCAAAGTGCCAACACTGGAATTAAACCTGAGGTTGGCTTAAAAAAAAAAAGAAGCGTCTGCTGCCGATGGTCAGCTGCTGGGTCGTGCACCAACAGGGCTCTGTGCGCCCACTGTGGCATGTGTGCCACAGGTTCACCACTGCTGCTTTATGATAAATACTCCTTAACGACACCCTGACTTTATAATTCATGAATTTATTCACTTTTTAGTTCCATGTGGCCAGGTTACTGCCCAATTCTTGCTGGTCTATGCAAGGTTGATTACCATTTTTCTTGATTTCTACCCTTAAATTCTGCTATCTTGGAAATCCTAGCAATTTTTATATATGAGCTGTTAAAATGGAATAGAAATCTTCAACATCATCAAGAAAAATAGCATCACTTCTATAGTTTACTACTGGCTTATAAGACATTATCCTCCTATGCCTGCTCCAGTTTCCTTGATAGCAACTTTACCTCTGCCCCTCAAATGACAGGGGTTGTCTAGAGCTTCTGCATACTTAAACTACGTAGTCTCTGGGTAATGTCATCTATTTCCTTGAAACTATCAACTTCAACTCTCTTCCATCTATATGTTTACCTTTGGCCACTCATGCAGATACCAAACCTGTATAAACCACTGGCTGCTGAAATACAGTGGTACCTTGTTTCATGAATGGTTTTGTTTGTGAACAATTTGGTTCACTAACAAGCATTAGGCAATATTTTGTTTTTGTTTGTAAACTCTGCATCGGGTGACAAACACGAATGTGGCCATCTTTTTCAGGATTGGGGAACAAATGAAGTTGGTGAACTGAGGCACCACTAAATCTGTAAACAAGACACCCTGTACCGGAACAAACTCACAGGAGCTGAACTGGACACCATAACAAACAAATATATATTGAATGTTTTGTTTAATAACAACACAGTTATGTTATTCTATTCTAGTCAGTTGCTTTCTATACATGGAAAGAACATTTTTGGCTACCTAAAAGAATTGAGGATACCAGGACAGTTCCCCAAACCTAGGACATGACAGTCTTTCACTGAGCAATTTCAATACCAAGAGTCTGTTTCAGTCAATTACACAAAATGCTCCTTTCAAACACAGGGAAGAGCTAAAGCCTGTAGTACTAGTCTCTTCTCTTTGTCTGTACAAAGGTACACTAATATGCACATGACAGCATGAATTGCTCTGTAAAGATGACCTAACTATGCACGTTAGCTTTATACTCAATACTGAAATATAAATTTGTAAATATTTACATACTTATGTACTTTCAGATCTCTAGACAAAAATGCTAGAACATTAAGAACACATTACAAAGCCAAATTAAAAACAAAAAAAGAAACAAAAGCAGCAAACTGCCTTGATGACAATGATCAGATAGATTCTTAAGAGAGAACATAAAACAGAGAGGTTGAGAAAGAACTTTAGGTACAATTTAGCACATCAGTTTAAGACACTAGACTGTAATCAAGTATTGCAAATCACAGATACTGTTAGCAAAATCCTAATTTACTTATTAATCAAATCAGATACTTCAAAGTAACAGCAGAAATATTTTTGTTAATGAACTTAATGTGTTGTGTTTTTATATTGTGTTGTCTCACAATTATCTTCAAAGATTACTAAAAATATTATCCGTAATGGTGACTATTTCAAATGTATAAAATATAAACAATTTTAAGAAAGAATTTCTATTTGTGCTTTTTAGGATGAGCCACTCAGAATACTTAAAGGACAAACACACATGTTGAGTATATCTTAGTCCAAAAATTTCTAAAATGCTGTATGATAGGAGATTTTCAAAATTTGAAATAGATGAAGTATTTTGGATTTTAGGTTTCTGGATTAGGGATGCTCAAACAGTAAAATCTGTGTGAATATTCCAAAGTCCAACTTCTGAAACATTTGTGGTCCTAAGCATTTTAGTCCGTCACTAACAAACCTTAGTTTTACACTTTAAAATGAGGACAAAATGAGAAATGAATATAATAATTTTATGGTCAAGGTTTGAATTACAAGTGTATTTATTTGCTTGATTCTTAACTACCAGAAGTGGTAACTGGAGGAGAAAGATAAAAAACTTTGAAATAAAAAGCAAACATACTGCAATGGTACTAAAATTTCTGTGTCTGTATCACTGTTCATATGGAAAAATTTTAGTATTTTTATTTGAGCTTTCCAAAGAGGAATTTTTCACATTAAAGAAATAAACATAACTCTCCCTATTGCATCACAAAATATCAGATTTCGAGGATTATAAATGGAAAAATTTGCTAAGTTGTTAGGTGTTTAGCACTTTAAAATTAAAGAGTCAAGTTATTCTACATATTCAGTAATTATTCATAATGATTTAGTTTCAAAAATGCAGCCTATCTTGTTTTTCTTATAGTTACTGGAAATTCTAAACTAGTCAAATATGACAGAATTCCTTAAGGTTTTTAGTGTGATACACATATAGGGCACTTGTCACTTACAACTATGGAACTAATTTTAAAATCATCTCAACCTTGTCTTCTTTTTCACTTAAGTGTTCATGTTTAAACCATCATTCTGCTGATTGAATAATTATAGGTCACCAGTGTAATACCACTTAAAATGGATTTTCTGCTGTTAGTGTAGGAATTACCCCTTATTTGCACCTATACACCATATAACTGGAGATTCTGGTAATAAGGGCAAAAGGAACAAATAAAGGCTTTTACACAGTTCAAATGACCCTAGTTTCCAGATCTTTTTTTATATAATATCAGCCAGGTGTGGTGGAGCAAGCATGTAATGTTATATCCTCCAGAGGTTGACACAGGATCACAAGTTTGAGGACAGCCTGAGCAATTTTCTGAGACTCTGTCTCAGAATAACACTAAAAAAAAAAAAAAAAAAAAAAAAAAAAAAAAAAAAAAAAAAAAAAAAAAAAAAAAAAAAAAAAAAAAAAAAAAAAAAAAAAAAAAAAAAAAAAACACTTGGGGATGTAGCTTCATGGTAAAGTACTTGTCTAGCATGATTAAGTAGCTACGTTTAATCCTCAATACTATTAACAAATAAAGTACAGTAATATCAAGAAATGCAGCCCCCATTTACAAAATAAATGATGAAAATGATATTCATACATCAAAGTGTAAGACACATCTGATTAGGTATTTGCCATGTACTCAAATGTAATAACTTGGCAAAGATCATTTAAAATGTATCATTCTTTAAACCCAGCACTGCTAAACTTTCTCTTTGTATCACCTCCCACTGTCTTTTGCTGGTAAGTCTAGTAAAAACAGGTATTCACACTTAACAATTCTCTATTTCACTCCAGCCTGCTTCTGGAAGCCTAACTCATGTCACTGCCAATGAAAGGTGAACTAACATGTGAACAATGGGATTAATGGTCAACTACCACCCAGTGTGTGTCTGTCTCCCCAAGGACAGGTGGTTTCCAGATTTTGAAATACCTTGTGCAAAATGTTGAACAGGTTTAGTATCCATCATGTGAAATGCCTGACACCTGAAATATTTCAGATATTAAAGTTTTTTGGGAAATATATACACATATACAATGAGATATAATGGGGATAAGGCAAATCTAAATACAAAATTCACTTAGATTTCAAATATACTGTGTGTGTATGTGTGTGTGTGTGTGTGTGTGTGTGTATATATACACACACATATACCTGAAGGTAATTTTATACAGTATGTCCATCAGTTTGGGCTTTGACTGCAACCTATCACACAAACTTACAGGTAGTAGTGTTTTCTATTTGTGCGGCTTCATGTTGATGTTCAAAAAGTTTAAGATTCTTTTTTTTTTCTTTTCTTTTTTTCCTTGTACCTAGAATCGAACTCATAACCACACACTTGTCAGGCAGGTGCTATGTCACTGAGCTATAACCCCAGCAAGTTTAAGATTCGGAAGTATATCCGACTTTGGATTTTCTGATTAGGGAAGTTCCACTTTCAAAATCCATTTTACTCAGGAAAATTAAACTATAAAAAGTGATTTGTTTTACAGGCCAGAATTTCAAACTTATACTACTCATAAAAATATGGCAGCATTGTGCTTGCTTCGACAGCACATATACTAAAATTGGAACAATACAGAGAAGATTAGCATGGCCCCTGTGCAAGGATGACAAGTGAATTTGTGAAGCATTTCATATTTTTGCCATTTTGGATTTATTATTGTCTTGTTTTGAAGTCCTATATTACATTCATTGTTTTGTTTTTATTGGTTATGTTCTGTTTTGTTTTGTTTTTTACTATGTCTGAGGGTATGGGCAGCTGTTTTGGGGATGACAAGAGGCATTATGGTGGCCATTGTTGATTTCCTATTATCTTGAAGTCCTGTATCACTTATACTGTTTTGCTTTGATTGGCTTTATTGTTTTATTTTGCTTGGTTTTATTCTCCTTAAAATAAAATTTTTTTAAAATGGAAGCACTATTCATGCAAGCACTATTGATACAAATGACATTTTGGACTTAATTTTATAACAACAATGTCAATAAGATGATATAAGCAAAATCTACTAGAAATCTTTCAAAAGTAAGATGATACAGTCTGATTTCTTAAAAAACATCTTAATGATCTTAACAGAATCAGCATCCAAAAAAGGGGACAAAACTGTCAATAAAAAATATGCTAAAACAAAACACGATGAGCCACACTCTTAAAACATGGAGATATTTTTCATCTTTTCAGCTGAATTACCTTCTGTAATTAATGAATAGAAACTCAGTGGAGAAAGAAAATAGATAAAAACTATCATAGCTTACATTTCAATTAAAAAAAAGATACTTTGTCATGTCTGAATATATATAGAGACTATATATGTATATATATATATTTTTTTAGACTATATATATATGCACTCTAGATTCATTATACTCCAACCTTACTGAATTATGACTTTTGCAAAATAGCTAAAGCCCAATTAGTAACACTTTAATAAAAACTACAGTGCCTTACGAAACTCAATTATGTCATATTTTATATTGCCTTGAATTTTAGTCTCCTAATGGTGGATGATAAATTCTACTCAATACTGAATTTCAAACAAAAGAAAATTTGACTTTAGTCTTATCTTTAAAATCATTTTGTACAATGTAAAAGATCAAAAACAGAGAGAAAGTAATGCTTTGAATTATAAAGAATAGAACCTTACTAGAATATGTTTAACTATCTGTATACTATTTGACGATGGCAGACAGCTCCACTCACTATTCAAAAATGTGGTTTCTATCTTGCCTTAACAAATATGCTATGTTGGTGACACTCTTCTACTAGTCTTCTAGTATTATGGCACTCTCATGACTAAGCTATCTTTTAGGAAAGATAACCAAAAGTTAAAGCTATTGAAATAGTACTTTTCTATAGCTCCTTGGAAAAACAAGGGACTGTATTCTTAGCTATATGCTTTCTTAGTTTGAATTTGTTGTTTTATTCTGGTTTACTGTTATTATCAAAAGCATGATAAGATAAGCCAGAAACTGGATGAAAATATCTGTAAAAAACACAACTGATAAAAAGGACTGTTATCCAAAATACACAATGAATTCTTAACAAAACAAGAAAAAAACTCTTTTTTTAAAAACCTAACACTAGATAGATAATTCACCAAAGACATACAGAGGGCAACAGGCACATAAGAAATGCTCCCACTATGAAATTACCAATTAAAACAACAAGGCACTACCACTTCACACCTATTAGAATGGCTAAAACCCAAACACAATATCAAATGCCAGCAAAGTGTGGACCAATATTCAGTGCTGGTAGGAATGAAAAATGATAGTCACTTATGAAAATAGTCTGACAGTTTCTTAGAAAACTACACATACTTTTATTGTACTCCTTGACATTTACCCAAATGAATTGAAAACATATGTCCACAGAAAACTTGCACACATATATTTATAGATGCTCTATTCATAAAAATCTAAATTTAAAGCAATCAAAATGTCCTTCAGTATGTGACTAGGTGAACTGTGGCAACATCTAGTCAATGGAGTATTATTCTGTGCTAAAAAGACATGAGCTAACAAGACACATTGGAAACTTAAACACAAAACAGAAGAGAGAGAGAGAGATAGCAAGTAGCAAAGTTCAAATACTTCCCCAAACTACCTACTACATTGTTTCAAAAATATTTTACTGTATAAGCTCATTTATTCCATTTATATTACTAGTTTACCTTAGCGTGGTGAAAACAAAGTTTCGTGTTATTTTATTATCTGTGTCTTTCTCATGAGAATCTTTTTGGTCTATGTCTTTTTCATGAGAATCTTTTTGGTCGATGTCTTGTACTCGGAAGATAATAACAAGTATTCACTATTGTTATTCTCTTATTATTTTGTTGTGAAATTGTTTTGGATTTTTTCTTTCTCTTTTCTTTTTCTTTTTTTTTTTTTTTTTTGTGCCTGGGATCAAACTCACAACCTCGCACCTGCCAGGCAGGCGTGTACACCACTGAGCTAAATTCCCGGGCCTATTTTTTGAGTCAGGGTTTCACTATGCAGTTCAGGCTGGTCTCGAACTCACTTTGTCACTCAGGCTGGTCTCAAACTCACAAGGATCCTCCTGTTTCAGCCTCCCGAGTGCTGGGATTAAAGGCTGTGCCACTATGCCCGGCTTGCTTTAGATTTTTTCATTTAAAAATGCATATCACGAAGTCAAAGAACCCAATCTGGAAAGGCATGTGATTCTAACTATTTCACATTGGACAAAGTGCAGAACTAAGCAGACAGTACAAGGATGGGTAGTTGTCAAGGGTCCCAGAGGAGGAAGGGAGAGGAGATGAAGTAGAGAATTTTTAGGGCAGTGAAACCATATGATATAATGGGGGGCACATACCATAGCACATTTATCAAAACATACAGAATATACAACACTGAGCATGAACCCTAATGTCAACTGTGGGCTTTGGAGGACAAGGACACGTTGGTGGGGGTTCGACTGACTGAAACAAATGAACCACTGTGGTGTAAGACACTGATAAGGAGGGAAATGTTCTCAGGTGGCAATAGTTTAGCTTAGCTGTGAACCTAAAACTGCTCTAAAAACTAATGTCGATTCAAAGAAAGAAGTTCAGAAACAATTATTAACGAAGACTCCAGGCATAAAAACATTCTTATTACAGAAAATATTTCAATTCTTGAAGCCTCAAAAATCAAGATTACAGGACAGCCCCACCCACGCCTCTCCCTGTGAGTCAGCGCCATTCGTGGACTACGTGGCGGAGAGAACCAGGCCTCACGAGAAGGTGATCCCCGCCTGGAAACCAGTGCCATTTGCAAGCTGCTGCCAGATTGGGGACAGCCACGCCCAAGCCTCTCTCCAGGAGTCTGCGCGCCATTTGCGGACTGAGGGGGATCCAGGCCTCACCTGGAAGCAATCATGGCCAAGAAACCATACTGTTTTCATTGTTTTGTTGGGTTGGGTTTTATTCTCTTTTGTTTTGTTTGATTATGTTAAATCTGATGACATTAGCAGCTATCTGAAAGTTAATGAGACATATTATGATGACCATTATGAATTTACTAGTGGCTTGTTTTGAGGTCCTTTATTGCATTCACTGTTTTGGTTTTATTGTTTCTAGTCTGTTCTGTTCTGTTCTATTTTTACTATGTCTGAAGGTATCTGCAACTATTTTGAAGACAACAAAAGGCATTATGGTAACTACTGTTGGTTTCATAAAATTTTGAAGTCCTGTATCACTTATGCTGTTTTATTTTTGATTGGTTTTATTCTGTTTATTTTCCTTGCTTTTATCCTCTTTAAAATAAAATAAAACAAAAATAAAATAAATAAAAACACCAAGATTACATTTGAATTGTTCTTCATTTTCCAGTATGTAAGATGAAAAGGTATGACATATCCTCTGTCTATATTAAAGTGCTTAGATTTGAATGTTGTAGGAAATGTAGTATCAAGTAGAAATCAATAGCAGTAGGTAAAAATCCAATGCAATTTAATTTACAGACCGAGATATACAATTACAGTAACTTTGCACATTAGGATCTGGTAAAACCGGGTATTAACACATGAATATCTACCTTTGTGTCATAATTTTGAAGGCATCTGGGAGGTAGCAGTCTGTATTCTCCATCTGAAATGGGTCAGCATCACAGATCTTGTCATCTGTCCGACCGTAGTTAGCGCTCTCAATCATGATGACGTCACTGCCCGGACACCGCAGATCAATAGAATAACCTTCGCAGGATAGTTCTCGTCTGACTAACCCAAACGGTAAAGCTGCTCTGCTGAAACCTTAAAGTAAAAAGAAAGAAAATTAAACCTTAATTCATTTATAACAAACTGTTTTAAAGAAGCTTTGTTAATATAGCTCATGTTTATAATTAAAGTGTCACATATACACTTACCTATATCAGAAATTTATTATTTTTTCTATGTGTCTTTATGCTGTTTTATTTTTGACTGGTTTTATTCTGTTTATTTTCCTTGCTTTTATCCTCTTTAAAATACCTTATGTACATCATTTCCTCTTTATTCTTACCTATATCAGAAATTCATTATTTTTTCTATGTGTCTTTATTTGGACTCATCATTTTTATAATATCTTTTGAAATTATACTATCAAAACCTTTTCTATATAATCTAGCATAAACACAAATGCAACTGTTCCTTTGGTGTATATCTAAAGAAAAATGACACATTTCATCAACTTCATAAGCAAGGACATGCTTTATTACAAATATCGAATATATTTTCTTATCAAGGACAATTTTTATTCATGCAGTGGAATAAAAGCTCTGCTATATACTGGGCCCTACTTTGTCATTTAATATACACATATTCACTGCTGACACACAACATTAATCTAAAAATACTCTTAATTTTTCCCTCCAATAAAATACTTAAGATAGTGATATAATTATATCACACTTTCTTCAATTTATAGACACTAAAATTGGCATCACTGAAAGGATTTAGCAGATAGGCATTTAAAGAGCACAGCACTACTGTACTTGGATGTAACTCAATCCAGTCCAACAAGTTAAAAGACCTAAAAGAAACAAAATTTCTCTACACTTTCCCTGTACGATCTACAACACGAACATGAAACATCTGTGACATCATCTTTAACACCTACATGGTTCCAAAAGGAAATGATGTACATAAAGGTATAAATGCTACATGAATTTATATATGGTACACATCAGACTGAAGATCACCACTGTGTACATATGACAGACAAAAGACTCTTAAATAGAATAAAAGATTAGAATGTGACGTTTTAATCACAGCTTTCACCCAGGAGTCCCATGAAGTATCGAGGCACAGCACAAAAGGTAAAAGCACAGAAAGCCAAGCAGAGCAAAGTCTGCATCACAGGTACCTGCGCTACACTAGCATGGTGAGCTACCGAAACTTCTCAAACACTGGCTGAATGCTTTAGTTCAGTTCTTTAGCTTGTCACTGTCTACTGCGGGTCCATCACAAAAGGCACGCTTTATTTTTATTTCTATTGTTTTAATTACTCTGCACTGTATGACTTATTGTATGTATTCTGTTTATAGAAAAGCTGACACTCAGACGTAAAAGAACACTTACAAGTTATAAACTTCCAATTCAAACCGGGTTGTATCTAGGTCAAGGTAATTTGAAAGCCTCTCGCTGTATTCTTATCATACAACTCCTGTCACTAATTTAGTGAAATACAGTCATCTGTATGAAAATGCATCTACTTTCTAAGATATGAATGAAATTCCAGAAGAGTTACTGGGTCACACAATGGTATGATTTAAAATACTACTAATTCTCAAACTGAGTGAGCCCTCGATTCTACTGAAAACAGATGTAACTGAACTGAAAGAGAAAAGGAAAAAAGAGTGATTTAAAACACAGGCATCCTCAGAGAATCACGGCAAACATCGGCCTTAGTGGATTTGTACTAAGAAAGTTTATGGTACTAGGATAGCACTAACCATATGTGTAAAGGTACAGTATTAATGAAAAGAAAATACAGAGAAAGAAAAGCAAATGTCATGACAAACAGTATACAAGTCAAGCTAACAAAGACATCTCAAACAGGGCTTTATGTTTACATTTATATACATATGAAATATATAATTATGTATTTAAATATGTAATACATACAATCTTATATGCATTTTTCTCTCCTGATCCTGTACTGTATAAATAATTCAGTTTAAATTAATACTATTGCATTTGCTATAATGCAAAATATTGTATGGCTTCAGAAGTTGAATTGTACTTGTGGCAAAAATAATATGGAAATTCAAACAAGTTCCATCAAGCATAATTTTAGAGCACAACCTTTTGAGAGATGATTTCTAATTGTTCCACAAGAAAACAGAATAAATTATATTATTAAAAATGTTAGGACTATTAGAACATCCTATTAAAAGACTGGCTTGGAGCAATAATTCACAATTATTACTATTATATCAAAATTATAATTAATTATGAGCCAGTGTGATTTTTAAACTAAATCTTCTAATTTTTGTGGTTATTAATTTGTAGGGTTATACTATAACTCTGAATGAATTTTACTCTGTTTTCAAAAGTTACACAGTTGAGAATCTTGCTGTTTTAATAATGCACAGAGAGAATTTTTAAAGTCTAAGTCATGAACATCCAAAAAAGTCAAGTCAGGAAAGTGAAGTTCAAAATAATTTACTACACTTAATAAAAATCTACTGGCAAAAAGAGATCTTGGTACGTGTGTTTTTACTGCAAAGAACCTAAGATTTCTAGTGATGTATATTGTTTACTTAATATTAAAATGATTACTGTTTTAATCATAAATGATATTTTTCAAAATTCTTGTTCTTACTTGTATACTGAACTTCACATATTTTTCTTAACATGCTTATTATGACAACACATTACCGCCCATATTCATTTTCAGTATACATCTACCCTGTTAGATTGTGATGGTGAGGTCTTAGCCACAATGCCAATACCATGAGCAGCAAGAAGTATTTGCAAAATGTAATATAAACTGCAATATGACTTCCTCTGTAATAACTATTTCTTTTGGTAGTAAAAACTAAAACGGTCATTATTTTTTAAAAAAGAAATGACTTATAATAAACGAAAATTACGTGCCATCCCTCAAGAACAACAACAACAATTTTTAAATTGTTTATTTGTAGTTTTTTATGTGTCACTGGGATTCATTAGTGTTTCTCACAAGACAGGTAGCTAAGCTACATATTTGTGAATTTTCCTTGATCTAAACTACTGTGTTTATAGCCAGAAAAAATACGAAAAAAGAAATAAAATTAAATAGTATACAACAGATAACATTACAGTAACTCGCTGATGGTGTGGGGATGAATGCTTACACAGATCTTTCTGGATTAATTATTTAAAAGTCTTAGTGAATGAGGGAAACAAATGCAAGCCGGTTAGGAAAAGGAAAAGTCCACATAAATTTTTAAGAAAAATGTAAACGGCTATGCCTTCTTTGGACATTTCACTTTATTCCTCTAAAAACCTAAGGGGTATGGTTTAACCTCTTCATCCTACTACACAAGGGGCTGAGCCAAGAGAATCTCAAGTTTGAGGTGGCCTGGGCAGCTTAGCAAGACCTCTCTCAAAATAAAATTTATAGGGGAATGGGGGAAAAAGCTGGGATGCAGCTCAGTGGTAGTGTGCTTGACTACCATGGGTTCGATCTTGAGTACCACATTAAAAAAAAAAAAAGTTTGGAAAGCCCAACTCAATATTTTCAAAGTAAATCAAAAGTTAGACGAGAACCTTATTTCTAAAAATATTTATTTACTCCTTTATTTATATCACATTAATGACCTATGATAATGAGTCACAGAAAAAAAACTGTAAAAACAGATAAAGTCATTTTTAAAGCACTTTCTTTCTTTGTATGAAGCACTTCTAAACTATTTAAAATGAGCTATTTTAGAGAAATACTGTTAAAAACTCATTTGTCAAGTTCACATCATTGATCACCAACTCTGATTCCATCAGAGTCACCTGGTAAAGCTTTTAGAGGTGACAGATCAGCGGGCTGTATTCCAGACCTACTGAACCAGAATCTGCATTTTGATGAAGCAGGGCTATGTGTATTTGCAGAGGAAAACCTTACTTATTTACACCGTACTGATATAATAACTTAGATGCACCAAGAATTTCTCTAAGGTCTTTTAAAAATAGTTTTTATTTCTCTATTGAGATTACATATTTGTCAAGTCATTGTCATCATATTTCCTCTTAATTCTCAAATATAGTTTTACTTTAATCTATGAACATTTTTGTAATAGCTGCTTTCAAATGTTTGTCTGCTAAATCTATCATCCGGGCCCACAGCAGAAGCAATTTTTATTGAATATTTTTTCTCCAGAGTCTGGACCATCTTTCCTGTTTCTCCGTGTATCTCATAAAACGTTTGCAGTTGCTGAAAAAGTGTACATTTTAAATAATAAACTCTTAGCAACTCTGGATTCAAATTTCTTACTGTGATAAATAGTGTCTTGGCTGACTCTACAGAAAAATCTGTCTTCCCCACAGAGTGCAGCAACCCATGCCTCTGCTCGTGGCTTTGTTTTACTTTGTTTTTATTATTTAGCCTGGGTACCTAGATAGAGGTCATCACTGTCAGTATAATTCAGTGGTCAGCCCATGACTGGGCACTGGCTGCACCAAAACGATGAGCTCATCATGTGGCCCTTACTCTCTGCTGATCTGAGTGTGTGTTAGGAAGAGTATGCAATGTTTGCCCACTTTTCAATCTTCTTTTCTTTCAAGTCCCCTACTGTGTCTGCACATGTGTAGCTTTAAGGATGCATAGAGAATCTATGGCTCTTTCACTTCCATGACTTGCCTGATGAGTTTCAGGCTGACCCCTCAGTCTTCCCAAATGGAACCAGTAACTAAATGCTGGCAGCCTTCCTGGTCACACTGCTGGGTAGGGGCTTGGCCCTCAACACTAAATAGAATTTGAGCTTCCACTGCTCATACACAACAGAAATTCTAGCAGATTTTCATAAATAAATGCTCTCCGTTGGTTGTTTGGCTTTGTTTAATTTCCAGAGTTCCAAATGGCTGTTGCTGATGACATTGTCCAATTTTATCCTTGTTTTAGATGTCTAATTTTATATTTGTTTTATTCCACTATTGTCCAAAGTTCCTCTAAGGAATTTCTAAAAATTTCCTGACTAAAAGTCATCAAAACCACCAAACATATAGGTACTATAGTATCACCATTTTACTGAGGAGAAAAGTTTTTTCATTTTCCAAGGTCACAGATCCAGTAGAATAAAATTAGGATTTGAAACCCAGCAATCTGGCTCCTTGGTTCATGGTCTGAAATGTTATTTTAAGGATGACAAGAGCAGCATGTTTGGGGATCCCTGTCATGCAGGACATCGTTAGGGTGGACTGGGTGCTGCCAGGCTTGGAAGAGGAGGAGCAGGAAAGGCAACCGTGTATCTGATCCTAAAGAAACCCACGAAGTGGCGCAGTCCACATCATCACAATAAAGGAGTCTCTAAATTAAAGCCTTTCACCACACTTACTATGATACTTATTCTAAACTGTATTTTCATTTCAACAAAGAAAAAAATAAAGCATTCCAACAAACGAAGTGTAGTAATCCAATCCATCTTGTGACCCACACAATCGAAGAAAGAGGAGGTGGGAGGCTCTGTGAGCAAAAAATCAATACTGCAGCTTTGTGCTGTGCAAATGTGAATACTGCCAAATAGCAGTGCTTAGAGGAAAATGAACTGTTTTGCTCCATTTCTCCTCTCTGAACAAATGATTCTGAAAAGACAGTCCTCCCCCGACCCCTACCCCCACAAGCTATAAAATGTCAGGCAATAACTGTGCTTTAGGCAAGTGATTGGAATGGACACCTCTCAGCAACAGGTGCAGTGACTTGGGACTCAAATCGTTCGCATTCAGGGAGTGACTCCTAATAAACAGATGCACAGCTACCGGGCTGGAACTTGTAGGACCAGAACTGGAATTCCACCACTGGATTTCATGTCGTTGATAAGCATTTTTGCAAGATAATATGGTGCTCTGGCAACACACACTTTGTTAGGATGGATTTCAAACACTTGATTAGGAACATTTTGTCTTCTACTATCATCTCCACTATGTCTGTTCTTTATATATTTCTATAAAAATCAGATATTCCTATAAAAACATTCTGATTAGGCTGTAAGATAAAAAGCTCAACTTTTCTCGAACTGTTTTTCTTAATTACTTTGAACTAAACCCTGTCATGAATGTTGCCCATACTGTCTGCGGGCCCCAGTAAGCACGGTGCCTCTGATTACCAGAGACCTCTACGGGACTGAGGCTGTGACTCCAAGCTCTAATGAAACATTAACTTGGGCCACATGCTTACTAGCACTGGCATATGAAATTTCACAATTACTCCTATTAATACATGCTAATGAAATTTCTTCCTACAATGGAAATGCATGTTAAAAGTACATCTCAACGATACATTAAGTTACTAATAGTTGACTTGTTTCATTTATCTCTACATATTCAGTCAGTTAAGCACAATTTTAAAAAATTGGAGATGTAGAATATATCTTTATACTAAAAGGCAATCTGTTTTAAAAAAAACTAGTTAATGTATATTTGTAGGTCACTGTTGGTTAAGATCCACTCAGAAAAAATTTTATCAAACCCTACAATATCAGACATTTTTGTGCTCATTAATATAACCATTTTGATGTGTCTATGTTATGTGGAGCCTAAACTGACACGTGGAAAATAAAAAATGTTTATTCCATGACCTTGTTTTTATGCTAAGAATGAAGAAAATAAACATAAACAACCGTCATTTCACAGCATAGGCACATTAACCAAGAATATGTACCAATTTTAGTATAAACAGGATAAACTCAGGTCATTTGCAGGAAAATGGATGCCCCCTGAGACCATACTGTTAAGTGAAATAAAGCAGACCCACAAATTTAAATGTCACACGCTTTCTCCTGGATGAGAAACCCAAAATATAAATAAAGAGCAAAAATAAAAGATAGCTAACAGGAGATAGGATGACAGATCTTTTGCAAAAGGAAGAGAACAAAGAGTGCAGGGAGCAGGAGGAGATGAAAAAAGAATTATTCTGTACATGCACCAACTCCACATAAGGAAACTAATCATTACTGCCAACAAGTATGAATAATGATGAAAAATTGAAAGAAAAAGAAATACCAAAGAAATCCTCATGGAAATATAAAAGTTTTGCAAAAGACTGTATTCAAACAATGTAAGATTGTGCAACTTAAAAATAACCAACTCGGCACAAATGAGTGACATGCCTTAGCTTCAGGTGTCATTCTGGTTTAGAAGTTGTGGCTTATTTTAAATAAAAACCTAAACTGGAGCTGGCTGGGTGTGATAGATTAAATCCCTATTCTCTGGTTGGATCTCAAATTCAAAGCCCAATTTGAGTGACTTAATAAGACCCTGTCTCAAAAACAAAACAAAACTCATGGGGATGGGTCAGGGTTGAGATGTGTAGCTTAGTGTGACTGTCCTGAGTTCAATCCTCAGGGCTAACAAACAGATGACAAAAAAACTAAGCTGGAAATTTTAAATTATGAAGCATTTCAAAATTTCTTCTCTAAGGTCTTCAGTTTATTCGAAAATTTGTAATGTCATATGAAGTAACATCAAATGAAATCTAAAGTGCTCCATTTAACAGTAGAAATACATTCAAATAAATGCATAATGAAAAATTAATACATAAACCCAGTTATATAAAATACAAGGAAAATTTTGAACTTTGGTATTTGTTTAGAATCACCAAACTGAACACTTTCATCAGACACTCTAAGGTAATAAGGTAATTTAGAATGCCATCAGCTGCTAGGTTCAAATATTACCATTTCTAAAAAGCTTCTGGATATTTTAAGGAGAAAGCATGCATTAGGAGTCCTTCAAAACATTTGGGGTTAAATTCCTTTTTCGAAAGAAAGTGATCTCTCCCACTTAAAAACTTCTAAATTATCCACCACTGAGGAATAATTCACAACTGCCATTAAAACACAGCAATTTAAGTTATAAAATACTATCAGTGTAATACTGAACTTTAAAAGAAAAATTCCTGGCAAGCATGTCTATTAAAAATAATATATGCCACAGAAAGACATGCTTAATAGTCTCAGCTGTAACTGAAGAATACTTCTATTCCAGTTGCTTCTTAAAAAATCAAGTGAATTTCATATTAAACCTCAGTATTACCCAACTTCTTGGTGCCTGTGCTTAAGCCTTCCTGTTCACAAAGGACGGTCTACTATATTTCTCTTAGGCAACAATTAGCTTCATAATTCAGTTAAAGACTTCCCTACACAGGGAGAAGAAAACCTGACCTCAGCTTTGCAGCACTTGCTTGTTTCTTAAAATAACTTACGGAGCATCTACTATGTGTCTAGCTCTGTTCTAAACACTTGGGATATGAACAAAAGTGACAAGGATTCTTACGTTTGGGTAACTTTCATGAGCGATGGTAAAAACCCGGTAAAAGTTCAGCTTACCATTGTCTTCACAGGGACCACTAAATAAACATGTTAAATACATGGGTGGATGGATGAAGTGAATTAAGGACAATCATGGGCCACTCTACCACAGCAGGTAACACACACTAACAGCATGTATTTGCTTTGGTACTGGACTTTGAGCATTGCCCTAGAAACTAAGTAGGCCCTTGTAATTTCTTTTCTTTCTTTTTTTTTTTTTTTTGATACCGGGGATTGAACTCACAACCTTGCACTTTCCAGGCAAGTGCTTATGCCACTGAGCTAAATTCCCAGCCCAGCCCACGCAATTCTTGTACCCTCGATTTGCAGCGTAGTCCTGGGAACACAGTCAGGATTCAATTTCCACTTTGTTTTACAACTTCTTATGTACTGAAAGATTATCAAAGCCAGGAACACAGAAGCTGTTTTTAGGGAGAACCAGTTTTCTGTTTTTTATCCATACTAAAGTGTCTGACATTCAAAATGTAACCTACATACATGAATTATCAGAAAATATCTTTCACAACATGTGGGTGTCAAAAGTTGAAGAATACAAACACGATGAAGATGGTATGGTCACCAAAGTACCGTATTCTGTAGGACTCTACTCTGTAAACAGGAGGTCCTTGACTGATAACCTGCCAGAGCTCAAAATCATCCCACAGCAGTTGTCACCAACTGTGTAAAAGCAAAACAAAAATCAGACTACTACCACCTTCATACCCTCTCCTTGTTCCCCTAGGGAAATAGGAAATATTCTTTAAAATACTTTTGCTTTTACACTTATTAAGATCAGTTTATCGTTAAAAAGTTACGATCAGAAATGATATTTCTCGAGTCACTCACATTAAACTAACCAATTCAAATTCTTAAATAGTTCTGTATAATTTATTCACTACCAGCAAAGAAACGAGACAGTAACTACAGATTGACAACTTGTTTCATTTCTGCATTGATTATTCAATATAACCTACTTTATCACTTCTTTCACTACTCTTTTGCTCTCCAAAATCCCAGAAACTTCCCAATCCAGCTTCTGAGTATTATCTGTTTTTTAAAGCAATGAATGAGGAGCAAAAATGTATAAATGGGAGGTGTTTCCTGACTCACCCCAAATCATACTGGCTAAATTGGATTCCCTTCCTTTCCTGACAGGTATTAGAGTCTGATGAATAAAACTAATTAGGGGTGGAGATTTAAAAGTATTTCCCAGGCAGGTCTCTTAGATCAAAGAGTGTCAAAATTTGGATTCTAAGTCTTTTTTAATTACTATGTTATATTTAAGTATCAACAACGGTTGTAAAAGTAGCTGAACAAGTTTTACCCACAGAAAACTACTAAGCAAAATTTCATTTTGAAAAAGAAGCATTTAACCAAATGACAAGTAGGGCAACAATGCATAATGTTAAAGAAATTTAAAATTTTCATACCAATAAACCTTTACAGGTAACAATAAACTCTGAAAGTGTGAAGGAGTAACCTGTGTAACAATCAGCTCCCTCATTAAAGGTATCTATAAGTGGGCCGATAATACCAACTCTAGAATTTATTTGCATTAACGACATTGAAACTGGACTGAGAAACCACCCACTGGTTTCTCTCAAGGAATCCAAAGGTAATCACATTCAACCACTGCTGACTCAAAACAAGTGTCGGGGAGGAGAAAGACATCCATCCCCGCTGGTGAGGGCTCCTCTGAGGGATTCACTTCAAACTTTAGGGATGAAAAATTGACACTGCCAGAAAGAAATCCCAACTCTTGATTTCTCATAAATTATTTCTCATATTTTTTGTTCCCACATTTGTTTTGATCATTTAAAAAGTGTCAACTCTTTTTTTTTCAGGGAAAGAGAGAGCACTTTCATGTCTTTTTTCTTACATTAAAAAGACACTTTTCTCTAAAATCTCCAAGGTCATTTCCTTTACTTCTCCTCCTCCTCCCCTTCCTCATACATTTCCTTCTTCCTTCTCCCTTTCTTCCTCCTGCCCGTCCATCTTCATTCTCCTCCCTCTCCTGAACACATTAATACTACTTTAGATGACAGGCTTTTCTACTGAAGACATTTTCCAACAGCTATGGGGTGCATTCTGATGTACTTCCCAACCTAAAAATATGAGACCAAACAATGTTTTAAAATTTCCCTTTATTCTCCCCTAAACAAGGTTTAAAATGTGATTCTATATGCAAGAAATTTTTGAAATATGAGCTATCACCATTAATATGTAAGGCTATAATGGAAGGTAATTTTTATCTCACACACACATGTAAAGATAATTTCTAAAACATACATGGGGCTGTGAGAACAACTAACCAAATGGGTAACATAATACATAAAAATAAATAGATAAATAAATGAATAATAAAAGAATACATCAGTGTACACTGTAACTACTGTATGGTGCTGTTGCTTTTCTCAGTGTATGCTCCTGCAATCAAAACTGCAAAACGCCAAAAGTGAAACCAAATACAGTAGTATTAAACACACTTTGTGAACCTCACCTCAAAATGTAAAGGTTGCAAATTCAAAATATTAAGAACAGCAAGACGAAAACAACACTTACTGCTTACTCAGGTATTCCTGAAGCTTCTGAGTCCCTGGCACAGTCTAGCATTTCCTTTAAATTGTTCTGGAATAAGCCTCCAAACTGACAATACTCACATGGTGGGCAATTCCACCATTCCCACAACGATGGGCAACCCAACAGTATAATTCCTCCCTGAAGCAAACAGAAATCAAGCCCAAAATGCTAGGTGGGTAATAAAATCATTGATTCAACGACAGTGTAGTGACTTTGAATTCAAGGTTAGTACGGCTGTTAGCATCTTTGTTTTGTTACCATGGTTTGTTCAATTTTTAATGATATTTTAAAGATAGCACTCTATAACTTTTTAAATCCGTGTCACTGTAATTTTCAGGGAAGGAGGTAAAATTTAGCTAAAGAGGTAAATAATAAAACTCTCATGCAGAGTTACAATTATATCTTTCTTTGTGTTTAACTGCCAAAGCACTAGCATGGTAGCAGACGCAAGGCACAGGTCTGCCCCTACGGAGCCAGTCCCACTCTGTCATTCACACTTCCTCCAGACAGCTGCCAGTAGTGAACAGGAGACAGAGCAGTCCCTACCACTAGGTAGAGAGATTCTAACAAGTTACAAGCAGGTGCAAGAAGAAAATGGATGTAGGCTCCAATTGGAGCCGGTGCTCCTATGTATTGATACACTACTCTAACGCACTCTTCCCTATTACTTAAAATGTTTCTTTCCTTTTACAACCTCAATATTGTTAATTTCATCCTTATAAAGCTGAATGTTACTTGATTAAGACATTGTCTTCCTATTTGAAAGGGAAAAAAAATCCTAGAAGAAAGGTTCAATAACAGTCATAAAAACAATCAAATGCTGAGGTGAACTGGAGTTACAATGACAACATTCATGGTTTTGGAAACCACATTTCCTATTACAACTTAGAACTGTGTGGGGGCAGGAACCAATCTTATTCCTAACTGTGTACCCTGTCTATTAGCAGAGATAATAATGAGCAATAAAGAAACCTGGCCACTGGGGACAAAATAAAAGAAGGCTGTGAATTCTAAGTCTGCCGTTTATTGAATAGGCAAAATTTAAATAAGTCTCTTTACTTGGATTTCCTAATACAATTAATGTGTATTAATACTAAAATAAAATAGTCAAGTGTTCCCTAAGTGCACACAAATGTAGTCTGATAGACACCAACACACTACATTCTTAAACAAACAAACAAACAAAAAAGATTTAGGGCTGGGGACGTAGCTCAGTGGCACAGTGCCTCCCTGGCAAGCACAATGTCCTGAGTTCAATTCCCAGTATCAAAAACAAAAACAAAAACAACAATAACAAAAAAATGATTTGACCACTGTTTTTTCCATGATCCATGGGAAAGAATGATTTTACGATTCTACTGTTTAAAACAACCAAGAGAATAATACTTAATGACACATGAAAAAAATATGAAATTCAAATTCCAGTGTTCTGAAACAAAATTTTAGTTCTCGCAATAAAATTTTTATATGTTCAAAGCCTAAAATATTTACTCTCTAGTTGTTTACAGAAAATACGCGCTTACTTCACTTCAAAATGGTTAGGAAAAATAAGCAAATGGACTATAGTTTCATCTTCTCAATGGATGTATTGAAGAAAAACAGACTGAAGACAGTGTAACATGATTCCTGCATTTTACCACAGGGCAAATTAAATAAGGAAGAACAAGATCATTAGAAAAAGTTCTCTACTGATAAAAATCTTAAAAGATGGTTTGGTATGGGGTGGGTGGGAATATGATTAGGTAGATAATTGTATTTTTAAAATGCTCCCTTGAAATATTCCTTCCTTCTAACATATTAACTTAATAATCTGTACAGATGGCATTTAATTGCTTAACTCTGAAATGGGCAACTATTTTATTTAAAAAAATCTGGAAAGGGTTGTGTGAATTATCTTAGAATTCTTGCTCTACCCCTTAAAGAATTCGGTATCACTAGATAAATCACCTCAGATAACAGTGTTTCTGTGTTTTCACTGAAAATTAGGCATGATGGTGAATTAATTCAGTGCTGGTACAAAGACTAGTATGTGTGTGTGTGTGTGTGTGCTAACATAAAAAGCACCATCCAAGTAGAAAGTGAAATTCATCACAAATTAAGATACAAAAATTCTGAAACTTTAACACTGGAACACACACACACACACACACACACACACACACACAGCATGCTTAGAATGTTCCCTAAAGTACTGAATTTTACTTACAAAATACCTCCAAATAAATATAGGTAAATAGGAGATAACATACAACACTAAGAAGAAAATACAGTATAGGTATGTCTGATCTCAAAATAGTAATGGTTTCTATCCATGAAGCAAAAACCACCACAAAAAAGGAAAAAGAAAAAAAAAATCAACAGACCTGTGTCAAACCAAAGTATTCTACTTTGAAAAGCATGAGAAAATACTAAACACTGAATAGCGTACCAAGACAAACCCTGTCCATGCAAACAGCACACAGTTAAACAGTTCTCATCAAAAGGGCACACAAAGAAAGAGCATCGGTTTTAAAGCAGGCAAAAAGAATAAGGCTGAGCAGGTAGCTCCACGGTAGAGATCTCGCCTTGCAGGCAAAAATAAGGTCCTAGATCCAATCCCCAGCACTGCAAATGGGGTGGAGAGGGGAGAAGAAATGAGAAAATCAAATAAACCAGTAGCAAATAAATATAAATACTTGATTTAATTGGTAAGAACAAGACAAATACAAACACTTAAATCTGGTGACATTTTGTTTTATCAGTTTACCAAAGATTTGACTGTTTTAAAACAAGAATCCTCAAATATTTCTGAGATGATGGTACAGTCTTTTAGAAAAGAGGTTTACTAGATCCCTTTTCTAAGAACATATTCTAAAAACAATTCGAAGCTTTGAGAGCAATCTGGATAAAAGGTATTAGTAGAAAGCTTGAAACAAACTAAAACCCCAAAATAGGTAAGTGCTTTAAGACTACAATGAGTAAATGGAATATAATCCATGCCTAAAAATAATCATCATCATCATAATAAATGAAAGTAAAAATAATTATCAAAAATCGTACTGTGATAACACTTAATGACTCAGGGAATGAGTTCTCAGACAAGTAGATGAAAATCTGCTTCTATACACATACGCATAGAAGAAAAAAGGAAGAAAGGAAGGGAAGAAGCAAAGGGAGGGAGAGGGAGAGAGAGAGTGACGGAAGGGGGGAAGAGAGAGAGAGAGAGAGAGAGAGAAGGGAGACAAAGGAGAGAAAGACAGAGACACAGAGAGCCAGAGAGACCACCCTAGGAAACCCAAACCCTGTAACTGTTGTTTTAACAGTGATGAGTAAATTTAAAATGAAGAGCTCAGTCACCAGGAAGCTGATGAACCAAGAAACCGAATTTTGGTTAAGTGATTTAAAGTGAGCTTAAACACAAGGGCCCTAAGCATGGAACATAAGCTCTTGCCCTGATTTATTATGGAAATAATCTGAAAATTTCCTATCTCTCATCCTGGAACTGAAGTGAAAATGGCAAAGACTTTTCCTGGTTCAGAGTTACCAGACACTGCTCCAGATCCTGACGTGGACATGGAGATCTAACTGTTTCTCCAAAGACCATATAATCCCTGCTCTCCACACCAAAGTTCCCTCCCTGTATCTGGGTAACATTTCCTCCAGGTGATTTGCACCTGAACACATTTATGCAACAAGGAAAGAAGTACTGGGTCAAGCTAAATATTCCTACAGATTGCATAGGTTTTCCCTAACCCCATCTCTCCCAACTCGAAATGCCCTCCTTTCTGTTTATTCTAAAATTTCCTCCAATTTAGCCCAGGCTTCTTCCCAGTACATCCTACAGCTGGCACTACTGTAGAAAAACTAATAATTGATTTGTAGAGTTTATTTAAATGACAAAATTAATTTGTTTACATTTATAGACCCGAGTCTTCATTTATTCACTATTTAAAATTGAGTACGTGCAATTCTACTTTTGTAACTTTCTTCACACCACTCTCCCAGTCGGAATTCCCTCCTAAATGCTATTTTTAGAATCCCCTCTCCTTTAGGACTCAAGAGCTCCCTGATCTAGAAGCCTTCCCTTGTGTATAAACTATCATGAGGCCAAACTATCTTGAGGCACAGCCTGTTACTGTAGCTACTACTCACAAGGCTGAGGCTCCTGAGGTAGGAGGATCACACTCCAAACAAGAACACAAAGGGCTATCAGGTGTAATTTAGTGGTAGAGTACTCCGAGGTTTCACCCTCAAAACTGCCAAAAATAATAGTGTAATAAAAAATCATCAAAAACTATCATGAAAATATTGAAGGACTTAAAGATGGTATTTGTTACTTAGACAAATTATGTGCCCAAGACCCTAAATGTCACACTAAGAAATGCCAGACTCTTCGATTAAGCAGCAATCTATTGCTAAAGAGGAGGGACATTATAAAGATCAGAGGACTGAGATGACCCACACCATGCACCGAGTCTTACTGAAAAGTTAGAGGCAGCACAGCCTTACTCCTCCGGAGGCCCAGAACACAGAGGGAACCACTCCTGCCTTTGGTAAGAGGCGCTCTCTTCTCCCAGCTGTTGCGGATCTGACTCGCACCTTGTGCTCTGCTCTGCTTGCAAGTGTCCTACAAGCTTGTCAGTGGTCTTGTATATGGCATCCACTTATATTCTATAGGCTGGTTAATTTCCGGGCTTGTTTTGTGTGTGCTTTACAACCTAGCTGTTTGCTGCACATGTATTTTGAAAATCTTAGTCTTCCTGACAAAAAGGCTAACTTTGAGAGCTTGACAGTCGCATGCTACTTTGCTGAGGGACACCATCTAGCACAGACCCTCTGGATTTGAACTAAGCTCCTCTGCTTACTAGCTGAATGATCTTCCTTAGGGACCAAACTTTATTTCAGTCTCCCTATCTGTAAAATGGGAACAATAATAAGGTCTATTCCCCTCTCTCAGGGTTTGAGAAAATTAAGTAAGTTTAAGAATAAAGTGCTAAACACAGCGTTTGAACTCCCAAGTACTCAGTTTCGGCAGTACACTTAAAAGGGGTGACCTGACACAAGGCAGACGCAGCTTCATCACCATAGCTGATAAAAGTTCTGGATTCCATTTCCAGGCAGCCAAGGAAACAGCGTAATTGGTAAATTGCATACCAGATATAAGTGAATAACTCATTATATGTAAACAATTTACAGATTATGAAATCGTAATTATAGGTAATTAGAATTAAGCTAATTTCTGCTATCCCCATCTCTTTCTTATACTTTCTTTAAGGGAACAAAGAACTACAGGGTACTGATAGGCCAGGAAAACTATCACTTGCAAGGACTTAGTATATACTAGCTATGCTTTATCTCACTTAATTCTCTCAACAACCTCAAAAAAATCTACAGAGTATCCTGGCTTGTTGGTGCATTCTTATTCCTTCCTTTTTAAGACTAGAAATAAGACAAAAATCTCCCTGAGGAGTATTCCCTGACCACATAACCAAGCGACCCCACCTCACCTCCACAGCTATGCCATAATCCCAACAATACATCCATATTCCTGCAGAAAGCACATATCTTCAAAGTTACCTAGTTATGTGTTTCTCCTTTTCATAAATACAAAACACTCCTCAATTGCAGAAGTAGATGTTTACTAATATCTTTACCCTAAACATCGCATATAGTGCTGGCAGCGGCAAGCATTTCATACGTGCTAATCATCACAAAGCTCAGAGAATGGAGGAGAGGGAATATGTTGCCTAGGGTCACATTCCTACAAAGGGATGAAGAAAAGGACTCAATCCTTCTCACACTATGCCATCCTACCTTGTCAAGTCCTGGCTACTTTCTGGTTTCTGCACCGCTGCACTGAGTCTCCTGTGAAATGACTTTAGCACGAGCATCACCACAACCCTCCCACACTCATCACAACTTTTTCTAGGTATTTAAATTAAGCATATTAAAGGCACATTAAAAGGATACACTGATCATTTTAACAGACTTTCCAGAGGTTATTCTAAAATCATTTCATAAACTACATTTTTATTTGTACCTTGCTCCTCTAGCAATACTTTTACATATACAGTACTTTCGCATTTTGTTTGGAAATCTGATAGGCAAAATTTCAAAGTGATCTGAAAGCAACGTTTTAATGATGCAAACATCATTGCAGGTAATAGTATTACAATTTTGGGGGCATTTAGTTGTCAGCAGTTTTTATTACTCATACAAAATGATCAAAGACTGTAAAACTTCTGCAGGATTCAAAGGAAATAGACTAAAAGGTTCTAAGTCTTGGTTTATTGCTTTGGTCACCTTTACTTTCACAGTGTCTAGCACAAAGTCACTTTGTTGAATAAATTAATCATCTTATTAAAATTCTATTTCATTACTTTGGAGGAAATATGCTTGCCTTCAGATGACTCTGTAGTAAACACATCAGAAAAATGAGTGGTAAGCAAAACACACTTTTTCTAACCCAGGTATCGCTTTAGAGGAACTAGTGAAATGTGCTTTCTGGAGCTGGAAAAGAAGTGCTTGTATTTTTATGGAGTGGTTGTCACCTTCCCAAGGTTCCTATATCTCAATCCCATTTCACTAACAACCTTCCCTGAACCAAAATAAGATCAGTACATCTGCTATGTCTAAATATTCTTACATTCACTCTTTCCAATTCAATATATGATATATCAAAAAATGAGGCATTACAGTATCAAAAATCTTATGTAGATAATTCAGTACAGAAAATTTCAGAATTGCCTTTGATAAGAAATTTCACCACTTTCCCAAGTAATGATTAGGAATTTCTTTGTGTTATCTTCCTGGTGTATACCATGCTATAGTTTGAATTCATATGCTTTCTGGCTAAAGATAGAAAAGAAAATAAACATGAATAAAGAGGTAACTTCTACTGGGGTCACAACTACAATTATTTAATTAATTAGACAAGCCAACAATAGCCTATCATATATCCAAGTATTGTAAGACAAGAATTTTAAACTTAAATTCTTGAAACAGCTACATTTACAATCTTTTCAGCCCAATTTCTTGTCATTGCCATATTTTTACTGGACATGTTATTTTTTTCAGCCCATTATTCACTGCTGAAACAGGTAGTAAGTAATCTTGTTCTAAGCAAGGCATGAAAGGCGTTTTGCAGTTTCTACTTTTAAGCAGCTTGGTCACTTTTGTTTGTTCCTCAGTACCAGGAACTGAATTCGAGGCCATGGGAATGGTAGACAAGTACTCTAGTAGTGAGTTCCACCTCCCGCCCTGAGCAGCTCAGTCTTAAAAAAAAAGGATGCAGTACCAATATATGACACAGTGAGAGAAAGCTGTATCAAACATACGATGAACAAAGGACAGAAAACAATCTTGATAGAAGGATATCCCCATTATCAATAATATATACGCTGAAACAGGTAAGGTCTGACCAGAATTTAAATGAGGAAAGATCCCATTGAAGTCACTTTTTCAACATGTTACTATTATTTAACTCTTAAGAAATTTCATTTAAAAAATAAAAAATTATTAAAATATATGAGACATACAACTATCCAGTCAAAATACCCTTTCTTAGTTTGGTTTAATCAACAAGGCAAATTCGATATACAAATTCTCACTTTCATCATTCAACACTTCACATACATTTATGTGGACAATTGGAGAAAGTATCAAAAGCTGTTTCAATTGTCTCCACAACACTAACATGAAACAATGTGCTATGACGCTCAATTAGTATACTAAAAAAACACAGTGGAGCTTTCTGGTTTCTTTCATGTTTATGTACTAAGGGGGACCTCTGACTGACTGAACCACCAGCCTTAGCATTTCTCGAGTGGCCTTTGTGGCCTTTCCACACTTCTGTTGGAACTCACCCTCATGCCTTCAGTTCAGCAACAACACTACTACTTGTCTCTTGCTAAAGGCAATTCTAAGCCAAGTAGGCCTAAGGGGTTTGAAGGCATTTCCGAGTCTTCAAGGCAAAACTCAAAGGCCTGCAAGGTCCCTGGGCTTGCCAGCCAATCCAAAGCACCCCACTCCTGCCATGCATTCTCTTCCCAAAACGAATGAAGTCATACTGATTTCAAAAAGATACTCTAATGCCATGAGGTATTTCCCTAGTCTGACAATCAAAGATAATCACTAGCTTTCTGTGTTCTCAAAGCTTTTATAAAGGCCTAAATTATCACACTTAACAATTAAGTACAATTACAATTTATATAGACACTAGTCTCTCAGAATATGAAGTCTTGTTATCTGTCTTAGTTTTGAAAACCAAAAAGTATCTTCATGTGACAGATTCTATAATAAAATAATAACGCTATCCAAGAGTTAAACATTTAAAATTTCATCTGAGGACTTCAGAAATGAAAAAGACTTAGAATCACATAGCCTATTATTTGTTTTACATTTTTTGCTATACTTCACAATTATGACATTTTATGTCAAAACACTGTATACTTAGTAAGTTCACAATTAACAAAAATTTTATGAAAAAAATGTGATATATGGCCTACTCTGATATCTGTGATTTCTAAATGTTAAATATTGTCAATACAAACTGACGACGGCTTGCAACTCACACTTTGAAAAGCAATGATTTAGTCCCCAATTTTTAATATGGAAATTGGAGCCCAGGATGGAGATGTGAACTGCTAACGTTTCCAAATTAAGTAATGTTAAGTGCTATATTGTAAGATGTTGATCCACTTGCCTTGAAAACTAATCTGTGCATTCTCAATACACATTTTGCATATTTTCTCAACTGGTACAGTAAAAAATCTGAAGCTTCCCGTGACACTCGAAGCTTTCTTATTGGCAAAGTAACGATTCCTCTCAAATCACGTTTAATATCAGTTATAAATTTATTATAATTATCCATAGTAAATCAACAACAAAATATATTTGGAATGTCTGTCTTTAGCTAATTACACTAGGGGGCACTTTTTAATATCTCCAGACATCAGGGCTAAGTGCATCCTTCTGAGAAAGTATGTCACATTCCTGGAATTCAGAGCTATGGTCTTTTAATCCATTACCAGTTTCCTACCAAGGGATTACCCTCTTGTTTTTCTTACATTAATTATATATGGAATCCTCAGGCAGAAATTCTGACAGGAGGAATGTAAACGAGCTGAGCAGACACTATTTTAATTAAAATAGTACAAGTAAATGCTTCATTTTTAAACAGAAATTTAATAAAGGTTTGAAATTACTTTTATTTGGAATGTTTTGTTGTTTAAAGAAAAACCACATGTTAAAAACCTTATCATATTTGATTATTAATTAATGCTCAATAAGTAGCCCTCATAAAGCTTCATCTGTGATGGTATCCAAGGAATACTGGGGAACAGAACATAGAAAAATAAAATTATATGTTTAACTCACTCTAAGCTGCTGAACTTTTGCATTTTCACAAAGAATTATCTGATTACAGTCCAATTTAAAAGACTATAATTTGGGCAATACAAAAGATGCACAATTATGCACATAACTGCAAAGAAATAATATGTGTACTGTACATTCAAAATGATACACCGAAACACAAATCAGATACAAACTATTTAAAGCTGCTTTCAAGAAAAAGGTAAAATTCACTTGTTGCAATAATGAAGCTTTCAAGATCCCCAGTGGGTCATTATTACTTATTATTAAGTTATTAGTAAGTATTAACACCACCACCCAGAAGGTCCATTTAATTTTCAGTTAACTGTTATCTAAGGGAAAATTTAAAGAAAAATATAGGCTAAGCATAATTTGTCCTTGTTTTTGAATCTTAATAGTTGGTGATTGTTTCCATGTACGTTTTTACAATAGTAACAGGGTGCTGAAATTTAGAAAAGTTAGCTTTTTATGGAAATCCCAATTCTTAATTAAATCACAGAATGAGGTTTTGAAGTAGTAAATAATAAATCACAATGAATTCTCAATCTGGTTGTCAAGGCAACTACTTCGCCTTTGCCATAATTGCTGCTATCCCCATCTTGCCCTTTTTGACACCAAACCTTATCATGCATTCTGGTCAGTGACTGAGAAAGTAGCTTTTCTATTCCTCTCAGGCAATCATGTAACATGCATTGAGCTTGACTGAACAGGGCCATGCGACCATATAAATGCTGAATTCAAGGCCTTTCCTTTTCTGTCTGGAGGCAGTAATTAACTAGAAAGCAGCAATATATTCCTATCAAGCCTCAGATAAGAACTGGAACCAAGGCTCCTTGGCAGGTCTCAGCAGCTGTGTTATAGAAAGTCTTTACTAATTTACTGATTTATTATCAGAAGACATGTTGTTTGTAAACTAGTAAACACTGAAAGTTAAGCATCATTTTAATTCTTCTGAAAATAGAGATGAAACAGTTGAAAAAACTATATATGAACAATATGTAAAACATCGTACTTTAATATTTATAAATCAAACAGTGTAACAGTCAAAATAGTGCCAAAGGAATTTTATTTTAGTAGCTTCGAATAGTTTTTCTTCATTTTCCCCTTTTTTCATCTATTTATATTGATTGTTCTTATAATAATCACTTGTGAAATAAAATCATGAAACATACAACCAATTTTATGTGTAATTCCACATAATGCTTCCACTGTTTTCTATTAATTGCTCTTACTTCCTTGACTAGACTCTGCACTAAAGATAGTTGGTTTTCAAGTAAAACTATTTGTTTTCAAAACTACTCCTTAAATTCATTCTGCTGCTATTTTGGACCATTTCCGTTTAGAGCAATCAAGTATGAATTTGTTTGCTTACTTCAGTCACTCAACAGTATATGCATATTGGCAATATATTTTAAAACTCTATCAGTCTACAGTGGTAATGAAAACAACTTCATAAGAGTAAGAGCCATGACTGAATATACCTATTCTATTTTAGTTACTTAAATTCAATATGGGAGTCACACACACCAGGTTTCTCAGGAGCTGATCACTTCTTCCCTAGTACATTTCTAAACCTGTTTTCTCTTCTAAGTAGATCATAGGTCTGTGTCATAAATGTTTACAGTAGAATGCATTCATGGCACTTAGCTCTGTTCAGTACACGTTTAGCCAGAAAGCATTTGGTCGATTTTTGTTTTAAATGTCATTAGTAATGTTTCTATTTTCAATTTAAAAATAAAATACTAGGTAGTAAAACTGTACAATTTTAGAATAACAGGTCAAAAAGTTTGGTAAGGCTTTAATAAGAAAATAATTCCTTTAGGAAACCACATTTTGTCAACATGTAATTTTGTGGGCAGGGGAAGTGGCGAGATTCTTTAAAAAATCATTCATCAACAAAAGGCTTCTCTTATGAGTAGGGAAATGAAAGTAGTTTCATCCGAAAACAGAAAAATTGCTTACAATTCAAAACAAGTATGAGTGTAAAAAAGCTGGAAACTATGGTAAAGACCTTTCTTTCAATATTATTAGCGTGTCAATATTATAGCTACAATTCTAATTCCCAAAATACCATGTACATTTAGCATTTTAAAAGCAAAGAAATGGCTAGGCATGGTGGCCTCCAGCACACTAGGAAGCTGAGGCAGAGGGACATCAAGTTTGGGGCCAGCCTAGGCAGCTTTCCAAGCCCCTGCCTGTCTCAAAACGCAATTTAAAAAAAATTTTTTTTAAAGACTGGGGAAATAGCTTGGTGTGAAAACCCAGGATTCAGTCTCTCTCTCTCTCTCTCTCTCTCTCTCTCTCTCTCTCTCACACACACACACACACACACACACACACACACACACACACACGCGCGCGCGCATGCGCACAAAGGAAAACCTTTGTCTTACCTAAGCAGATGAAGAAAGTAAATGCTAGTCAGTAAGTGATAAAGGAAGGCAGAGTAATAATTATGGGAAATCAACAGACCATTAGAATTGGAAAAAATTTTTAAGTTAATATCAGGAGGAACACGATCTAAGAGAAAAGATCAGTACCCTATGAGCTGAGCACTTGGGGCAGCTGACCGGGTCACCAACAGTTACCAGGACATTAGAAATCACATTCTGTAGAAGTTACTGCTTAAATACCTTCTTCCCATTTTTGTTTGAAATAAATGGAATCACTTATTCTCTTTTAGAATTAGTAACTACAAAGTGTCTTGAAAACGAGAGTAGGAGGGAACTTACATTTCTTCAAAAAATCTACATCAAAGCAATAGTCAAGGGTTGATTATTCATGCAAAGAGATATAAGAAGAACAAGGTAACAATGTTCCTATTGGCCTGTGTTAATTTGACATTTATACTAAACACTGATATCTGATTCTCCTGGTTCAAAGAGAAGCTCAGAAACAAAATTATTTTTGTAATACTTCAGTACTCAAACAGTGTCAAAATGTTAAACATGTCCCTTTATTCTCTGTTTTAAATTCTCACACATAAAATACATCTCAGTGAAAATACTTCCTAGACCAAAGCAATATAGCCATAAAATCCTCTCTCTCCCAATGAACCACACCATACCTTAACTGGGGAAGTTAATTACGTGCTTTGGTTTCACAAACCAACTGCTGTTGCCAGCTGCATTCTAAATAAGAGTAAATAGAGACAGTTTGAGCTGTCAACAAAAGACATAATTAAGTAGGAAAGATGCTGTCAATAAAACGTGGCTACATTTAAAAACTTTGGAAAACAAATAGGGCCAACTGGATTTGGACTACACTGTGTGGTTGATACATTTGCAACCACTAACTGGGTCAATGGGAAATAATCCACCAGAGGAAAGGTCTTTAAGCATGTAATCTGGGAAAAGAAGATTTTGTTCAAGCGAAGTTTTAAACTGATTTTTTTTTCATTCAGTTTTCAGCTAGGTTTCCAAAGGAGAATAAAGCTCCAAATAAAAAGAGTCAGGTTCTATTTGACCTATTCTACTAATGCTAGAAGAATTCAAGAAATGTTCGTTTATTACCTATACAAAGGATATGCTAGTTATTTACTGGAACTAGTTGAGTGGGGCTTGTAGAATATCTTCTAAATCAGGAACCCACGTACTTTACCTTTCAGTTTAAAAGACAGATGAGCCGGGCATGGTGGCGTACGCCTTCAAACCCAGCACTTGGGAGGCTGAGGTAGGCAGTGCATGGTGAGTTCAAGGCTGGCTTGGGCTACTTTGTGTGACCCTGCCTCAAAAAACTAGGGCTGGGAGTTTGGCTCAGTGGTTTAAGCACTTGCTCGGTAGGCATGAGGTTGTGAGTTTGATTCCTGGTGCCACAAAAAAAAAAAAAAAAAAAAAAAAAAAGACAGATGCTTGGGATACAAAAGGCATTCATTCACAGCCCTTGTTATCTTTTAACATGAACGTTTACATGTTTATTCTTTAACAGCTTTCATATTTATTGTGTCATTATCTACATAACAAGTCCGTTATTTTAACAAAGCTTGCATAAGGTATGATTTTTTCTCTTTATTTATTTATTACTATTTTAAAATAGATGGTATTTTTCTATAATTTTTTTAGTAAAATTAACTTTTGCTTTTACCAGCAAAGAAAGTCTGGCCTATGTAGAACATTTAATTATTAGATGTATACTTGGCATAAACCAAAACCTTCAATAGGCCTACACTAAAGCACTTTAATTTAGGTATAGTAAAAAACAGTGAACTCTTTAAAAAAAACCACAATGATTAGTGAAAGGAAAAAGAAATGTTTGTAGCACCAAGCTGATTTCTGCATATGTAATGGACTTTCTCCTTTTTAGGAGAGCTTGCCAGGACTCATTTCTATCTTCACATTTTTCCTCACATATCTAAAACCAGGAAACTAAACAAATTCTGAATCATCTGAAGGATTTTGTGGTACACAATGGAGCATTATAAAAAATAAGGAGCCCAGACTACTCCCTGAGCGCCAATTAGACACACAGCACGTTCTGAGGCAGATTAGGGCAGGGATTTTGAACACTTCTCAGAAAGCAAAGGAACAGAAACCCCACCCATTCATACAAGGAATGCATGCGAGTAAAAATACTCAGGTACGTGTTGCAGACCATAGGTGGAGTGGGAATTCGAAGTAAGGAGCAACAATGAGAACTGCACCTCTGGAAGCTACCGTGAAGGAGGAGAGCGCGCACCTTAAACTCAAAGATGAGCACACCCCAGAGGACAGTCGCTAGCACAAATGACCTCACGGCCAATCCCTTTTGCTTTAGTGCGATTTGTAACATGAATAAAAACGCTGTTTGATTACAATTTTTTTCTAACACCAAGATTAATTTTTAAAATTACTCAGTAATCAATGCTTTATCAAAATTATGTATGTATCTTTTTTACCAATTAATACTTTGAGTACTAGATCTACCAATACCCATACCATGTCATTACAATGTATCATTTCACATTTTAGTATATAAACCTGCTTATCCCCTACTCCGCAACATAAGTATAACAGGATTCCAAATAAATACAGAAAGAAACGGTGCAGGGTGTAGCCTAATACCACCACAGTGTTAAGACTGAAAGAAGCAGGGTGTAGCGGCAGGCACTGTAATCCCAACTACTTGGGAAACAAGTTCCAGGTCAGCCAGGCTAACGGTGCAGGAAAAAAAACGAAAGACTCAATGATGTCATCATATTGGTTAAGGCTGGAATTCGAGGGGCAGGGCAAAAACAAATCTTAAAATCACTTTCTTAAAAAGAAAATGTTGAAGTATTTAAACCTGATGAACTTCCATCTCAATACAAATCAGAAAGGGTTGTTTCATGTCTTTTAATTGTAGAGAGACAGCTAAAGTCCAACTACTTGAGAAGTAATTCCCCTGACCAATAAGGTATCTGAAGCAAGTAGTATGCTGGGAAGTATTTCAACCAGTACTGTGCTATGATATCCAAATGATCTTTCTCTGAAAAGGACAATAGTAGGATATATACAGACACAGCTGAGGTAACTAGCAGTACTGTTTCTCTCATTCTACAGACAAGAAGCCAAACTGGAGTATTATTTAAATGGCATCCTTTTATTCTCAGTGCTACTAATTAGAAGAACCTACAATCAAATTCAGATGCTACATATTTAATTTCTACAGCACCTGAATTTTTCACCTCCAGTACATAAACAGGAGTCACTAGAAACTACAAATACACGGGGGCTCACTCATGCAAATGCAGTTTAAGTATGTTCTTATTCTGGGTCGAGTAATTAATCACCAAACAGTTATAAAACTTTAAAAATATTTAAAAGGCTTTAAGAGTCATTTAGCTCAGTTGGTTGTATTAAGTGGAAAGTGGTTTAAATGACCAGCCAGGACATAGAGCAATTCAGAGGAAAGACAAGTCAAAACAAAGAATTTATTCTTAGTACAATGATTCCAGCTCCTTCAAACAGTACCCGAAAGTATTCATAATTTTTTCCCCTGAGTTTGCTCAATAATGACTCTGAGTTTTAATTTAAAATAGCTATTCCTCCAGATACTTCCCAATCATGCTGATAATTGTATGTACTCATCTATGAGTTTTGTTTCTAATCATTAAAAGCTATATGTAGTCCAGTCCAACTCAGTAATCTCCAAGCCAATCCTTTATCACAGGTATCGATTCTTCAGAGAAGTTTGAAAGCATGGGTAAAAGCAGCAAAAAAGTCATTTTCATACTTGTTTTTCATATCATTGTTAGTGTAACAAATTACTAAGTTTAAGAATATGATCAATGTACTTTAAAATGGTTTAAAGAAAATAATTTTTTTCAAATACATATACAAAATATATACCGAAAACACATCCATAAAAATATATATTTAAAGCATAAATATATTTAAAGCAACTACTAACTTATGATCTGAATTAATTTCACTAGAATCCAGGAGAGCCAAAATACCACCAAAGTATATGTGTTCCTTTTAAAGAAAAGAAATATTCCTAGTGTGTTTAAAAATAGGACCATAAACCATTTAGGACTGTATTTGTTTCAAATTTCCCATGATGCCACTTACCCTAGCTTTAGCCTTTTATGTGACATTGAGCTATTTTACAGTTATAAAATAGTTGAAAAGAATGACCTGTTAATTTAAAAGGGACATATTACAACATCTCTCTCTGGCACTATAATATTTTAATTTCTTTTCTGAAGATAAACCAGTTGGAAAGTGACCATCTGCTAGTGTGTCAGTAGTATTCTGGCAAAGTAAGGAATAAATGTCCTCTGCTAAGAAGAGTAACATTAATTCTGAACGAAATTCAGATGCAAAATGGATCTAACAAATTGTTTCAGTGCCATGAAAAAGACTTTTTCATTAATTATTTTCAACCTCAAATAAAACAATAATTTTTAAATGTTTTCACTGACAGTATAAAGAAATCTTCAGGAATCTTTTTACACTAGGGCAAGAAATGTTACAAAGCAAACAAAAATCAAACTTCGCATCAGTCTTCTCATGATTTCTTCAACATCTATTTAAATAGAGGTGTTCCCAGGGTAACTATCTTCCAAATACATTAAGTTGTTTCACAGGGAGAAACACTTTCCAAAACTATATACCATTACTATTCAATGATCTGAGACACTTGATAATTTACAAATAAATTTTAAGAATGTCCAATTGACTAATAGATATCTAATCTTTACAAGGGTAAATTCTATGTATGTGTAATGTGGGTCCGCTAGTAAGTAAGTAAGAAACTTCAACATGTTCAGATATGTTAGAAAAGAAAGGTAAAGCAAATTACCGTAACAACCTTCCCATGTCTAAAAGAAGAGCTTGGAACATAAGAGGGTTATTCACATGGAAACTTATGCCTTTTCTGAATCTCCTGGAAAGCTGAGTAGGATTTTCACCAAATTGCAGTACAATGTTTAAGACTAAAAACTGTAAATGTTATTCAGTACAGCTACCTAGTATTCTAATACAGTAAACAAATGGAAGACTATAGATTTTTATATAAATATTTCTATCCAATTTTCTAAAAAAATAAGCAAACATGATTTACATTTTTCTTCCTTTTGAGTAAGACGAAAGTGTCTCTGTCAAGTCTGCCTCATGATTAATACATCGGGTAAGCATTTTAAAGGAGTTTAACTGATATTAAGCAGACAAACCATACTTGACCACTGATGAGGGCAAGACACGCATGAAACCATCTATAAATGCCAGTAGCAGGGAAAACCCCACAAAAATAAAAGTCGCATGGGGCTCAGGGCACATACTGCTAGGGATGGAACCCAAGGCCTTAGCACTAAGCTATATCCCAAGCCCTTTCTATTCATATTTTGAGACAAGGTCTCCCCCTGGATTGCCCAGGCAGGACTCAAGCTTGTAATTTTCCTGACTCAGTGTCTCAAAGTGCTGGGATCACAGATGTGTGCCACCACACCTAGCCATGTGCCACAATTTCTAGGATGACCGTTTTGCTAAAATGTGACTCAACATAAATGTGATGCATGCTATGAAGTAGCCCTAGTTCACTTAGGTCAAAATAGGAATTGCAAAAATCCTCAATAAAATACTAGCAAACAAAATGCAGCAAATCATCAAGAAGATTATACACCACGACCAAGTGGGATTCAATCTAGAAATGCAGAGATGGTTCAATATATGCAAGTCAATAAATATAATACTCCACATCAACAGAGCCAAAAACAAAAATCACATGGTCATCACAATAGATGCAGAAAAAGCTTCCGATAAAGTCCAACACTCATTGATAAGAAAAAAAACCCTACAGAAAATCATCCTCTTTACACTTACTTATTCATGACAAAAACCCCTACAGAAAATCATCTTTACCTCAATCTGATAAAAGCCATATGATAAACCAACAGCCAACATTTTACTAAATGGACAAAAACTGAAAACTTCCAACCTAAAATCAGAAACAGGACAAGGATGTCCTTTATCACCACTCCTATTCAAGATAGTTTTAGAAACATTAGCCACAGCAATTAGGCAAGGAAGAGAAATAAAAGGAATAAGGATAGAAAGGAAGAATTTAAATTATCATTATTTGCAGATGACACGATACTCTACATAGAAGACCCCAAAAACTCCACTGAAAAACTTCTAGATCTAATAACCAAATTTAGTAATGTAGCTGGATAAAAAGTCAACACAAAAAGATCAGTAGCATTCCTGTACACAAATGACAACTCACTGAGAGAGAAATAAGGGAGACAAACCCTTCACAAAGCACCCAAAAAAATGAAACACTTAGGAATCAATCTAACAAAGGATGTAAAAGATCTATACACTGAAAATTACAGTACTCTGAAAACAGAAATCGAAGAGGATTTCAGAAAGTGAAAAGACATCCCTTGTTCATGAATAGGAAGAAAAAACAGTGCAAAAATGGCCATTCTCCCAAAATTGTTATACAGATTTAATACAATTCCAATCAAAATACCATTAGTGTACCTCACAGATCTAGAGAAATCTTTCATAAAATTCATCTGGAACTAGAAGAGAACTAGAATAGTAAAGGCAATCCTGGGCAACAAAGGCAAGGCAGGAGGCATCACAATTCCTGACTTCAAATTTTACTACGCAACCACGATGATAAAATGAGACTGGTATTGGCAAAAAAAACTGACCTAAGGGTCAATGGAATAGACTAGAACATATAGCCACAACTGCAAACACACTTGGCCACTTTATCTTTGACAAAGGGGTCAAACATGCCCACTGGAAGAAAGACAGCCTCTTTAATAAGTGGTGCTGGAAAAACTGGCTTTCCATATGCCAAGACTAAAACTAGACCCGTGTTATCACCATGCACTAAATTAAAGTCAAAATGGATTAAAGGTCTAAATATCAAAACAGAAACACTAAATCTGCTGAAAGACAAAGTAGGTAGAAATCCAGAAGACAGAGGGGTAGGCCAAGAGTTCATGAACAAAACTGCACAGGAAATACTTCACAGAATCAACAACTGAGATCTTGTCCTATTAAAAAGTTTTCACATGCCAAAAGAAATCACCAACAGAGTAAAAAGAAAACCCATGAATTGGGAAAAAATCTTAGCCAACCGTCCCTCACACAAAGGACTCCTATCTAGAACATACAAAGAATTTTTTAAAAATTAGGCCCCCAAAATTCAAAGATCCAATCCAAAAATGGGCACCTGAGATAAATACACAGTTCTCAGATGAAGAAATACAAAGGGCAAATAAATATACGAAAAATATTCAACATCGTTGGTCATTTGAGAAAGGTAAATTAAAACCTCACTCCAGAAAGAATGGCTATCACCAAGAAATCAACCAACAACAAATGCTGGTAGGGCTGTGGGGAAAAAGAAACTCTTTCTTTCGGTGGCAGTGCAGACTGGCGCAACCACTGTGGAAATCAGTGTGGAGACTCCTCAAAAATTAGGATTAGAGGTCCCATTTGACCCAGCTATTCCCCTTTTGGGTATTTTCCCAGAAGAATGAAAAACATCACAGCACAGTGGTATATGTGCACCTATGTTTATAGCAGTACAATTTGTAATAGCTAAATCTTGGAAACGATCCAAATGCCCATCAACTGAGGAATAGATAAAAAAGATGTGGTATTTTTATACAATGGAGTACTACTCAACTATAAAGAAGGACAAACCAGAGGCTTTTATATGTAAATGAAGTCATCTAGAGACCATACTCATAGGTGAAATAAGTTACTCACATGGATAAACATCATATTGTCTCCCTCATGTAAGAAACTGAAAGATTAAATAAGATCCAAAAGATACAACAGATGCTGTGAAAAGGAATGAAACTGCTCAAAAGGAAAAAACAACTGGGATGGGGAAAAAGCAAAGAAGGGGAAAAAATATATATATACACACACAAGATAGCTAAGATAATTGTACTATTGATCCTATTAGCTCAGGGAAAGACACCGTGATTGCTTATATTGTTTCCTCTGTTTTGCATACCCATGTCTTGTAATCTAAGCAACTATTCTAAAGATAATATGCATTTATTATTAATTTCCTATCAGCTTATTTAGAAATCTGTTATCAATTCTATTGTTTTGTTTTGCTTTTGTTTTATTTTCTTTTAATCTCTTTAAAATTAAAAAAAAGGAATTTGTGTTACTTTTGGGGTATCTACAGAGACACATTAAACATATATCACCTCACTAAAATAATTTGTTTTCCCATAACATTTATGAAATAGCTAGTATAAATCAGGTGCTATCTCAGTACTTTACAAATATAATTCATTTACTCTCCCTACTAGACATATTTTAATCCTCATTTTAAAGCTATGTGAAGCCGGGCGTGGTGGCGCACGCCTTTAATCCCAGCACTCAGGAGGCTGAGGTAGGAGGAGCGTTGTGAGTTCGAGGCTTGCTTGGGCTACAATGCAAGTGCAAGGCTGGCCTGAGCTACATAGTGCGACTCTGCCTCGAAAAACTAGGGCCAGAAGTTTGGCTCAGAGGCGTAAGCGCCTGTCTGGCAAGCGTGAAGCTGTGAGTTCGATCCCCGGTGCTGCAAAAATAAAGAAAGAAAGAAAGAAAGCAAGCAAGCAAGCAAGCAAGCTATGTGAAATAAGTCACAGAAGTTAGCCCCAGGTCAGGAAAGGGACCATCATGAATTACACTCAACCAACTGGTTTCTGATTATGCTCCTAGTCACATCACACCAACCTAGTCATGTCAACTGTAGCAATAAACCTTGATGCGCCGAGATAAAGGCAAATATTTTTGACTCAGAAAATCAATCCTGTGAAATACCCTTCTTTATGTCACCCTAAAGTGAGAACATCTATCAAAACAAAACGTTGTGTTACTTGACTGGCGCCCTCAAAACAAAAACAGAACTATTAAAAGGGTGGCTGGAGAGACAGGAATAGGAATTAAAACTCAATATTGTAGGGCGATAGGTTAGGCAGGAAAGGTAAAGAAAAGTACTTAGAGAATCCTGATTCAGAAAAGGAATTGGTCTGCTTTCAATTTCACTACAGAAGACTGAGGTGGTGATGGACAGCTCGTGCCAGCCGACAGCCTGGAAACCATGGCTTAAAGTTTTTCAAGCTAAGCTTTTGCGAGAAGATTTAACTGTACGAAAATCAAAGGAACAGTAAAGGAAGTAAAAAACGTTCTAACACTTTTTCTCTCAATCTCAGGGTTTGATATCCCTGACTCTGTCATTAATTTACTATATTATCCTGAACAAAGTATCCAGTCAAAGTATCAAAGTATTCTAAATCCAGTTCCTCAAAACAAAAATGGGACACACAGGCTGGGGCCCTGTGTGAAATCTCTAGTTCCATAGAGAGAGACACGACTCCCCAAAGGCTGAACATTTATCCAAAACGTGCTTTCTAATTTCCAATCTCTAACTTCGTCATTCTAATTAAGCAAGTACTTTGGTACTTATTGACATCAAGGTAACTCTTGTTAACACATGAAAAGTTCTGCTAAACATAAATCAGAGATTCCTTTAGTGATCAAATAGTCAATGGAATCAAAGGGAAAAAGTAATTTGATAGAACATTTAAATGAGTTTTAAAAAAAAAAGGTCTCATACTGTTCATTTTACTATCAAAAGTTTTATGAGAAAATAAAATACATAGTGATTATAAAGTAATGAAGATACAGGCCTAAAAACAACTCTTGTGGTAAACATAATTTTATTGATAGGATCAAAATTATGGTAGAAATAAATGATAAAGGACATAAACATACAAGTGTCTGCTTTAAAAATATCTCAAGCACGCTCACAAGGCATAATCAATCTTAATTCCATTTTTGAGCAGGTATTAAAAATTCTAAATTTTTAATGCACTTATAAAGTTGTATGTGAAAAGCGTCGATAATTTAGCTTTTGTAAAAAAAATGTCAAAACTGGCTGAAGTATGCTTTTTTAAAATGTCAACGTTTTAAATTATCTTAACCATTCACTAAGGGACAAAAAGAATGTAATAGTTCTCAAGGTCTAGACTAACCCAAAAGACTTGTTTCATAAGCACTTGATATAGTGTTCTCCTTATGCACTTTAAAAGTTGGACTATAACAAATGGGTAATTGATTTATGGAGGAAACAAGTTCAAGTGAAGGACGTATTATGAACTGTGCATCAGAGGTGGGATGGAATAATATGTATCTTCCTGGCACATTTTTAGAACAGTATAACAAAAATGCAAATGCTAGAGCTAAGTGATGCTCTCCATTTCACAGCAGCACAATCTCCCCTCCAAAACAATAACTAAAGACAGACTGAATGTCAAACTGCAATCAAAGGCAACTCTTTTTCCCCACTGTGGGGATGAAAGAAGGGTGAAGCACCCAATTACTGCTTCAAAAAAAAAAAAGGTGGAACTGTTGTCACAAATTTATAAAAGTACAGAAAGAATCTAGTCACGGCATGATGCAATGCTAGAGAGATTCAGCCGTACCACAGTTCGAAAGCTGCACAACAATGAACAAGGCAATTAAGTGTCTTACACAACAGTCGCCAAATGTTTCTGTCATTCGAGAGCATTATAAAGGTGCTTTCATCAAATTTTACTTCCTAAGTCTGTATTGCTAAATGGGAAACATGGCTCTCTATTTTCTTACAATTTCCATCCCATATCCATATGAATACATACTCCTACCAGTCAGTTTTTCAGGAAACACTAAAAGATAAGTGTTATTAGGGAAGTGGGCCAGCAGTTGTTCACTCTGCCTGTCATATCCCGTTAATGCAACTCTGACTGGCCTTTGTTCTGACAGTAGCAAACAGCTGCTTGTAAAGGAGCCACCTTCCCTGGGCTGCCTCCCATTATTCCACACTTCTGTCTGACAAGGTCACTTGCTGCAGGGATTTGGGGGAGAGAGCATGCAGCCTGTAGAATTAAGAGTTTAAGACACAGGCATTGCAGCTATTTTTCTTTTGGTAACACAAGCAAATCAAGAGTAAAAAATTAGTAAGTTCCTGCTTAGGGAGCAAGTCAAACTTTTTTTTTTTTTTTTTTTAGGGTCAATTTCAGAAAACTGAAACTGTATATAACCAAGTGGCAGAACTCTGCTTTCCTTGAAATTTACGTAGGTTGCATAAAAGATTGAAGCACACAATAATATTATCATGCAAATATGAGTAATAGTAAGATGTGGGTCGCTCCTCTGCTATCTTACAGTGAAAGAATTCCTGTCAGGAAGACAGCAAGTACAGAAATATATTTAGAAAAGGTGGTGACAGGATTTTATAGCTTTTTCTTGGTTTTAGATTTCATTAAAAATTTAATTTATGAATATTTTCAGGGACCTCCAGAATAAAAAATTTCATAATTCTGTTTTATGTTTTTACCCCTTAATAAACTTTATATAAATTAAGCTCATCTAAATCTTATTAAAATTTTACATCAACAACCCACCAATGCTGCTAAAGTTATAATTGACACAATATAAAAGGAAGGCTCACCTTTAATTTTCAGCTTGGTCTATGATCTCTGAGAGGACTTAAAGCTATGGTATAATGATCTCATAAAATTAAGTTACTTTCAAAGATAGGCATGCAGAAAGTGGACTGGCAAGATTTCAGTGCTACAGATGACCATAATGAATCACAACTTTATAGTTTTGAAAGTTTAGCATTGGGAAAAGACTCTGAATTTTTTTACACATTCTTTGGGTGAAATTTCTTTACTATCATAGAGAAATCTCAGAGTTCATCATTCACAAACTTAATTTATCACCATTCCATCTTCTATTTACATATAAAACTAGAGCGCTTTGCATATTTGTTTCCATTTTGGTACTCAGTCTAAATCACTGGACACTTTAATACTTCATTAATGCTTCACTGAAATAAAACTCAAATTTTTTTGTGAATTTTGACAACTTTTGAGGTGTTCATTGGTGTAAATGAAGTATTTCCACACAGAGGAAAAAACCAAGAAACAAGTAATTATTTCAATTGACTTCATTTTCTACTCAAAGATTAAAGGAATAGTCATACAATATAATATCTAAATTTTCAAAAATTTCCAGCCTCCTACCAACAAGTACATTCAGCATATTATATCAGCTTGTCTTATGTAGAAGAAATTTCAGTTCTAAAACTATTTCTATTACCTGAATGTGGTTAGTGTTAGACACACTGGGAAGACTACTCTCTTCTCCTTCATTCCTAGCCATATGCTGCAACTCATTTTTGATATTCAAGCAAAATGAGTTTTCCACGTTTCGATCAGAATAACCACCGCACTGTCAAAGTACAAATAACTTCCTCACATTTTCGAAGCACCATATTTAGAGACTGTTAAAAAAAAAAAGTATCCTAACTGAACTATAACTGAATTATCCAGTGCTACCAAGTATTTGCAAAACATATATAAGCAATTAAATAAAGACACAGAGCCTAATGGTAACCCTTTATGACAGCTTTCGCTTTCATACAAAGGTTTGAACACTCTGGTGGTTCACTATTAAGAGTATAAGACAAGAAGATTTTCAGCTTCATTTATATTCAGAAGCAGCAAATCACCAAAACTCATTTACATCCCTCCATTTTCCTTACAGCATGTTCATAGCAGGTGGCCTATCCATGCCATCTTTGAAATAGGTAGGTGGCTTAAAATGCCTTTATATTTCACTCAAGAGCATGAATTAAAAATAAACTTGAGCTTTAACTTCATCATTTTCTCTACAAGATGCAATAATACAGAATAAACATAGTACTTAGTTTGCTCTCATTTTAATCTACATGCTATACAGCAGTTTCCTACCATGAAACGCTCATTTTAATCCTGAATGTTCTCCAAAGAGTGAAGCATTCTTTAATCTGATATACCTGACAAAAGATCTCACAAGAAATTAAAAGCATTCCTGATAATCTTATTTAACTTTATTTTTGCTCAAGACAGATATTTCAGCATGAACACTAAAACACATTAGCATCCTCACAATAGAAAGATATGATTAAATTGGCCATATATCACTCTTAACACATGCAGAAAAACACCTATACAGGTATGTATAGCAAATCTAAATGTCCTCTGCTGGCAGTGACTTTTTAGAAATAATGGTACAAAATTATTTCCAAGGGCATAAGCCTCCTTTTACTCTGACAGGAGTTTTTTAAGAGCCAAAGTGAAACAATGAAGGCCGTCAGAACCAATAATTGATTAAAGTGTAAGTAAATACTTTGTGAAAGAAATTTCAATTTAAAAAAAAATGAAGACAATATTGAAATCACTAGCACTTCATCTCTTTTCAGAGTAGTAATATACCAACTGGTCACGTGCAGCGGCACAGTCAGGCAATTCCCCTACTTAGGAAGCAAGGTAAGAGATCTTAATTTTGGCCAGAGTCAACTAAGAATGAATAAATAATCAAATATGGTGAAACTAATCCCAAGAAAGAAAGTGTCACTCCTAAATGAATTTGGAGCCAACACACACACACACACACACACACACACAGTCACAACAGACTCAGCTAACTCTGTAACTACCTGCAAAAAAGAAGCTCAGTAAAAGCAAATCACAAAGCAAAACAAACACAAGAACAAAAACAGAAAAGGAGTCAGGCCTGATGGCGCACACGTATGATTCCCACACTGAGAGAGGTTAAGGTATAAGAACCACAAGTCAGAGCTCAGCCCAGGGAATCTACATTTTTGAGGCCCAGTAGTACAGGTCAGTAGAGGTCTGTATTAAGGGTTCATCCTCAATGCTGCCACCCGCCTCCAAAAAAAGGAGTAACTTAGAGGAGCAAAACTACATACTTTAAAAATGGACCCTTTTTTGGAAGAGGAAGGAGGATTCTATATGCAGTCATTTAGTCTGAAGTTACTATAAGGGACAGTGGCTCCATAACCATGAAAACAGTATCAGCAAGTTGCTTTGAATTTTTAAGGTTTTCATTACAACTATGGTCTCCTGCATTTCCTTGGAGAAAAAACTGGCAGGAACAAACACATTTACATCTACGTCTTAAACGAAAGATCTGAATTTAATTTCTAAACAATGTGCCTGCATCTAGTTAGATTCTAGTGATAAATTATTACTTAAAAATCAGCAAGACGTGAGGCAACACCTATTGAAACAGTATGTGAATTGAAAAATAGTTTTACTGTTCACCTTCCATCTATAATGTAACTTATGTTTACCATCTGCCTAGACAGTAAAAATATCTTTCAAAAAAGATGATTTTTCACCAATGTTTTAACTAAGCAACATTTTTAACTAGTTGACGAGGTACAGACATTAAAAAGTAGTTTTATAAAAATACCAAGCACCTTAAATGCTAAATTACCCAGAAGAGAAAAATAAATGTTTTTGGTTGCTTTATTTTATGAATGTAAATGAATACAGGCAAAATAGATTCTATTAACACCAACAAAAACCAAAATCTTTTATAATATCTGCAAAAATACACCATTTTATAATAGCTGCAAAAATATACTATTAGAACTAGTTGTTCTAATAACCTAAAACGTAGTTTATATTCTTTTATCTTAAAAATAATGTCACAGCTCATCATTTTCTATTATGCCAACATTAGGTATTCATTATGGATCATACCCAAAATAAGCTATTATTTAAAACTATGATAAAATTTTCCAGTTCTATCTTTGTTTCACTTTAAAACTGTTGTTTGCAATTTTAAGTGTTACCTTCCCAAACCGTATATTGTGTTAATATATCAAAATCTTTCAAGAAGAAGTAGACACAAGTACTTAGTTTTAGAGCACTTAAAAAGGTGTAACTGAAAAAAAGGATCACTGGTCGTTCCTTGTTTTTGGACTGAGAAGATGTGCTAACTAAATTTAAGGAATCCAAGTACTTCAATTTAGATAATTAGGAGCAAATGAAAGTTTCTGTACCAATCTGCAGCTTTGACAAATGTTAGGTTAGCCAAAAAAAGTATCTGTAATAAACTCCATTTTATTCTTCGTTTAAAAAAACCTTTCATAAATATGTATTAGAAATTTTATGCACAGAAACACACACCAATATGTATGAAATTAACTCTGAATAATTGGTCAGCACAAACTATGTCTTTAATTTTATACAAATCTTATGAGGGTTACCAATTTTTATCATTTCATAAGGAAATGTAATATATTCCCTGCTTGCTTAATTTTAACAAGATAAATTATTCTACTGCTCTCAAGATACAATAAACATAATATTTTAAACCATCAACTGGTCAGCAAATTGTCATATAGAGATCTGAACATTTAAATAAACAAATAAATAAAAATTAAACCTGGACTCATGAGAGCTCAAATCAAATCTCCCTTTAAAAGCCCCTAAAATGTTTACCTAAATAAACAAAACGCACCTAAATGTGTATTTATCTAATATTAAGCAACAGTTGCAGTCATTTTAACTGATAATTTAACTCCTTCTCAAAAAACAGTAAGAAATTGCAATTATAAGTTGTGACAATACTAGTTAAAATATTCAAACTACACCCATGCGTTAGTAGCTATCGTGATATTTTTATTTGTCCACTCTGATACTTGTACTATGGTTGGAGGTCATTATATATGGTGATGTATTCATAACTAAGAACACAGGTTGCCAATATTACATGAATTGCTTGCGCAAAGAACAGCAAGATTACAGACTCCATTAAGAAAATAAACTGATCTCTATATCATTACACTGCAGTTTAATAAAGTAAGGTCTTAAGAGTTTTTTTTTTTTTAAGTGTGCTTTTTTTAAAATTGGAGAATGGAGGGGCAACTGGTCTGATATTCTCTACCCCTGATAGTCCTTGAAAATGACTGAAAAATGACCAGTCTGAGGGTGAAATGTATGAAATAAATAAATCTCAAAAAAGGTGATTCATAAATGTGCCTTAATCAATAAGTTGGCCCTTTTCTATCTCAATCAATAGCACCAACATTCATCCAGGTTACACAAGTCAGAAACTCAAGAATTAAACACTGACCAGCTCTCCCATTTCTCTGTCCTCCTGATCATAATGTTTTAAGTATCTCTCTAATCTACTTTTCTCTTCCTCTACTTTAGCAGCTAGATAATCCACTTAATGACAGCCAAGTCCGCTGCTCTCATAATACTCTTTCAATTACCCTACCTGAAGGACTTCTCCAAACAAAATCTCTCGGTTGTTACCAGCTCTTAGAGTAAAAATGAAAACCCCCACACACCAGCTTGTTTGGTTTGATCCAAGTTCCCTGCGTTCATCAGCTTGTTTTATTGTGATTAGTCAAAGGTATCACGTATCATTTCGTTTTCCACCATATGATTACTTGAGCCCCTTGATCTGATCAAATATCCTGTCCTATTACAGACCCCAGCTCATCTTTTCAGTAAATATTGACTATGCTATTTGAAAGGAACCAGCTTAAAGTCAGTTTTCTTGCCCACATGAAGCCAATAAACAACACACGACTCCAATGTAACACAAAAACGGGTTCTGCTATAAAAATTATTAAGAAACAAAATTAATGTGCTTTATGCATGCGTGTTTTAAGGGAGAAGGACCTCTTAATGAACAGGTAACTTCTCTGAGACAGGAAAATATCAATCCAAAAAACACTATTTTAAGGAAAGGCAATGACTCAGGTGAGCGCTTACAGGAATAAAAAGATCCTCAGATACAGAGGAACTGAAACAAGACTAAGGCGCCCAGGTCAAGGGATCACACAAAAGAGAATCTCCAAAGCAAGTGGAGGAGAAAACCAGGAGCTGGGCAGATGTCTCAAGGCTTCATAGTAACTGAGGCCACTGAGGACTTTTAATAGAAAAAAAATGTGATTTAAATTTCACAAAGTTTATTTTTATTTGTTGTGGAGAATAAGCAAAGAGAGAGGAAAGAAAATGATACCGGAGCCAAGGAATCACCTTTATCGAATGAATGTACCCCTCTTGGAATTTAGCTAAACGTGTGTCTCCTCTTAATGTTTTCACAGTCTTGTGTAGGCTAAGAATCTCGTGGCTTTCTTAGTAATATCACTAGTGCCTACCCCAATGTTTAGCATACAGAAGAGACATGGATGAACTTTATCAATGAAATACACCTAAAATGTGTAAGAAAAAATGCCAGTAATTTTTATAACACACCCACCCACGCACGCACACACACACAACCTTGACATACAGCTTTCTTATTAAGTAAATTCCATGGATATCATTCTGCATCCACATTAGCCTACATAGCGGAGGGTCGCCCAGCTTTTGTCAAGTACTCCAAGGGGTCTGCAAGCTCCAAAAATTCAACAACTTTCAAAGCTGGTAGGTAGAAACAGTATAAACTAAGGTGGGACCGGTTCAGGGGTAGTACATACAGTGTTGCCTAGCACACCTAAGGCCCTGGGTCTGATATCTAGCACTGACCCCAGAAAGCAGCAATAATCTACCGTAGATTAAGGAATAAAATTTTTAAAAATCTTCATATATAATCAAGCTAACTTCCAACAATTCACTGAAATTAAGTAGAAATACCATATGGATAAAAAAATTATTATTCTCCATTTTATAATTTAAGTATTTGGGTTTCCTTCATATTTCATTTTGCACTTAGTAACAGCAACCCTAAATTAGCAAGAACAGTTCATAATCCTTCTTTTTCTTGTTTATTCAATGTTGGTGTATAATAATTAAACTACAATGAGGCACTATTTTGTAGTTACTTAACTACAAAGAAAGTAAAGAATTAAACGTAAAATTCACTCATCAGCATCAATATTGTTTTTCTCTCAAATGTCAGCAGAACTGCCTCTTACCCTGACTTTTTGATACAGATCTAAAAACAACGATACAGCACAGGCCATGAGCACATAGCAAAGAATACTCCAGGGAAGAAGTTGGGTTTGTTTTTACAGGCACCCAGAACAGCACACCAGGTTTCCCACGGGGTTCAACAACAATGCTACCTTGTCCATTGGTATATCAAACCATAATGTATAGGCTAATTCTTGTTATTTTTGGAAAGCAGACATTTCAAAACATTGAGATGTTAGTGGCTATCAAATGCTTATCTTAATAGTAATTAACTCTCACAAGTGACATGAATATTAAGATTTTTCAACTACCCAAAGTTTCAAAGTGACAACTACTTTAAGTAACACAGATCTCAATTTTTCTCAAAATCAGAAATATGATGTAGTTCTTAAATAACTGTATAATTTGTAATCACGGGAAGATTATATTCTAGCAGTACAGTATTTTTTTTTTTTTTTTTTTTTTTGCGGCACCGGGGATTGAACTCACAACCTCGCGCCTGCCAGGGCAGGCGCTTAAGGCACTGAGCCAAACTCCCGACCCTGGTTTTTCGAGGCAGGGTCGCACTATGTAGCTCAGGCCGGCCTTGCGCTCGAGTTGTAGCCCAAGCCGGCCTCGAACTCACAACGCTCCGCCTACCTCAGCCTCCTGAGTGCTGGGATTAAAGGCGTGCGCCACCACGCCCGGCTACTCTAGCAGTACAGTATTTACTTGCCAGTTATAGTTCTGTGCTTCAAGGCTGCCCTGGTTAATGTTTGTTAAGAATCATGTAAGATTCCTGTTTACATTCTAGATGCTGAATGTCTATTTTATGCATGCACACACACACACACACACACACACACACACACAAATACACACACAAATCCCATACATCCCAAATATCAGAGGTTACTTTCCTTTGTACAAGTTATACAATCAAGGTAATAACTGTCATTAAGATATGCTTGCAGATGTGAATCTTAAGTGGATGACAATAGATTATCTTGCAATTCGTAAAATACAAAATGCAAGATTATAAAATGTCTTAGATAAGTAAAGCATAATTTCAAGAAGAATTTCCAATAATTTTCAGGGAAATTTATGTGTACCATGTTTCCTCAAAATTATGCTCAACTGCCACAATGACAACTTGAATTTAAAACTGAATTGCAGTTTTAATTATTTTTCTTGAACATTGCTTGAAATAATAGTTCTATATAATTAAATGGGAGCCAGAATATATAAAAGGTTGTATTTTTTCACCGAGTTGGTGTTACAGTAAGCTAAAATATCCCAAATACTTTTGTATGAAACAAAACTTGAAGGTAAAAGGAAAACGACATGTCCCTGTCCTGAGGTTATAGTAGGAGACATACAAATAAAGTACTTAAAAACTACAACCATAAAGAAGAAAATAGGATGATGTAACTTCGGAGGTGCTTTCCATTAGATAGAATGAAAATCCTCCCTAGGGATTGACACTAATTGGAGACAAGACGTAAAGGATAAGAAAAGTCAGTGAAGTGACAAGCCAAGGAATGAGTTCCACAGCCAAGAAAACATCTGACATGTTCCAGAGCAGAAAAAAGATAACAACATGAAGATCATTTCTCCCCTACTCCCCTAAGAGCATCGTGATCTAAGACCATGGGTCTGAGGAAGAAGTCTGCATCTGCTCACTAATAGGTTATGTGATCCTGGACAATGATTATTAAATGTTTTAACCCCATTTTCCTAATCCACATAATGGAGAAAATAACATCCTTTTGTTATGACTTCTGACATACACACGAAAACTTTGGTATACAAAAAATGGTAAATTCCTTCTCTCTTCCAAAACATGTCACCTTTCTGAACTTAAAAATTATCCAGTTAAAATTCACAATCTATGAAACACATTTTAAATTATTTAAAATATGAATTTTCAATAGCACTTAGTCAAATTTTTATGAAAAGTTATGATGTAAGCCCTCTCCCCCTTTTCTTTCGGGAGGTGGCTTGTCGCTCTGGGAGTTGTGTTCACTGAATTATCTGTGGGACAAACAGAAAAGGTTATTAACAAAGGCCACTTCCCTTCCTGGGCAGCTCTCCAGAGACATGTGTCACTGGCTACAAACTAGTAGCTAACAATACTAATCTCGCGTTTGAGAAAATTCAGTAATTTAAGAATTAGAGACTCCTTAAAATAGTTAGTTCCTGATCTAAGATGATCACAGGATAAGGTTCTCTTGTTATTAGAAAAAAATTTAATCATCTTTTTTTAAATGTAGGATTTATATAAAACTTCCATATACACAAATAAAAGGATAAAAATTAGCTGAAATGTAATGAAAGCTGCTCAAATACTTTCTGTTCTAATACTTTTATCACATTAGTCTTAAAGTTAGTTTTAGAAATATAGAAGGAAACTTCGAACGACATTAGAGTACTTCAGCTAGCTTACAGAATAAAGTCTGTTTAGAGTGAATAGTAATTAGAAGGGTAGAGATATCAACACGTATGGGGAATCTACTATATCTGTAAAGCAGTATACAAGCGTCACACATTTTAGAAATAAAGTAAAATGGACAACCAAAGCCATGGAGGTGAGGTAATCTCATTTTCCTGCTTCACTATAAATATGAAGCTGTCAAATTAAATATAAACAACAAAACAATCATGGAATTTTTAAACTGTTCTATTTAATAAACCATTGTTCAATTCGGGTACACACTCTGGTACAACATTCTGCAGATGTCAAAGACAGCTATTAGGGCCAAAAACATTTTTTCTACGTATGGTTGTCAATGCTGGAGGAAATGCAATAAATTTCTTCTAAATCAGAAACAGGTCCTCACTAAATACGGACATATTTGCCAAGGGATATGCTTGCCATCACACACATCACTTAAATCTCTACAAAACAAAATCTTCATGCTTGACAAGATCTGAGGCTCATATTGAGCACCTAAGTTACAGAAGGATATTTAGAATAAAGCAGAAAGCATATGTGACAACTATTTAGAAACATGTATGGCTTTTGCCATATTGATAATGACATATCTATGGTAAGTGAAGGTATGGTAAAGTATAAAGAAAGAAAAAAAACTTGAAATTCTAAAACAATTAACATCGTTTACATAGGTCATACCATGATTTATAATTTTTTTAAAAAGCTGACTTCTAGCATTTTTAGTTTTTCCTCTCTAGATTGCTATCTATATCAGAAAACTGCAATTTTTAAAATATTACTTCTACAAACACTTCATGTGAAAAATAAAACACCTGTTGCTCTTTAGATTTAGTTCTTGGCACTAAGGAACTTTAAGGGTCTAAAAGGTGATTTAACACTTGTGACATATAATTCAGGATGTCTGGGTCAAATACATTGACTTCTAATCTTTTGCGATACCTTTATTATTTTTTTCTATAGCTAAATATATGGAACTGAACTACCAATCTTTGCGTGTGAAAAACATGTTTTTCTACCCTGTAGCAGGCCTGACCAATGACTTGTGCTTTCTTGGGTTTAAGTGGCCCCAATGTAAACAATGAAATCTCAGTGTATACTAAGTCGCATTTAAAATAGCAGCAAGAGATTGAGGTTTACCATCACCTGCCACCTTCCCATCTGCTCCTTACATGCAATTCACTTTCAGCAACCCAAGAGTCATCAGAGGAGGGAGTCATTTCATTTAGGGCAAGTCACAGTCCTCAAGTTTGGGAGTAGAGCAAAAGGACTGCCAAATACAATTCTGGGGAATGTTTTTCAATTTCCAGAGAAAGAACTTTCTGAAACCATCTTTAAAAACCTGAGGCTCACTGAGCACTAAGCAATATTTAGGAGGCAAGAAGAAAATGTTATGACCAAGCAACTCAAGTCCCATCCAATGTTTACGGGGCGGTTTGAGTGTCTCAACAGCACGCGAGATGTTGTGAAGATGAACTTGAGCTGTCTGTGGCCCTTTCTTTCTTCATATATGACAGGTCTAAGGCCAGAAGGCACTTAATCCCTCATAGGATAAAGGTCGATAGCCTGGGAACTATTCAACATATTTCTAACTCCAGCTACTGACCCCAAAGCAATCATCTAGCTTCACTCCACTGTTAGCCCTCCATAAAACGAAGAGAGCCCTTGCCTTGGTAAAAGCTATGCAGAATATTATCTGAGACAAAGCATAAATCTGATGCCAGAAGCCCATTCTCAACTTTCCAGTGTCTGTTCATTTTTCTTTGTGACGTAGAAACCAGTATGGTTTTCATGTATTTACTTTCATGAGCTGTTTTATTTTTTCAAAGCAAATCTTGGTGACTTTTTTTAACACTAGTGTGGTCATTCATTCATGCATTGCTACAACAACTAGTAATTCTCCAGCAGACACTGCTTTCATTGCATAGGACAAACTGGAAAACGTGACAGATGAACTTGCTTGGTCAAAGAGTTAAAGTGCTATGAAAAATTAACATTCCTCTTTTTATCACTATGGTTTATAAAAGCCAAATTCAGCACCAAAGCAAACAAATAAATAGATGATTACTTATACTCTACTAATATTTTCCTCTGCCAAAAAGTATACTTATTCATTAATTTATTAATGCCTTCAGCAAACATGGATCTTCTTAAAAATATCTGTGCCTGGCACTTTCCTGGGGTCTGTGAATGCATATTGTTCTCAGGAAGCTACAATAAAGCTACATAAAACTAACTCTGTATCAAGATGTATTTGTTATCTTAATATTAAACACCAATATACAGGTTTTTGCTAAATACTATAGGATGTAGGAGGAGTACTCACCTAGTAATTGTCAGAGAGGAATAGCAAAATCCGGAAGATAAAAGAAGTTGATAGAGGCTACAAAGTGACTAAGAAAACTTAAAAACTTTTTTGCCAACAAATTCAGGAAACAAGAGTTGCTAAAGAGACTACTTCGCTCTGAATCAATGTTTTCCCTCCACCCTTGGGCAACTTACCTAAAAGGACAATGGAAAACAATATACTTCATCCATTTTTACAGCTATCTATTTCCAACAGTTGAAAAGTTTTGTTTTGTTTTGTTTTGCTCACACATTCTTAATTTCTCTTTTTTGCAAATTCCTTGAAAACTGTGAGAGCATGATGACTCCACATTGTTATTTGGTATTTCACCATGCTATTGTTTTTTCCCGTATGTTGCATTTTTCCCTAGATTTAACATTGGCAAGTGAAACAAAATTCCAGAGTGAATATATGGTTTCAGTTTTTATGTTTCTGCCACATTCTACAATGACAAAAGTACACGAAAACAGACTGATGTAAAGCAAAAACAGGAAGTCTGGATTCTTTTGTAATAGAAAGACACAGAATGAAAACCATTCAGGGTCTAAACCAGATAGATACATTCATGTGCTTGTTGATAAAGAGCTACATCAGAAGTTGAACTATTTTAGAAATAATACTGACAGAATCAATAAAATTTAAATTTCTCTGTGTTACGGTTTGTGTCTAGATGGCCCCCTAAAGCCTCATTCAGATGAAGGTGGGGCTTTTTCAGAAGTGGTTGGACCTAGAGTGTGTGACACCGGATAAAGGGAGTGTCATTACTAAATCACTCCACTGACTCATTTGGCACTGCCCTAATCCCAGTAGCCTAAACCATTATAAAAGGGGCAGAAAGAAGTTGTCGTGGTTCTTTGCCTACTTGCTTTGCTACCTTCTGCCAGTCATGAACTGTTTCTCCTGGATGATGCCTATCTGCAATGCCATCCTGCCTTGAAGCCGGTTGATTATGGACTGAAACCTCTACAAACTGTAAGGTAAGTAAATCTTTCTCCCCTTTAACTTTGTGTGTCAGGTAATTTGTTCCAGCAATAAGAAAAGTAACTAACACAATCTGTGCACAACACCTGCACAGCAATGCCATTAAACTAGAATATGTCATGGCATTCAGACAGCTCGTATCAAGTGCTAGATGAGTTTCTTTCTTTCTTTTTTTTTTTTTTTTTTTTTTTTGCGGCACCTGGAATTGAACTCACAGCCTTGCACCTGCCAGACAAGCGCTTAAGCTGCTGAGCCAAACTCCCGGCTCTGGTTTTTTGAAGCAGGGTTGCACTATGCAGCTCAGGCCGGCCTTGCACTCACGCTGCAGCCCAGGCCGGCCTCTAGATGAAGTTTCTTAAAGAGACTTAGTATTACCGAAATCACTGAAACCTTTGTAAAACTAGCTACAATAGGATGCTTTGTTATTCCACAAAAATGTCAATTAAACATACACATTACCATGAAAATAGTAAGAATATGTAATGAAATTTTCCAAGATGAGCCAAAGTTAGGCAATGGGTAGACAACTGTATGCTGAGTGATCTTTTATCATAAGCTTGAAAACTGGTGTTCAAGGCCAAAATAAGAAACAACAAAGTAGAAGTATACAAGAGGCGAGTAGATTTTTAAGTCACAGATTCTGCTCTATTAGATTAACTTTATTTCTCCTGAGAAGTAACATAATGTTGGCCCTTTTCCAATCTATTTATTTTTTTTAAATGAAATTTGAAGAGAAACTATACTCAAACTTAGACCAAGAACTTAGACCAAGAACTCAAATCTTAGATTCCTGGAAATAAATCTTTCTAAAAGCATCTCTTGTATCGTATTACCATACAAAGTTGCTCAACTCATATGATATATGATTATGAAACTTGCTAGAGATAGTGGACACTTAGTTTAAGATTTTAATGTCTATTTTTTAAAGCTCTGAAAGTAAAAGCACATCATTTTGATTTTTAAAATATATTTTAAAAAATAGATTATTTTTCATGGAAAAAAATTACTGAAATGCTCCAAGAAAGTGTTACTGTTTGGACATCCAAAAAATTTCAAATTATTTTTCTCATTTTCTTAACAATTTTCTACAACTTTTGAATTTGCTAAGAATTCAATAAACATCCTTAAAAATACTTGTATGTAACAAAATATGTTTCACAATATTAAGGTCCAAGCAACATAATGATAATAATGACCATTAACAGTAAAAGTTCTGTTTTATGACCATTTTTATTACATGAAATTTTACTCATGTAGAGGTAGAAGAATGAAGCATGTCAAACATATCACACAATGGAGACAAAAATAAGAGTGAACCGACACAAATGATTTGAACAATGTATCTTCTTGTCACAAAAATACATGCTCATAGGAAAAAATAAATCAAAATTTTCATAACCAAATAATAGTGGAGTAAAAATAGTTACTATAGTACGTACTGTTATCTTCAAAGTAATTACTCAGAACATAAGACAGGAACCAAAAAGATTCTTACAAGAAACAGGTAATACTAAAAAACTTTCACTTCAAAGAACTAAGACTAGTAATATAAATGAAACAAATTAGTATATATATTAAGATAGTTTTAAAATAACAGAGTATATAATTTGAGGAAGTATGTGAACTTCTCCCTACTTCCTACTTATCTCTGTTTTGCCCTTTATGTATGTATTTATACAATTACGTCAGAAATAAAGTGGTAAATTTTCTAAAATAGTCTTATGCTGACAATACTAAATGTTATACTGTTACTAAATTTTCTTTTATAATCTTATTAAACTGCATCATTTTTAACTTTTATTGTAGCATTGTCTTAATCCTTCTTACTAAATCTCAATTTTCAAATTACTGAAATGACAGTTTCAGAGATATCAAAATTATATTTATTCAAACTTCCAATGTGCAGAAAAAATAAGTAATAAACAATATCACTATAATCTCTATAGAATGTTTAAAATAAAATCTCCATAGCAGGCTGGAAATAAACTACAGTGAATAAAATATTAGTACCCTAAATTAGAAATGGCTCACATCACATTACATCTGAGAAAATAATGATAAATATGTCTGTAGTTCATGTCATGTATTTCTCACACTTCAGTTTTACAGAGAATTTTTTCACAACTTTACACTTGCTGTAAAAGATCCTAAACTTCTGCTGTCCCAAAAACACTAAATAAAATACTGATCCAATTTTGTCTGTTCAAGCTGAATTTCTGAAGTGGGACTGTGTCAGTTTGGGGAGACAGCAAAGATCAAACTAAGAAATATATCATTTTAAGACTTGCTTCTAAAGCTTTTACCCTTAGATGTTTATACAACTACACCATATGAGGCTACTTCTTCTTAAGTTTCAGTGCGTCACACCAACCACCAAAAACTGTGCACTTCCTAAACACTCAATAATAAACACATGCAAAGCATTGGCTGAGTGAAATAACAAAGAACTTCACAAACAAATCAAATCAAAGAGTACCAGTGGCATGGCTCAGTAATTTATTCTATGTCCCAAACTGGCTCCGGTTTTCCCTTTTGATATGTCAGGTACAGAAATCCAAATGTCCCAAATGCAGCCTCAAAATAAAATCACATTTGTATTTCACCTAGAAAAAACAGTTTTCAGTAGCTGTTAGCAACTGCTGTACCTCAGAGGTTAGGGAAGTGTAATCTTCATTTTTCCTAATTTCCAATTTTTGTGTTTTGGAGGTAGGGGTTGAACCCAGGGCCTTCACACTAAGCTACATCCCTGCTCCTATTTATAGACAGACAGATAGACAGACACACAGACAGACAGAATCTTCTAAATCTCTAAACGGTCTGACTGAGTTCAAGTTTGTGACCTTCCTGCTTCAGCCTCTGAGCATGCTGGGGATACAGGCAGGCATCATGACATTTCGTCTCTGATTTCCAATTTCATCTTTGCTGACCCAAATGTAATCACCTTTATCTTTGTAGTTCCACATTTTCTTAGCCCCAACTAACCAGTAGTTTTAATTTTCTATTAATAAAATGCAGGAGACGGGTGTGGTGGCGCACACCTTTAATCCCAGCACTTGGGAGGCTGAGGTAGGAGAAGCATTGTGAGTTCAAGGCCAGCTTGGGCTACAATGCAAGCACAAGGCCGGCCTGAGCTACATAGTGTAACCCTGCCTCAAAAAAACTAGGGCCGGGAGTTTGGCTCAGCGGTTTGAGAGCCCATCTGGCAGGTGTGAGGTTGTGAGTTCAATCCCCAGTGCCACAAAAAAAATAAATAAATAAATAAATAAAATAAAATAAAATAAAATAAAATGCAGGGCTGGAAGCACAGCTCAGAGGTAGAGCACTGGGCTGGCACATATGAAGTCCTGAGTTGGATCCCTGCACCACCAAAACAAAAAAAATTCCCATACATTTACAAGGGCTATTCTAAAAACATCAATATAACAGTAAACACCTGGTTGAGAGCAAAAGGAGTGAAGAGTAACTGCTGCATACACACAAGAAAAAAATCTGTCCATACTTGGCTACATTGTGTGTGTCCAAAGACAGCAGAAAATTGCCATAAATATTTTTGGGGAGGAGGGGTGCTGGCAGGAATGGAAAGCAAGGCCTGCCACATACTAAACACACTCTCTACCACTGTGCTAAACTTCCAATCCATGATTTTAAATTTTTCTTAGTTACAATATTTCACTAGTATTTTAAAGTTATTGTCATATACCAAAAACTCAGAAACTTCAATAGTAGTAGTATTTTCAAATCACAAGATAATCTTTCAATTGTGTGATTATTATTAGGAATAAAACCTTATCTGCAAACAAGTTTTCAATGAATGGTGAATTTGAGAGAAAAAACTGGTATCATATAAAATTTGCCACAAGAAAGAGCCATCTGTGAGCTGATAAAGGCTTCTCTAACATTACGTCTATGCAATGCTAACATATATAGTCAAGGGAATTTAAAAAGAAAGTTAAGCAAGATGTCTGGCACCAGAGACAAAAAGCATATGCTGAAAGCCACATCTTCCACTTTCTCAATAAGCTGTCTGGTATCAAGCAGACCTTGCCTGAGTGGGAAGGGTGCTTTCACATAAAGGGACCTTTAATATCATTTTCTTCTCACGTATACGCACTGCTCTTTAAATCACAGGTGACCAAATCAGAGTAATCACAGTATATACAGTCTAGAAACATTCCAAAACTGGAAATAAAAATAGGTATGATTATACAAATTAAAGAGCATTGTGAATTTTGTGTCACATGTTCCTGCAGATGCATTAATTGCACCTCTGTATTTGTTAGTGTAGCACTGATTTAACGTTGCCGACATTACCTAAGTGTGCACACCATTCTTGAGCTACAAAACTGAGAAAGCAGTAAAAATTTAAAATATCTGCAGAAGGCATTACCCAGAACAGGGCCTGATATCTAGGTAGTATTTGACAAATGGCAGCTGTTGTTTTTACTTAAAGTACAAGTTAGAAAGAGAAACTTCATGTACCTATGAACATTTTTCCGAGCTCTACTCATGTTTATTATTTAATGACTAAAGCAAGCCACATAGTAAATGCATATGGTAAATTGTGGGCTACTGAGGCTCTAAGAATATTTTCATTGTATAAATAAGTATGCCCCCACATCTGCCCTGTATTACAGTTATATATTTAATGGCAGTAACTTCATTAAATTGAGCTCACAAATTATCCATTGCACCAATTTGTCTTATTGTATTTATCTTGGTGAGTTCAAGATCTATCCTAACTCCTGGTATTTATCACCATTCCTAGACACATGTAGTCATTTCTACCAGATAATTCTTATGCAGCTGAGCAGCAATGCCAGTCGACTATGAGAACCTACTAGCTTCCATATACACACAGTTGACTGAAAAAGACAAGGTTCTTGAACAAGGGTTGCCAATCAATGATCCTGAGAGTAATGTATAAGACAGCATCATACAAAAAGAGGCATGAAGCCCATCAGTTTCTTTAAAAAAATTAATTGGAGGTGGGCTTCGCGGTGCACACTGGTAATCTCAGCAACTACAAAGACTGAGACAGGAGGATTGAAAGTTCAAGGCCAGTCTGGACAACGTAGCAAGACTCTTCTTCAGCATTAAAAAAAAGGGTGTTAATGTACCTCACCAGTACAGTGCCCCAAGTTTCAATCCCCAACACTGCAAAAGTAAGTAAACGAATGAATGAATAAACAGCAGACAAGCAAATAAATAAATAAAATAATGGGGAAGCATGAGGGCAATTCCAGAGTTACAGCAAGACCTGAAACTGTCAAGAGGCATGAAGCTGTAAGGAACACAATGCACATCATCCTGAAACAAAGCTTAAGGAAAAGAGCAACTTTTGTGTAAGGCAAAAGGAAAAAGACAAAGTAGAAAGAAAAGTCTAGCTGGTCACAGGGAGAAGTAAACAGATACAAAAGAATGCATGGCCCAACCAGATTGCCAGAAAGGTCTGTAGCTGTAGTCCCAATTTGTCCTCTACCCCCACCCTCAAACTCCAAGAGGGCCTCAGGCAAGATGGCTCCTCCTGGATTCCTTGGGGAGGGGGCTTCTGTTTACTCTATTCCCAAATCTCTTCTGCTCTCTGTTCCTTACCCCGAACAAATTAGAATACACCACCCTCTCCCTCATTAGTGGTTTACTAAATCGCATCGGTAAGACTTTTGGAATCTCAACAATTCACATTGTTTTATTTATTCTCACTGCAACTTTTTCTAATTCTTCGTTCTTCCTCAGCTGGATCACAATAGTCTTATTTAAGAAAAAGGGCACAGAAGAACAGAGCATGGTAAATTCAGTCCACAGATTTATTTGCCCCATCATTGTCCGAACTTGTTCTGAATTTATTACTACCATTTCCAAATATGAAGGCAGAAGATTGAAATCAAATTGATGACTTTTCTTGAAAAGGAAAAAAAAAAAACTCCAATAGCATCATCTATTGGAAAAAGTATCAAAATAATGAGATTAATCACCTGAAACTCAGTTGCACCTGCCTACCTCAGACAAGCATCACTTTCCAGTTTCATTTCCTTTCTCTTAATGTCTTTCCTACTTCACTTACTTATGTTCATCATCTGGCCCCACAGGAATTTGTTCAATGTTTTCTCTGCTTCCAACAGTAAACCCCGACCAGAATAAAACTCTGTAATCACCTTTGAGATTATCTGATGATTATCTCAGTGATGGTGAACCCGCTGGAGGTTTCAGTGATAACAAACACCCCGCTGGGATTCGTGTGCCACTGATATTCTAAGCTCACCACTACTGACAATCTAACCCTTCCATTTGATATATATACCCCTTTTCCTGTGTCATGTCTTTTCACCCCTGACCTTAAACACACCACAAACTGCATGCAACCCACCACACTTTTTAGGGGCAGTATTTGCACACTGTACCTGCTCTCCTGGAAAGCCCTTCCTGCAGCTTTTCAGCTGACCAATTCTTGGCATTCAGGTTTCTGAGCTGCTTCAATGTATCACAAAAGCACCTCCCTAGTTCCGTTGTAGGCATTATACCATACTATAATTAGGAAGCTCCTTAAATGGACGTCTTAGAACTATGTCTGGGACACAGAACAATTTGGGCATAGGGCAAATAATAATTCCTGATGAATAAAAGTGAAAATGCTTGATTTCTTAGTATCAAAAATTCTAAAGGACAAGTATTTTCACAATTTTAAGATAAACACGAAAGCACAGACTCAAGATCAGTAACTTACACAAGTTCACATTGCAGGTAAATAAGAGTCAGAAATTGGACCACTGGCCTTTACAGCAAAACATGCTACCTCTGAACATGTGCCTTTCGTTGTTCCCATGAGAAACGTGTATAAATGTAATTTCACCACAGGACATTGTCAGCTTGAGGAAACAGAGACTAAATCAATACAAATGACAATAATGCCTAATCCTGAATCAAAGCTGACAGAATAAATCCTGTGAAATGTTGAGCTGTATCAATGAAATGTGACTAGATGTCAAAGAAAATTGTATGGAATTTCATCAGTCTTCCTATTTGGGGGCACTTAGCACATCATCTTAATCATAATACAAAGATTAGAGAAAAAAAAAACAAAAATCCAACCTTCAATAGAAAATGTATTAGGAAAATTCACTGCACATAGAATGGGCAAGAAAATATAAACTCTTTAAGAAAAATATTTGATTGTCTAGAAAACACAATTAACAGGACTAATTAAAGGATAATTCTGCGATCCAAGTTATTAAATTTCAAGAATGGTAACACTGTCATAAATGCTTCAAGAATAAATTAATTTGAGCATTACTTAGCAACAGCTTGTGATAAATTCATAAAGCATAAAATTTTAAATTTTGTTTTTAAACATTATAGTATTATATTACAAAAGACTTTTCTGGAGGAAAAAAGGCAGGAAAAGAACCCAAAACAATTATAACAGGTAATATTAAATCTTTCCAGTAAGATAAAAAAATATAAAGAAACAAAAATTCTGTCTTCAATACTCCTTCATGAATACTTGATCTGTTTTCAGTTTTTACAATCTTTGGAAATTTCACCACACAGCCTACAAGTCATAAAATTTTTTTTCCCTGTAGTTCTTTTTTTTTTAAAGGCCCAAACATTAAGTTTTCTTAAAATACTAACTGCAACTTTTTTGCCCTCACTAGTATCTCTGGGCTGACAAACTACTGATGATTATTGTTCTTGGTACATTAGGGAGTAAAACCCTTGAAAGCAATAATCTCACACAGATGGATATAGATGTTCTTGGTGTTCTGTATGGAATCCTCTTGCCACATAAGCACCTGCAGTCTCTTACACTGTCCTGCCAGGCATTCCTAAAACACCTGGGCAAGCTGTTCACTAAAAAAAATCAAGACATTGGGAGAGTTGAGGGATAATTAACAAATAAAACTATTCCTGGCACTCACTCGACATTTGTGCAGAACCAAGCTCCAAGCCGGCACCTGGTAAAGGGAACTGCTACATGTGATAATTCCAATTTACACATTCAGCACAACATTCTGTCTGCCTGTCAATTTGAAACAGTTTCCTATTCGGTGATAACAGATATCCCGAAAGAATGCAGTGTCAAAACGCTGACATGAATTTTTTATGCACCAACTAGACCCTCTCTTCTGGACTGGCTGCATCTGCCTTCTTCACTCTTGGAATGGACTGACAGTTCAATTCTTTTTTCTACTATACCTCCCCAAAACAAAACAAAAAACCCTGACTTTATACAGTCAGCTCTCTGTGGAACACTAAAATTCTGTTAATCACAGTTAGACAATAATTTAATAAAATTATTAAAAAAATTCACTGTTGGTAGGGTATCTTTATTTATACAGTGCAGTATTTCTCAGTAGCAAAAATTATAGAAGTATATATTTCTACTAAATACAGAATTTACTAATTGTGTCTAAACTGAAATAATAAAAAGCAAAATGAAAGACTGAATGATAAATTTAATAAACATTTGCAAAAGCTAAATAAAAAAGAAAATTTTACTTAAATTTATGGAGGTTTATCTCTTCCAACATATTTTCATATCATATTTTGAGACAATGTACAAAATGTCAATAAAGTCATTATTGTATTTAGGAACTATCAATGTAAGTATTTTCATATTCTTTTCATCCATGAGGGATAAACTTAATTATGCTTAGAATATTACTATTTGTTTCCACATATGTACTAGACTACATTCATGAGTAGCTCTCCACAAACAAGCTATATCTTTCTCCTTCCAAGTAGTTACCTAGATTATTCATTTTCTAGTAAAATATCAGTATCCTTTTTATAGTTGCCCTACAAAATAGTAATACATTCCTTTTAATTACTTTCAATGGTGCCTAAAATAAACTATGCAGGAATAAAGTTTGATAAAATAATGTTTTGATCCAAGAGATAATATAGTTAGGAAAAAAAGAAATTATAATAAATTACTAGATATAAGGATCAGAAAACTGCACTTTTGATTCCTCAAATTAATGTTGAACAAGTGAACGAAAACTAAATATTCTAACCAAACTTTTTAGATACAAAGTATACAAGGCTAGACTATTTAGCAGTGGTGCTAAATACAATACTATTTTATCTCATTCTAGGTCAAGTGTCTTCCTCTTCAAAGTTAGTAAATATAAAAAGTATACTGAACATTTCAGTGTGTATTTATTTCAATTTCTACCAAATACAGAAGTTGCTAATTTTTTTAAATTACACAAAGACATGTTAAATCAAATATCCATTTGCAAACGTTAGAGAATTTAAGAAATTCTCAGCAGCACATCTCTTGCCTGGCAAGTATGAAGTCGTAAGTTCAATTCCCGGTAACAAAAACAAAACAACGAAAAAAAAAAGGAAAGAAATTTTAACTGCCAGTACCTAGCTACATTCAAACATGTGCGTGCACACACATGCATTATGTATGCATTGATTCAAATGACCTTTTATGAAAATTTCCTTGCAAAGTCACCAATTTTGACATTACAAGCTCCAAATGAGCATTTAAATATTAACAGGAAAGTCACTGAGAATACTCCAATTTAAAAAGGTGATATATTTTGAGGTCTAATGTATAAGTCTGTGTACAATAACATAATAAAATAACATTATTCATTAAGAAAATAAAAATTTCTCCTTATATTGAGGCTTCAGTCACAGAAAAGGATTTTCTAGTTACCGAAAGAAACAATTATTAAGAAACATCATTAAGAATTTTCCAAATACCTAGAGATATTCATTATTCATTATCTACAAACTGATGCTCATAATTACCTATCTTCTAACAAATTTTGTCAAGCCACAGGAAGCAAATCACAATTTAGTTTAAGTCATCATTGGACTTAAAGAAGAAAGTTTCATATTTAGGGAGGAGAAGCCACATTATTTTACTTAGTTTGATGTAATTTATTACCACCCAGATATCTAGAAAGAGATAAAACAGTATTGCATTCAGACCTGGGGTTATGACCATTAACTAGTAATTGCTACAATTAATTTTCAATGTACACTTAAAAAACACTCAGTTGCTTATCCTAAATACTATTTTGCAAGTTACATACTCTGATTCACTGGCGCTTCATTTCAATGTTTACCAACTCACCATACTGTTTGCAGGTGAGCATTAGTAAAACTGCAGCCCCCTGAATGAAATCACGTATTTAAATGTTTCTTTGGTACGCAGTCTCCTTGAGTGCATTTCTCAATTAGTGGAAGTATTTTTTAGTGCCTAAGCAATAAAATAGAAAAACAGAAAATAGAAAAATAAACACTATCTCTAATCTCACAGAATTCAGTAAGATATACAACAAAGGAGGTGTAAGAGGTTTACAAAAACAGGAGAGAAAAGCCCTTACTGGGGAGGAGGAAGGGGAGAGCATCCATGAAGTGCTTTGCCCAATAAAATGGGCTTTCTCTGTCACATCAGTCATATTTCAAGTGCTCATAAGTGTTTGTGGCTATATTGGACTGTGCTGCTATATAAACTAGGAAGAGTTCTGTCTATATTTTTCAAAGTGTTCCAAGAAAGGTAGGAACCTTTGAAAATCATCCTAAAGAACAAAAAAGAACTCAGTATTGTTCCTTTTTTTTTTGCTGTTGTTTTTGTTTTTTAAACATGATTAGTAATACAATTTTGCTGTAGCTATTGGTGAAAACCCTACTGAAAAGCACAGTCGAATTCTGTGAATCTTATGCTCCACCTCTTAGATTCTGTTTTACTCATTGAAAAACTGGTCATATCATTGACAAAGACTAAGGCATAGCTGACGTTCAAAAAACCAAAGTGGAGGAGAAGGGGGAAGGGAAGAAGAAAAGAGAATAAAGTAGATTTAAAGGGGTGTTGATGCAGAGATAAGAGAAGGAGCTGCTGGCTCTTAAATGTTCACTAGAATAGCACCTATAAAATACTAGTGAAATGTTTAAGCCTCAAAATGGCCTATTGATGCTATCAAATGCTTTCTTATACAAAGACTAATAAAAATCAAAGTATCTTCTAGTAACCAACTCATAAAGCAGCATTCATCTTGGTAAAGTGTTTGGAATTAAGTGCACTCTGATAGTGGAAGGACAGAATACTTAGGAAGAGTGAGTTAAACGTTCAGTTTGTTCACTGGCTCTAACAAAGTATCATATACTCAAAGTATCAGTGCACTTTTTGGTATGCAGCACTTCATAACTGTGCATAAGTCTCTGATCCATGTTCAACTGAAATGAGCCCTAAAATACAAAATTAAAGACATGCCAGTCATTCAAGTTGTTCATGTGTATTTCTCTTCTAAATCTATGTATTTAAAGCTGTCAAAATGTGTATCAGGAATTACAAAGCACAGAACCTATTTAGGAAGGAGTCCTTTAAAGTCTTTTGCTGAAACACACCTTCGACACATTTATATATTTAGTAGTGTAAAAATGAAGTCAGTCCTTCAAAAGATCAAAATATCATTTTAAATTAAATTTTGTGTAGTTAAAAAAAATATTACTAGAAACATTTGTTGGGACCTCGTCAGAAGAGTTTCAATTTTACATCATTACGTTTTTAACTTGCCTAATCAGTTGAACAAAAGTACTTTATGTAAAATGATTCTTTTAGTTGCCTTAGCTACAATTCCCTGCAGGATACTATAATTGAAATCTACTCACGTAAGTTAGGAATAATTAGAGCCCCAAATTAAGCCAAACACAAAGTTAATTCAAATAGTCAGCTGCTGTCATTTGAATGGTTACGGGGTTTTATTGTTGCTTAACATTTCTGAATGCTTTTAAATGTACTTTGTTCTTCTAGTCTGTTTTTAGTTATTTTAGTACAAATAAAAATGGGATCAAGAGGTAAAGATTCACCATCTTTCAAACTGGAGTCACACCTGTACCCAGATTTTGTCACCAGAGTTCTTCCACTCCATCTCTACTATCAGTCAATTAACAACACTGTTGAAAGAATGGAGTGACAGTTCTCAAAGGCAAGCTTTCTAGTAAATAAAGCAGGATCTCGGGATCTACACAGAGTGCCATTAATGCAACACAAGTAAGAGCTTTTCAAAGTTACCAGAGATGGGCTCCATTTGCTTAAACTCTAAAACAAAGCAAAGGATTAACTGGGCTTCCTTTTATAAGCAAATTGAAGGGAAACCATAATGTCCAAAACCCAAGCCTGAATGAAGAGCTCAGGAGACACGCCCTTTAACTATTTTAACGCTGATAGCATGAAATAATTAAACTTTATAAAACTTAAATTATGCTTAAAATTATTACAGGTTTCATATTCTAAACTAGCTCATCCTGTCGACAAAGAGATTGTGTTTTTTAAAAAGTATATACTTGCAGCTGTAAACTTCGGGAAATAACTGGAAAACTGCAGAGTTGGCAAGATAGGCTCCCCAGTAAAATTCATGATTCTCCTTACAAAACAGTCACCCTTAATACAGCTTTTAATCTGAAATGATAATGAATAAAGAAATAGTATCTCTTGATAACCTATTAATTTTAATCTATTAAATTTAATGATGTTATGCAGTACATTTTAATATATACTTTAAAAATTCTTCAATGACAGCTTCATGAGGCAGGAAAACATAATCAATGACCTGAAGCCAAACATAAAATTCTACAGAAAGACCACTGGTCTGGTAATTAAGTAGAGATGGGCAATGGGACAATCCTTTGTAGGATTACTTGCTTCATCTGTAACATAAAAAGTCTACATTGTTAATCTCCGAGCTGTGATTTTAAGTCTAAAATGTTTTACTTCTACAAAAAAAGTGAAATAAAAATACCTAAATCACTTTGTTTAAAATTTGCTGTTTATTTACTTTGATTTCTGGTTTGAAAAGCTAAAGACACAAGTGAAAAAATGAGTTTATTTTGCAATCTGTATTATCATAAAATTAAAATAAATTATCTGTGATCTGTCTTTGACAGGAAAAGCAAAATAAAACTGCTTCTGCCACTAAGAAGTAAGTCTATCAATAAAAAGACAGAAAGGAATTTTTGATTATATATAATACTACAAATTGGCAAAATCACAGAATGATCTTAAGCAGGTAAAATATCTTCAGCTACTATTCATCACAAGTTTATATTCAAGTTCTTAATCCTATATTCTCACAGCACTAACATGTCATGCACTAAAGTAAAAATGACAATTCTTAGTGGTTCAATACATTGACTTTGAAAAATTAGTATAAAAGGAGGAAAACACTCCAAAAGTTTAGATGAAAATAATGTCATTTGCATTACAGAATTAAAGTACATAAATGTTATTTTAAACAATAAAGTAATTCTATTACAATGTTATGAAAAATAGTATTTGTGTATGACAGAATGAAAATAGGATACATCAATGGAGAATACAGGGAAATATTAAGGAGAAATGGGGAGGCAGTTATCATTGCTTATGGATTTTTCAAAACAAATTTTAAAATAAAAGGTCAACAGAAAGCATACGCAATAGAATTAGAAATGTATCAAAATACAATTTCACTGCAGTTTCAAGGTAGCTTACTTGCTTTTTTAAGGAAACGAGTTATAAAACTCAAACTAATGCCATTTCTCCATTTCAGCTATGTTGTTTGGGTTAGGAAAAAACCTTGATTAGCAACTGTGGAAATTACTGTCGTGGGAAATCTGATTTTCCAATCAAACGTATTAGTAACTAACACACTCTGATACAGATGTCTTCTCACATATCCGCAAATTCAGCATCACCTGAGACTTGCTAGAAATGCAGAGTATCAGGATCCAGTCCAGGTTACTGAGTCAAAATCTGCATTTTAACAAGAGTCACAAGTGACTTACAAGTCCATTCATTAAATTCTGAGGAACACTACCTATTCTAGATACATAAGATTTTTTAAATGACCTTCCCTAAATTTCTCCCTTCCTGTACAGTTCCTTCTTGGATCTTCCTGGATCCTTCTCCTTCCCTCTTCTCCTTTCACGAAGAGCCTCCCTGTCATTGCACTGCATCCAATTTCCTTTCTTTCCATTCAGAAACAAATTCTGTTATTTGACCTACTTAGTCTTAAAGCAACCCAAACATAAAATTATTTAAAACAAAACAAAACAAAACAAAACAAAACACAACACCACTTTCCTTAAGCAATGAATGCACTTAACCTACATCACCTCTCTCCCTGACTTTGCTGGGCAACTTTTTGAATCACATGACACCATGACCTCATTCCAGAATGCTACCACACAAGATGAGTCTCTTAAAATCCAACTGCACTACCACCAGCAATGCCCTGCTCATTTTCTGGTGGTGTTTGGCTGAAGTAATGAAGTTCCTGACTCTTTAACATTTCAACTCTAAGATCTGAATTTGACACAGATACACAGATCATCAAGTGGTTTAGATTTAATACAGTTTAAGTATCCTTTATCTTGGGACTAAAAGTGTTTCAGATTTCAGTTTTTGGATCTTGGAATATTTTGCACAATTTTAGAGGGATGGGGGGATCATGAATCAAAGTTTCAGGTTTCAGAGCATTTTGGATTTTCAGATTAGGGATGGTCAACTCAAACTACAAGACAAAAAAAAAATGAAAGAACTAATGATGAATGCACACACACATCAATTAGATAGATACACACAAGGGAATAACAAGAGCACTTATAAATAACAAAATAAATGAGAGTTTTACTTCAATCTTTTTTAACAGAAATTCCTATATAAAGCAAAGCTCTACATTATCTGAACCCTTCTATACCTCCCCCACAAGAAATTCCTGTTTTTTGACAATCCAGAATTCCCATTATATGGGAATTTTTCTTTATGATGGGATTATTTTAATCACTGTAATCATGTTTTTGTTCCTCTCTCTGCTGTATAAGAATGATTCCTTAATAAACAAACCTTATTTAAACAAAGCACATGCAAAAACACATAGCTGAAGATGCTGATATATTACTGGACTCAAAACAGTGTCATTTCCGTTCACAGTTCAGTCTGTAAAAATGGTGCATTTTTCTTTCATTTTTATATTTTTTACTATTTTTCATTACTTATTAATCTAACATTGTAATAACTTTATCTACTTTGTTAATGAAAATCTCAGTCATAGCTATTGGTTTAGTTTTGGTTCATTTCGTCTCAAATTAACAGATTAAAGAATTTAGGGGTAAAGAAGTAGTTCAGTTGTAGAGTGCTTGTCCAACTGCACATCCTGGGTTTAGTCCCAGCAACATTAAAAAACCAATTCTGGGTGATTAAAATTTTAAATAAAGCCACTTAAGAGTACAAGAAAATGAAAATGAGCAAGTAACTGACATCAAGATATGAGATTTTAGGCATAAAAATAATGATCTGACCAGATAGTTACACATCAAAAAGGAAAAACAAATAAACTCAATGTAATAAAATCTTTAGAACTGCTAAATCTATGATTAGTGTTTTATTAGAAATTTCTCTTGTTTTGCATTTTCATAAAAAAAAATGAGGAGAGTAAATTAAACTACAAGGCAAACTGGAATACATTTTTGGTAATAAAAATGACAAAAGATTATCATCAATGAGTTGTAGTAATGTAATCAGATAAACTGGAAAAGTTAATGAATAAAAAATTCAAAATTATAACTAGCTAATGAGTAAGTGAATGAAAAAAAGTTTTTATCTTCATGAATAGCCCCAAACTACAAATTTAAAATGTAAAACCTTTTATACACATAAAAATGTCAATTCTTTTTTAAAATTTTAAATCAAAGCTGGTAAAGTACCTAGAGACCGATATTCTCACATGCTAATCAACGTTTTCATATAAGTCTCCAGAAAAGCCAATTCGAAAGATGTCTACATCTCTAACATAATAGTCAGAATTCTAGCCTCAGGAAATAACCAAATGTAAAAGAAAAAAAATCATGTACTATAAAGATATACTATGTATGTATACATTATGTATGTGTGCATACGTATGATAAATTACAATGCAGCTGTTGTTAAAATGTATTACCAAAATATAATGTGACAGGACAGCCTATTGTAAAGTGAAACTTTTGAATATAAGAGTATATGTAGTTGAAGGGTTTAACTTTGTTTTGAATACACAATTTTATATCATCTATATCAAATACTTGTTTCGGAAAAATAAATGTCATAGTATTAGCTCATGGAATCTAGACCACAGAATTAAGAATTATATTTTTATCCTAATTTTTTATTTTGTATCTTTTCTCATGAAAATATACTACATTCAAAATGAGAAGTTAAAAAGAAAACAGAAACAAAACACTTTCAGGAAAAATAAGCCCTCAAAGCAAGAATTATGGCAGACATAAAAGTCAAACTCAGGAGAATCCCATGCTGATAAAGAAAGATTATAAATGTTGTTTTTGCTTCCTAAAGCGCAGATATGCAATTCACTTCTCAGCTTTACATGTTAGCCAAGAGATCCCAAGGCCGGGACTAGGTATTCTCCTGGAATCACTTCTGTCAAATTGACAAAAGGAGTTCAGGAACAAGGTTGAAAGATGTCATGAGATATTCACTAATCCACATTGATGTCTAATACATGTAGGCTGTATGGCTGTCATATGTCATTCTTTGTCATGCAGAGGAGGTGAAAAGAAAATAAAAAGTACCATAGGGTACCAAGCATATGTTTCAGTAACACACTCCCTTAGTAATATGGCAGATAAGTCTGTTTTTCTAGCACACCAGGTTCTGCATTAAAATTCGGATATGTTCAACCATGTGTATCATCATCTTTTCTCTTAGTATATAGTATATAAAAATCTACAGTGTTAGTTCAAAAAAACGAAAGCAAGAGCTTCATCAAAACTGAAATTAGTAAGTAATTAGAATTACAAGTCCGAAAAATTAAGATATTTTAAATGCTTTCTGTGCTTCTCATTAAGCTACCGTTAATACATTATTGATTCTTTCAAAATGTAACAATTAACTGTGATAAATGCTTAATATACACGGAAAATTAGTATTTCTAAAATGTAATACAGACAGGCTAATCACCATCTTCTTACTTTTAGCAAACTACTATTTCATTACACTTATTTATTAAATATTTGATACAGTCTTTCTGTCAGAAAATGGAAGCTTGTGAAATTTAAACAGTCAGACAATATAATGTCACTGAGGTCCACTGAGTGGCACGCTTTTTTCACCAACAACAGACATGTAACAGGTTGGATAAACAAACCCTCCCCACTACTGGAAAAGAAGTAAAAGAGCACAGAATAGAGAAGAAAGTAAAAGGAAAAATGAGAAGAGAAAAAAAATCAGCAATCAAGCACTTCAATTTAATCTTTGTTTATGAAAGACTGTGACATATTGTGACACTGAATATAACACAAATTAACTCTTTAAAATATGTCGGTGGATTCTACTTAAGCTTAATTCTAATTTTTTCAACATGAATCATATTTAGAGCAAATTTACCCTGATCTTGAATAATACAAAGCATTTTCTTTTGTTCAAGAAGCAACACCATATAATTTATAAATGCCATTAATATTTATATTTTAAAGCTGAATTACACCACTATCTATGGAGACAAAAGCTGGTGCAATCAAATTACATCACACACATAAAATACAATATAGGTTTTAAGGTGTTCTAAGCACAATAAAGTTAAGTATTTTCTTAAGGAGTAAAATCATACTGGTCTATACTAAAAATATAAATTAAAATGTCTTTAAAAAACTGAATGCATTGTTTTGAGTGGATGTTAATTTACATAATTTGTAAATTTTAAAAGTAAGGTTACATTCTCAGCAAGCACAGATACACTATTCCTATTAATTTAACGGTAGTTGTCATTTCCATTAAGCTTATTAGGAGTGATACAGCCGAATCCCCATGTACCTTGCTGAAGATATACCGCCCAGACTGCAACTAATCAAATATAGCGAAATGAACAAAAGCAGTCAATTTTGTGAGACTGGGAAATCTAAAATCCCTACAGTCAGCCAATTTTGCATCATCACAGCAATGGCCATCTAGTTACTCCTAAGAAGGAAAAGATCAAGGGCATCACAATGAAGAGACAAAAGGAAGCAGTTCAGAAGTTCCATTAAACACAGCACTTATCTCTAACAAAATAAATTTTTTTTAATTTGGTGTGAATACTTTTAAAAATTATTTTCCCTTCTCAGTAAACAGCTGAAAAGTAATAGTGAAGTTTCTTTTCTAAATTATGCTCAAGAAGTCTGATCAGAGGAATAAAAAGAAATTCTGAGAATGTATGGACACTAATTCCCAGAAAGCAAATGGTTATTAAAATTTGAATACAGTGAATGTAATAATTTTTATTCAAAAATCCAGTACTTGGGAGACAGGAGGATCATTCCAAGTTCGAGACCAGCCAAGGCTACAAAGCTGAGCTCAAGGCCAGCCTGAACTGCATAGTAAGACGCTGTTTCTCAAAAGAATAAAAATAAAAATAAAAAAGAAAATAAATAAAATAAAATAAATTCTAAACAGTTACACACAGGGCTGGTGGTAGTTCACTGGCAGACCATTTGCCTAGCATGTGAGAGGTGCTGGCATCCATCACCCTGTGATAACAACTGCCCATTGTCCCCTCCCTTCACTCTTCAAACTATGAACTCCTTCAAAGACTTCCACAGACTGAGTACTTGCTAAAAGCCAGGCATTTTCTAGGCACCTAAATATGCTGGTCTGTAACAACAAAAAATCCCTGCCCCTATGAAACTGACATATCGTCTGTGTGTGTGTGTGGATATACACACACACATATGAGGGGAAAAAAGAAAAAAAAAGAAATACTGAAACCATTATTTTAATCTCTTAAATTTAACCTTAAGTAGCTATTATTTCTTCTACCAAAGTCAGGCCATTCTGAAGGAAATATTTATATGTGAAAAGGTTTTTCTCCAATTCATAATTAACCACTAGGTTTGCATATTTTCTTCTATTAGATACTTAAAATACCCAACAGATACACATTATATTTTAGAAAGATAACATTAATTCAAAGGTCATTAGAAAATGTGCTTGGAAAATTTAAATGTATACTGAAAACTGGCAAGATACCATTCCTACAACTATGTTTTTAATTTTCTTGATTAATATAAAAAATAAATATGTAAATCTATACATGGTATATCTGGCATTCATACCTGATAGAATATTTTTCTTTGAAATAAGAACAAGCAACAATGTAATCTGAGCTGATTAACTAGAATTCTGATTTATGATATCTAATTACATACACTCTGCAAAAAAGAATTCAACCTGAAATTCAGATTACTGGCTTTGCTGAAGAACCACTATTATTTGTAACTTGTCACTTGAACAAGCCTTCATATGTCTGACTTATGCTTGCCAAGGCTCCATTATACAGCATAATTTAATTCTCTAGTTCACAAAAATTCAATTTACTTCCCTACTTACTGATACATGATACCACAGTGGGTTACTATGCTTGCAAAAACTGGTCAAAATAATCAAAGCATACCAGTTTCTCAAAAGAACTGACTTGTGAAGAATTTGAGCTTCATTCTCTAGGAATAAAATCAATTATAAGAAAAATTTACAAAGTACTTAGAATGCCTGGTTTTCACACAATCATTGCTTGTTCAAAACTCTAAAGATAATTTTCAAAAGTTCATAGGGGAGAAATCGAGAATAAATAAAACAGTACTCCTATTTTGCAAAACAAAAAAAAATGTACAAGATAGATTGATAACTACAGATAAGGTAATGTCAACAACTAAATCTTTATATATTTAGATTATATCACCTCAAAACTTTAAAAATACTTAAGCTAGTGTTTACTTTGCCAAGAATGACTGGGAGTTAGTTCAGTAGTAGGATACTTTCCTATGTGTGCAAGACACACAGTTCAACCCCAGAACTGTAAAGAATAAAAATGAAGAAATATGCACAAAAACATGACAGATTTATAATGTTTCTCTAAACACACAGTAAATGCTTCTAACACATTTAGAAATATATCCCTCAAAAGCATACATGTAAAACAAATCCAAAATTATGTGAAACCTGCACGGTTTTATCAAGATAAAACATTAAACAGAAGAAAGCTCTGAAAAGGAACGCATGTCCCACAGCTGCTGGACAAGACATGGGCTGGTTTTGTTTGGAAATCTCAGTTAGTTGTGAAAAACCTTACTGTTTAGCTCCTGCTGAAAAGTCGAAACATTGGTAAAATGAGACTAAATACAGGAATGGATTTAAATCATGGGCAAGTACTTTCCCGCCTGGAGAAAAGCTCCTCTGGCCTGCTCCGTCCACTCAAACGACTTTATGTACTTGATTCCAGTAGGTATTAAGATTGCAATCCCAGCAAAGAAGAATAAAACTACGCCTTACATGGGTCTAAAACCCAAGAACCTGGTTCAATTTAGTCACTCAATACAAGGAGGAAGAAGACCACCTAGCTGACCTCATCAGGGCCTAGGAATTGCTACAAAAAAATACCACCTCAATAACATTTTAAAAGGGCTCAGATGAAACTTAATGGTGAATAGTCAAATTTATATCTTCCTTCCTATGTCCTCCTATCTAAGTTTGACTGGTTTTCTCGACAGGTGCTCACAGTCCATTATCTAGTTTCTGGCAATAAAGGACTATTGTATCATGTAAAACCTCTCTAAGACAAGCTCATGTGATGCGGCATCAGCGTTCTAACAGTGTGCACTAACTGTGTATACTCTTACGACCAGCACTGTGAGTTCATTCCGGGTTCTTTCTACCTGTAGGAGGGAACTGCTTTAAAAGCAACACCCCCTGGCCTGATGCGCCAAAAATGAAATTTCTCGTAACAGCAGATATGAATCCTGACCTGATAGGTGACACTAGAAATAAAATTGCAATATCTCATGAAAAAGTCTCTGTTTGCTACCCCCCTGCTGAGTTAAGCTACTGTGCCAGCAAAGCAGGCTCTGTGCTGATTGGAAAATTTTTCATTATTGGACTAATGAGCCATTGGTCCACACCTGGAATCTTTTTTAAATGTATAAAAACATTCACACATAACAGCAGGAATTCAGTTAGTTTCTTCCTCCAAAAACCAGATGCAAAATTATAGACTACACATATAATTTTCATAACAACCCAAGCTTGAGATTCATATTATTAAACTCAGTTTCTGCTTGTTGTTTACCATTATAGTACTTATTCGTTCAGACATATTACACTTTGAAATCTGATATATTTTCAATTCTAAAGCAAAGAACAATGCCCTCTGAAAGTAAAATATTAACCCTTTTATATCTTTCAACTGTAACTTAAATCTGGGTGAATACTATACTTACTGGATACAAAAGTTCTTATTTTAAGATATTTCTAAATCAACTAGTTAGTTAAATTATATTATTAAATTATGCCAATATATTAAACAGACAAGTACTAGGAAAACAGCAAAAAATGACAAAATGTAACTTGGGACCAGGTAAAATTAAAATGTTAGCATCTTGAAATTTATTACAAAAACAAAAGTAATATCTTCTGTTACTTCATAGTACACTTATTTTCCCTATCACTTTATTAATAAGTGTAAATGGATCACTTAAATTACACATAAAACTAATTTTACAATTCTAAAATTTTTTTCTACTATTTGAAACTAAAATAATTTTTGTATTTTACTGTCATTTCTCACTGTATTTTTCAGACTTTGCATACCAATATATTTTTAGGCCAAATACAATAACAGTCACTATCCATGAGCTATAAAATTTGCATTTCTTAACTCCGTATTAACTTCCAGCCTGCTCTACAAGATACCTGAGTGACAGTATCTTTACACAGTAATAATATTTAAGAGTACAGAAATAATAGACACAAGGCAATGTATATTGTAATTAATAAATGATAGTTCTAATTACTTCATTAGGCCTCAAAAATATATCTACTTCTTTAAAAATCAAGTCTATCTTGAAAAATAAGTTCACTACTATTTTTAGATTTAAATAATTCTTAGGGGCTGGAAATGCAGCCCAGTAGTACAAAATTTGAATAGCATTCCCAGGGCTGTGGGTTCAATCCCTATGATGGCAAAGAAAATCAAAAATTTAAAATAGTACTCAAGAAAATTTCCTCACCTCTTTTTTTTTAAGTATAGAGAAACAGTTATTGTATTTCTGCAAATTTTCACATTATAAGGAAAATATATAGAGATAACACTGTATGCTACACTATACTACACTACAGAAACAAATTTTTCTAGAAGACATGAAAAGCTTTAGGCATTTTAGAATTATAACTACTTCAAAAGCAGACAAAACTAAAGATGAAGTAAGTCACTACAAAATACTTTCAATTTTAGTGAAATAAATGCAGCCAGTAGATGTAAAATAAAAAGATCAATTTAGTTCCCTTAGGCTTATTTAGAATTAATGTATTTTTAAATTTATGTAAAATATAAATTCAGATATGTAGTTCTTTTTATATCATATAGCCCTATAGTAAAAATAACTCAGCCACCGAAAGAAAGAGTTTGACACCTATTTCTAAAACATATTCTAGTCATTTTCGCAAAGAGTAGTACATATTCGCAAAGAGTAGTTCATGTTCTCCTTGATCTAAGAAACAAAATTTAGACTGCATCTTACCTTCTGTGTTCGGTAAGAAGCTGATTACAATGACAAACCACAGACTTCGCATTCTGCAGCCAGAAGACACCATTATTGATCCTTTTAAATATTTTCTTTGTATTCCTTAATGAATCTAGTTATAAACGCCCAGCTTCATCGAACCCAGCAGTCTGCATCATTGATCCTCATATCTGAAAAACAAACAAATCCATCACTTATTTTATGGTCCCGTAATGTCCAAGAAAATGTAAAAATAACTACTTTCTCCTTCCCTCCTTTCATAAGTATAAATATATTTTGATTTTATAACCAACATGGATGCTATTCCTATGCACTGGATATCTGAGGCTTACATTCCAACAACAATCAGAACCCAACAAGCATTTAGAGACAGTCATGACATATGAATTTTTGGAATAAGTACATAAATTCCTAAGATTAAAGTTTTCTTAGAAAAACAAAGTCATTCTAAGATAACACAAATATATCTCCATAACAGGTATCATCAGTCAAAGCATTAGTTTTAGAACATAATACTTCTAAAAAAAAAAATCATGAATACATTTGTACTTTTTTTCATTTCTAAGGATGATAACTAATTATTTTATGTAACTGACTTGAACCATGGACTACAGATGCAAGGAGTTTATTTTTCTATACAAAGTTGTACCACTGTTAATGCATGGGTTTGCTTTCATTTATATAACACAGGCATTGCAAAAATGTCATATTCCTGAATACTATGTATTAAACTGTTACTTATGACCACTCAGAGAAGAACCAGTTCCATTAAGTGATAGTCCAATAACTACTCTTCATGTACTACTTTTTTTAAAGCAAGGTATAGCTTATGATTAAACCTACATCCTTGAGTCCACTGAACACAAATAGCAACCCTTAGGTCATGATCACTACATGTACAAGATGCTTAATTTTTTTTTTTTTTAAAGACAGGATCTCACTACTATGTAGCCCAGATTGGCCTTTTCTCACTATGTAGTCCAAACTGGCCTCAAACTTGTGGCAATCCTCCTGTCTCAACCTCCCAGGTGCTAGGATTAAAAACGGCCATTATGCCTGGCAAAATGCAAAACTCTTTTAAAACAACTGGGCGGAGGATAGCAAGGGAGTACCAAACCTGAGATCAATTCTAATTTTGACTAGACCCCCTGGGTTCAATTCTTCAAACAGAAGTTAAAAGAACTTCAGAAATGTCTTAGTCAAAGTGTTTCTTACTAAAATCACATGAAACAAGATCATTTGCTGAGTTCTGAGCAAATAATCTACCTCTTTGTAGGACAGTATGAGGAGTCACAGAGATAATATTAGCCTTGTATTACATATAAAAAGACAGCATTTTCCAAATATATCTATTCTCCTGGGCTAGCCTCTGAGGGCAAAGAAATCACAAATTTTTCCTTTAAGGGAACATCTTGCAATTTCTTCATACTCACTTCCAAGTATTTTCTTCTAAGTAATATTTATATCAAGTTTTTTCTGGTCACCCTTAACAAGCTACAACTAAGTTTTTATAAAGTAGGGCAGTGAGGGGATTCCTTCCTTTCCCATTCTGAGGTTGCATAAATAGCTCAAATAAGACAATTCTTTAACAATTTAGATGCTGTCATTAAAGCACAAAGATAATGAAGACAGAAAAGTTTTCCTGGCAACTCTGAGTTCTCTTGCACATCAACAGAACTACTTTGCACTTACCACAGGCTTCAATGTATCATACAGAGTTGTATTAACAGTTTACTGTAATATATTAGCAGTTCACTGAAATGTAACTTTAATGGAAAAACCAGTCAGATTCTAAATGGTCTGGAATGTTTATCTCACCATAAAGGTTCTATCTTGGCTTATCAAAAAACACCCAAAAACAATGTAAAATAATCTGAAGTCATTATCTAGTTAAATATAAATCCATAAAATACACAAATGAAACTAGCAAGCTATCTCTATAATAAATAAGGACTTTGTTTTATCATGCCCAGTTTCAGAGATATAACCGTTCCCTGATTACCCCTCCATGTATCACAATCTGTCTAATTTTTAGCTGAAATCATTAAAAACATTTAGGTATTACCATGCTGGAGGTCACAGATAGTATTAAGCAGTTCTGGAAATACTTCTGATGCTTCTCTGACCAAAGAAGCAAGGAAAAAAAAAAAAAAGGAAACTGTAGTAGGCTTCCTCCTCTTCTGAATGCTAAAAAACTCAAAAAATAAAAAAATAAAATAAAACAGTATATCAAAAATTAATCTCATGGACTAATCATAATGCAAGGCAGGACTGCAAGTTCCAGGTCAGCAAGGGCAACTTAAAGGGACTCTGTCTCAAAACAGAAAATTTTAAAAATACTACGGGCAGTGGCAGAAGGGTGGGGAGGTCGCTTTAACTGTGGTTCTGTGGTACAGCACTTGCCCCACATTCCTAAGGCCCTGGGTTCAACAGCACCAAAAGCCACCACCACCATCATCATCATCTGATGGAGATATGGCACACATCCATGTTGAACTAGCTGGCTTGCTCTGTTCTTTTTACTCTGAGCTCCCACAGGTTAGTCAAAAGACACAACCTAAAGTAAACCTGAAGTTTATTCCTGCTGTGGCAAAGTCTATAGCTATGTCAAAAGACTAACTGATCTGTCCTAATCAGAAGACTCATCAATGAACAATTTATCTCCTACAGTCTGTTCAATAATCTGATCAAGCTGTTAGAGTAATTCTAACATATGGATGCGGTGCAATAATTGCTAACAAGTAAAACTGAGTTAGTCTTTGGGCTGCTCCATATCCCAGCAGAGGACTGTGACTGCCTGAGCTGGACCTGTATGGGGTACGTTCCCTTCTGTGAGCTGATGCCCACAGACAGCGTGCCCACATGCACTACCCTCAAATTCGGTTCCACTTCCCTAAGGCGATCCAAGAGCAGTCTGTCTTTGGTCACCCACTACTTAAAAGAGTCCTTATTTGTGGGAAGAAGGGGAAGGAAGAAATCAGGGGCTGCTGACTGCTGTGTAGGAAACAGCTGCCAAGATAGGAAAACCTCTGTTAGTGAGGGGAAAAGGAGGAGGAAACCACACAACCAAGACCTCTATTGTGGTCTTTGGCCAGGACAGAACACTTAAGGAGCATACTTTATATATTAAAATTCAGTGTATTCTGAAGGTTTGAGAATCTGAAACACATTTGCAAAGTACACTCCAGCCATACAGTTTAGTGTAAATTACTGATTCTGATACATAAATATTCTAGAATGTATCAAATTGTTACTTCTCTATGCAAATAAGGCTTAAGTGCAACAGTCTGTGCAATAAGTAAAAAGGAAAATCACATTTACTTTTCTCCTCCCGCAGCCTACACCCAATCACCTTCATAGCAAATAAGATTATTTCCAGAAGTTCAAACTATAGAGCAATTTTGAAAACTAAAGTCAAAAGACTTTACTGCTGTGGCCCAAATTAAAAACAACTCTTCACTGAACAAATATTAACGAAAACTGAAATACTTAGCAAACCACAAACAGCCAGGAAGATAGTAATAAATAATCAAATATGGTGAAACTAATCCCAAGAAAGCATCATTCCTAAATCAAGCTGGAGCCAAAGACACTCACAGGCACAGATGTAGCTGACAGACTGGTCCTTCCAGCTCTCAAAAGCAGCTCAACAGGAATATTTCACAAAGCAAACAAAAACAAGGAACAAAACCAAAAAAAAGGGGCTTTCAACACAGAGAAAGGATTCCCTTCAACGATTTCCCACATTAATAACTGACACGTGTTCAGACTTTAGAAAACGTTTTTCCCCAGGAGCCTATGAGAACTTAGTGTGGTGGAGGAGGCAGGAGGGGAAAGATACTTAAGGATTCCTCTCAAAGTAACAACAGAAACATTTTTCCTCTGTCAATGACTAGTATCTTAAAAAGTCCAAGTTGCTTCTAACATACAGCCTCCTGCGTAGGTTGTCTTTTTCTTCTCCTTCAAGTAAGATTCAAACAATTTCATGCTGATCTTGTCTCTAGAAACCACAAGCCATTGTCTACCAAACCTCTGCCACGATTTTTTTTAGAACTAAGTATCCTATTACTCTGTCATGTAAAAAGTCAATTAATGCATCATTACTACTGAACCTTCTAAAGCTAAACAGTGACTTCCAGGAATATGTTTCAGCTCTGTTTATATCCTAACAGCCCTCAATGTTTTATACACTACTTATAATGTACAGTCAGCTGTAGTCTTTCAGACAGTAACCTGCTTGTATTTATTAGCTGCAATAAATATCCTGTGCCTTACACTCTCAGCAAAATTATTTAAAAGAAAAACACCACTAACCAGTTTTCAGTCACGTATTTATGTTACATTACCAAGAAATCACACTGAGTCAGATGATACAGTTTATTCAGCAAATACAGAAAAAAGTAAAAACTTTTTGTTGATAATTATCAGTGAAATAAGGGGTTATTTAACATCAATTGTAATTTGAGCAAAAGAAAATTTAAGAATTTTAAAAACTGATTAACTAAGATTGATACTCTATTAAGAGAAAAGTCACCAGAGAGATTCATATCTAAAGCATTGTCTCTGGCTTCTAATCATGGACCCTGAACCACTGTCAACAATGGATTTTAAGCCCAAAACAACTACAGGAACCAAACGAGAGGAAAAGAAAAGCTATCTAAGCAAGAGACCCACCAAAGTCACCCATCTTTGTTATTAGGCACTAATGCTATGTAAAATGGAACATTAATGCACTGGGTAAGCGTGAAATTTTATGCATTAAACACAAGTCAACTCTACATGAAAACTACAAAATCAGTCTGATTCTATTTGCATTGTAAAATTATGACCACTATGGGACAAAATTTGTTAGTAAAAAAGGTTGTTTTTCTATATTTTACTGAAACAAACAACAAAAGGCTGATATTTTAACCCCACACTTCCCCATACAAAGACTTGGACAATGAAAAATAACTTAGTTTCACATCAACTTAGCAGAAACTTAGAGAAATCACTTTGCAGAAATATTTCACATGTGATCCTCACAGGCTAGAATTTTCTCCTTATGCTAACATTTGCAAAAAACATGAATACCTCTGGGAATTTTCCTTCAGAAAGTCAGCTACACAAATCCTGGTTACCACTAACCAGACAGGCTACTTAACTCCAGACATTTCTTTTGGGTTGGAGTTGATTTTCTTTCCTTCACAAGGAGAGTAGCTTGAAATGCTGAAAGATTCTAAAACCACAGGGCCAACCCTTAGTTGGCCCCCACTCCCATCGTCTCTTACCCTCTCTTACCTTGGGACATCGCTATCAAGACACTGGCATCGATTTTAAAGTATTTTAATTCAACTATTTAGGTTCAAATTCCCTTCATATTTATTATGGGTCTTACCCTTCCTGAAATTTGTTCCTTGTGGGGAATGAATTCTTCTATGAGGATTTCTGGAATGCTCCTAGTAAATTACATCTGCTATCTAGGAGTCATGCTGAGTATGCAAAGGAGGCTCGTAGCTGTGGACACTAGAGGTATAGTTAGTCCAGGGCAGTGTGCCATTCTCCTCATTAAAATCCACCCGTTGAAACAATAAAATTAAAAAGTTGTCACTTTCAAACCAACCTATGGGATATTTACAAATGCATGAAACTTGCAATTGAAGTTTCAAAAGTCAAAAAAAAAAAAAAAGTTATATTCCCAGTCCAAAATACTATCTTACATTGTCATGGAAAGTTGATGGATGACCTAATCAATTTTTCATACCAAAAAAGTTTTTAAAAAGTAGGAGTAGAGTTTGCATTTGCTATGAGAAAAACTTACAGCATATCTACAACATTATAGTGCCCATTCCCCTTTGCGGGAAAGCTATTTTTAAATGGCAAATTTAAAAGATACTATACTGTATTTTCTCCTCAACTTCATAACAGTCTAGAATTCCACGCAAGTTTTTAAGAGCTGAATACACATATTAAGTACTGTGACCAGAAACATTACCAAGTGCTTACTATCTGTGAAATACAGTGATAGAGACATATCCCTCATCTTTATGCAAATGTAAGATCAATATTACAATGAAAAACCTGAGGCTTATGTACAATAAGTAGATTGAAATTACTTATCTAACTAGGGGACAGCACTGAGATGCCAATCAAGGCTAATTAGAAAGCCCTAGTTCTACTATCCACTTATTAAAAAGCAAATATTTAATGAGTACCTATTATTTGCCATGTACGGAAAAATAAAAGATCTTGAGAAATATATATTGTCTGTTTTATTGTAAAATGAGAACCAAGTACAGCGTTTACCTAGTATATGCAAGACACTGGGGTGAACCCAGTACAGGGAGGGTGGTTGATTGAAGGAAGAATTTGTTTATTTTGTTTGTTTTATGTATTTACGTATCATTTATTTATGCATTTATTTTGCTATCAGAGATCAAACTCACAACTTTGCACTTGCCAGGCAGGTGCTTACGCCACTGAGCTAAGTCCCTGGCTTGAAGGAGGAAATTAAACTTGTTCAAGGGCAGTACGGAAATAACAGCACTGAGAAACAGCCCATGTTTTAAAATCACGACTGACACTAATTAAGTAAACCAGACAAATTTACTTCATATGTTTTATTTTCTTTTCCTTTAGAATAAAAAATGGAAATAGAAAAGTCATTTTGGGATTACAAAAGTGATAAAACACTAAAAGAATAATGAGTTGATTTTCAAAATGTTTACATGTGCAAAACTAACATCCCTTAGGTAATGATAGCTACATATTAACTTAATTTTTAGTATTTCCAGTTGAGCTACCATAATTTTACTCATTTATACTGCTATTTAAAGCACTAACAATTATGTTATATATTAACAAATTATTCTAGACTGATAAATCTTATGAACAAACTACCCAAGAAGTTGCTTGTAAAGTAGAAAAATGAAAGTAAATATATTCTCCAATGCAACCAGCAATGCGTTTTAAGAGTTATGCAGAGAAGTCAGGTGTGGTGACACAAGTCCGTAATCCCAGCTGATACGTCGAAGCAGGAGGATTGCTGTGAATTCAAGGCCAGCCTGGGCTACATAGTAAGTTCAAGGCAAACCGGAACTATATAGTGAGACCCTACTTCAAAAAAAAAAAAAAATGCACAAAGAGCTTTGCAAGGATGCATTCCTCCTGTTGACATCTATTGAGATTTCAGACTAAGTGTTCAGGCAAATATAGAGGAAAAATTCAGTGTGGGTTGTAAGATCTACTGTTATGTTTAGCTCACTACTCTGAATTCTTTGTTCATAAATCACTGTTACTAGCCACTCCCTGAATCAATATTCAAATTCCCTCTTGGTCTATGTATACAACCACTAAATGAAATAATAATGATCCAGGATCTGTTGTATATTAGATCATCAATATCACCATCAGAGGTTTCTTAGACGTAATGAGGTAATGTAAAATATGTCAAATGATTTTAAAAATAAATATGAAAAATTAAGTATAAAAAATATACTGCAAGAAACTGAAGAAAATTTTGTCAAATATAGCATATTGGCTTTTGTAATCAATCAACAATACAATTCATTTGCAAACTGTACAGTCTATACTGTGTTTTCTAAATTTGTCTTCTTTTAAAACAAAGCAGGTCATATTAGCAGTATAACTGCATGTATCTCAATTCAATAAATATCTAGTGAGTGCCTCCAAGATATTTCTGATATTGGGTGTACCGAAATCAGTGTTATTTTTTACTTTATATATTAATTGGGCCTGTGTTCAGCTCTAAGGGGATTCTAAAAAAAGATTAAGATATGGCTGCCTTCTACAAGGAGTTAATTATCTTCTAAGGATAATTAAATACACTAGATAATGATCAAGATCAAAAATATGCACTAAATAATAATTACTAAATTCCCAAATTATTTAATGGTAATGAGTTTACTTTGTGTCAAAATAATGAGAAAGTAGCAACAGCGGTTTCTGGATCTGGGTGTCACTGAGATACGCACTGAGATCAACCGATGTCAGCTTCCTGAGAGGCCAAGAGCGAGATCAAGAGCGCACTTAACCTGCACCTCTGTGGGTCGGGACACTTTAGAGCAGCCAGAGCTCAGGGTCACCAACTACATACTCAGGTGGGAATAGACAGCAAATCTAGGATGCCACCACTGTCCCAATTCTCCCCCTTATAAGTTTATAGGACTGACTGCACTTTAAGTAATTTTAAGCAAGATTCTTAAGGGCTTCCGTGGTATGTTTAAAATATGTTTCTTTGAACTATGTCTCCGCAATTATTCTAATCCCTATTTTTAAAATTACATCTGAAGAATTAGCTATTTCAAAAAAGTATTTTTTTCAAACTCATCTATATTGTTGTATTAGCAGCTATAATACAGTAACCTGAGACTTATTCGGCTCATATATTTCTCACTCTGCCTTCCTGGGAATACTATAGCCAAAAATCAAGATGGCAGTAGGCACTAGAGGTTTCTAAGCCTGCGCTGGGTTCATCAGTTATTAGGCTATTACTGGTATGTTTCATACCATTTATATCTGTATCTGAAAGTAAAACTCAAAATAACTGGTTTTTTTCTTTTTAGTTGTAGAAGACTATATTAATTCTTTATAAATGACTTAGTTAATAGTGCTAAAGATAAATTTACAGTCTAAGTAAATAAGCAGAAGAGTTCCTTTGTCTTCTAGTATAAAACTGAGATTTCATATGGCTAGAATGCCTGATTTCTCTAAAATATATTAGGAAATTAAGATGAAAAAGTAAGAGAAGTATGAATATACTATTAAGAAATAATGACTAGTAAGCACCTGCCTGGCAGACGTAAGGTTGTGAGTTCGATCCCCAGTACCAAAAAAAAAAAAAAAAAAAAAAAAAAAAAAAAAAAAAAAAAAAAAAAAAAAAAAAAAAAAAAAAAAAAAAGAAAGAAAGAAAGAAAAGAAATAATGACTAATGGAGTTATTTTAAATTGTTAACATATCAAAATTAAAAGCAAAAATCAAAATTTTAGTTTATTAAAAATCAAAACACCAAGTTTTATATGTTAGCACTTTTTACTATGTAAACTGAATGCAGTACACGGATGTTTTAAGTTTAAAATATAATTTTATAACCTCTATTAAAATTTCAAAGAACACTGAAGTTGTAGTAAGTGTGATATTTAATCAAAAGAAACACAGTTTACTAAAAAGCTGAGAAAACTTGACTAGAAGTTTAATTACTTGCCAAATTATTTGCCAAGTCCCATTCATCTGACAGATGACTTATGTGTATTTGTAATATTTTAATGATCTTTCCAATTGTTTTAATTCAAAAAACTTCAAGGAAAAAATATTACTTATTGTCATCATTCCACATATAAAGAAACTGCTTAAAAAGAATACTATCAATGATAGTAATTCTTTGAATCTCTTAAGCTTCAAATTATCTAGTACATTTGGAGAAATCAGAATCAACGGACAGCCTCTGTCACAGCTACACAAGTCTACCACATTATGGTGAAAGGGGCCACAGACTATGCTAAAGAAACGCCAGGGGCTGCATGCCAACAAAACTTCACCCACAGCTGGCTGCCACTGCTGCAAATGAACAAGCACAAGACCAGGGTAACCGGACGGGTCACTGGCGATGCCTGCCAAAATAACCAAACCAATTTAGGCTATTATTTTAAGAAATTAATTTAAATGTTAATGGAAAGAAAAATCTCGACCATGCTGGAATGAGAAAAATTGAACCAAGTGGTACTACACTGACCAAAACAAATTAATGTTACAGTATGTCAGAGAGCCACATGGACAGCTTACAGGGTTTGGAGAAAAATTCCAGAAAAAAGTACAAAGGATCTTACCACAGTAACTTAGCTTACACTTATTTTTGGTGTGAGAAAATATAAAACCAATCAAAACAGTAAGTGATGAGAGACTGAAAAGTAACGAGGTTTGGATAAGACCCTTAGATATTCAATCATTAGTAGGGTGGTTTCGAATAGCTGCTGGTAAAAGTGGCCTCCATTCCCTAAATTTGTCACCATTGCTACTCGCCCATATGAAATAGTGGCTATCTCCCAGGTCCAAATTTGTTCTCAGCAAATTGCTAAATTCTAATTGACTTTCTTCTAAAAGCTCAAAATTCTACAGGGCTGAAATCACTAATCTTATTCCAAGTAATTATGAGTTCACAATGCAATATATGCATATATTTCTCCTGGCAGAAAAGTATTTTTAAAGCTGGCCTATATCCAGATTCTCCTCCATCAAAATAAGTTTATTATATAGTATTACGGCAGTAAATATTTTTATTTTCTGCAAATGCAATGCTTCTTATAGTCAACAAACAATAATGTACTATTCATAAGAATAACATTTTAAGCTACAATTAACAGGCATCACATTAAAATAAATGAAGGTTAAACTATCAATATTATGCATGTAAGACAAAACAGAGAAGGTTACAAATTTTTAATAAAAGCAGTATATTATGGTACTAATAATCTAGGTGTTTTACTGGAAGTGAAGTGGATTACTGCAAATGAAATTTTAAAATGTCTTTTTCATTTTACAGATAACACAAAATGACTTTTTTTCATGTCTCCAGCGATAAGGATAAATTTGCCACACATTTAAATGGTGCCTTCACCCTTCCCACCCTGGCTCATGAATTAATAATTCAGTGACATTAATACAAGAAGATAAATGATAAAAAGGTTAAGGCACGTGGGCCAACCATACATACATACTTCTTTTAGCACAGTTAATACTTCTCTGCCAATTATAGCTAAAACTTTTTAACAGTTTTCAATAGTGTTTTTACAATCTAAGTAGCAGCTTAGGCACACACAATTTCACACAATTCAGTCTTAATAAATCTCCTGCTGGTACCAAACAATCATTCTAGGGGATTAAAGTGCAACATCTGTTAACATTAATAATGTTTTATATACTCATGTATTAAAGAACCCTCTACTCCATTATTAGTCTCCTGAAAAACCTTCTAGACCACTATACTGATTTAGCATGAATTATACATATATCCTTCAATTTCTTGCTATAACAAAGAAATACATTAGTGCAAAATGGTAAAAGAAAAATCACATCTAGTCTGAAATAGGTTAAAAGATTTTTCTCTGAACCAAATTTACTTAAATGTAAATGGATATATACCCATAAAAATGAAATTAGCCCAGTATCAAATCGTTTTTAAAACTAAAAATCCTCTGGAGCACTATTCATCCTAAGTTTGGGTAAGATAAGAGTTCTACTAATTAAAAAAGCACTTTATGTTAATCTGTTACAAGTCCACTGTTGTACTGATCTTTATTTTGAAATATCTTCATCACTTCACAATTCTTATATCCTTTACCTTAATTTCTCTCTAAATTCTGCAAAACGTCTCATAGATTTTCTCAGCTTTGAGTCAGCTTGCGAGTTTTTATTAATCTTCCTAATTTCACTATCAACCCTTAAAATGTGTAAAAAAAGTGCAACCAGTGCTAGAAGTCATTCCATATATAATACAAAGAAAACACTTGGGGTTATGACTTGACAAAGGAAGATCTCAAAACTGCTGTTATTATTTTTCCAGTAAGTACACATATTATTATCTCTCTGTAATTTATCACAAGTTCATTTTTTTTTTGTTCTGTTAAGAATTAGTTTATTACTTTTGGATGCTACGGACTGAACCCAGGGTCTGTATGCTAAGCATACAGTCTGCCCACAAGTTCATTTTTTAACAATACAGAAATTGCAACTAGGGGCTCTAAGGGAAGAGGATATATCATACTCTGAAAACATTTTTAAAAACTGGTAAAAAGCAAAGCTGGACACAAACCCAATCTCATGGAACTTAACCCCAGTCTGATCTAACTTTAAACTACCTAAACCAATACTCTGCTTCTCAAATTAATTTGCTCAATAAGTCTGAGTATGCCTATCAAACTGACTTTTACTCAAGGTTTTTTTTTCCCACAAAGCAAGTGTTGCTCTCCACCTTAACCAAAAATAAATAAATAAATAAATAAATAAATAAATAATTCAGACTGAGTTTTAAAACAATCTGTGCCATAAAGCCAACCAGAATGGCTACAACTGGGAGAACTTCTCCCACCACAGATTTCTGTCAATCTGTTTTTTTTTTTTTTTTCCTTTCCATGAAAGCAGTAGTTTGCTTTATTTTGTACCAGGAATTGAACTCAGGGCCTCGTGCTTGCCAGGCAGGTGCTGCATCGCTAAGCTACATCTCTAGCTCTAATTTCTTATTTTAAACTAAGCCTCTATTTTTTAAATGTTTTCTGTCAAAATTTTCGATGTTCATCTCCTTTCAATGAAAGTTTCTTCAAACCTAGGCACAAAAATCTCCTGGATACAGACTTTGTTTCAGGCACTGAGGCTGGCACTGCAAACAATAAAAGGATGCAGAAGATAAGGGAGTATGACAAGTACACAAATAACTTTACAAATTATTTTAGGGTAATTAGGAGGGTAAGTGCTCCCTGTGGACCACGGCTTTTGTTCTGTGCTTTAATCGTGATCTCGGTGAGTAGTGCATTACCCTGGTGATTAATATATTGACTCAACAATCAACTAACCAACTGGAAAATGTTATAATTTTTAATTGATTTCTCTTTCATCTAATATAGTTACATGTGAGAATGACCATCCTTTATTTCCTGGGTTTAGAAAAATATTATGGCATTTCTATTTTTTATTCTCAGACCACAGAAGGCTTACCCCCACTTCGGTACCGCTCTCGGCATATTTACGCCATCATTTGGACCTGCGATCCCTGCTGTATTTGTCCCTTGTTGGCCAAAGCATTTCCTTTGCTCAGACTCGGTTTTTATCCATCACTTGACTCTCTCTGCCTGGCTCCTTCATTAAACCTCCACCACAGAACAAAGGCATAGTGCTATTCCGTCCATAATACAATGTGTTTTTAACTATTAACGAAAAAGTACCTGAAATCATTTTCAAAAGATTATGAGCTAATTTTAAACAAATCTACCACTTTCACCTCCACAACCTCGAGGAGTTGGTATCTTTCATGCTGTCTGGGAAAGAGCTAGCAGTAAACAGCTTTGAAGGGGAGGAGAGGGAAAGACAGGGGAGGGGAGGAAAAGGGGTAGAAAGAGAAGAAACTGTGGGAAGTAATTTTATTAAAAAAGTAGTCAGGACAAGGAAAAATCGACATAATTCAGAAACAATTCTTAAAACTGAAAACAAACTTACAGAGATGTTCTAGGAAAGAAATTTTCAAGGTTTTTTTTTTCTAAGCAGGACTCTTTTAGTTAAATAAATATTGGTGAATGTGGATTTATAAGACAACGATTAGTATTTTGCCAGGAGGTTTAATTTGCCATTGTTTAGAATAAAATACACTGTCATTTTCACCATGAAAAGGAGTCAAATAAACCCCTCAAGAAGAGCTGAAAAAACCTCCAAGGCTCTCATTGTGAGGAAGCAGAAAGTTCACAATTACTGGCGAAACAAAACCTGCAACTCGGGCCCACACTAGCAGAATGACCTCTTGGTGAAACAAACCTTTCTTTAAAACATGCGGAAATGTAACAGTATCTATAAAAACAATTTATAATCTACATAGTTTTAAACTTCCTGTCATATCACAAAATGTGGAGTTATGTATTACTATATAGCAATAAAGCATTCCGCAGTAAGACTTTTATTACAAGTACAATATTATAAAATGTGAAATTAAATGAATCTGATAATTTTGTTTTAAATAAAATCAAAGGATTGCACAAATGAATCAGACATTTATTTTCAAAATGTATTAGACATTGATGTCATTTTTCTTGCAACTTTCTGACAAGTGGGTTTCCAAATCTACATACTTTCCTGTCAATATTTAATGAAAAAAAAATTGTTTCTATGAATTAAATGCCTCTTTACGATGAAAATTTAAATGACATGTATACTTTTATCTCCTTTCAGAAGAATGAAAAAATTCTAATTAAAGTATCTGATACAGTCTACAGTACATACCAAATTGTAAATTATTTCTTTTTTGGCATTTATGATTTTAGAAGGTTGCTGAAAAATCATGACTACTTTGAAATCTTAACTTCCTACTCTTCATAAGACCAGCATTTGCAACCTAATCAACTTTAATATATAAATCAACCAATATTGACAATAAATCTAAGCAACTCATTTGCAAAGTATATCTGAATATTAAATATGAAACTTAACAGGTTTTAATAATTAGACACTATTAATGGCATAATATATGTGTCTGTCCTAATTTGGTAAGACGCACTTCTCACATAACACTTGTCAAACTAAATACAAAAAAAATCACTCTGGCGTTTCACTAAATTAAAATCAAGAAACCCTACAGCTTGAATGCACAAATTTAGATTTTATTAATACTTTAAATCAAACCACAGTTAGCATTCAGTTTCATATAATGCAATTTATAGTAGTCTTCTGCAGCGAATGCAAGAACACAATGAGATTTTAATCAGATTTTAATATAAGACATTTTGGAAGGTGGACAACTACCCTGCCCCCCAAAAAAACTATCATTTCACAATTAAAAGGTAAAGATAATCCGCCTGTGCTATGTAATTACTCACTGAAGAAAGAACTGTATAAGAATGGTTTCTAGTATATGAGAAAATGTCGCTGGTGCTAATAATTTGGGCCACCTGTGCTAAAGTGTATATAAAATATTAAATGCTATTTTTTTCACAGATTCCTAAGTGACTAGATGGTTACACTCTCTGTTAATAGCTCAACCACAGATTTATTAAAATATTGGCAAAACTTTTCTTTACATATTCTTTCTTATAAACATTAAATATCACACTTAAGGATTTGTATTATAGGTATTTTATAGTTTCCTTAACTAAACAGAATTCACACTACAGTAGCAAGAACAATATTTAGCTAACTTCCCTTTATTTCATGCTGATTACCTTTTGCATATCTAGGTCTTCGGCATGTCAGGTCCTTTCAGAAACAGGGAGAAGCCAGCCTTCATACCAGGGCACCGTTCTGACCAATACCCTCTACTGACTTCCTTTTAAAAGCTGCTAAAACATGGGAGGATCCTAATGCTTGGGATGATGTAGGGGCAGGGATCTTGGAGCTGTGATTGTAAGTCCAAGATAAGAAGAAGAAGAAGAAAAAAAAAGAATCCTACTTACATATTTTCTGCAAGGCAAGTCAAGGTCAATTACAAAAGTAAAATGAGAAATGATTAATCATTTTACTTAATTGCACAGTAAAGTACTGATATTTTCAGGACAGGTAGATATCAATGCTTCCTGCTTTCAATAGCCAACATCAATTTTGATGAAAGCTAGTCAGGTAAAGCACTGACCTGTCATCTAAGAAAGGTAGCAGTAACAGTAAGTTCTGTAAAATAATAGCACTAATAATAATGAGAACCTTAAAAAAAAAAACTGAGAAAAAAATCTTCCAAACAAAAATGACAGAAAAAACAAGAATATAAACATTATATGAAAAGTGAAAAATGCATGTTTAAAAAGACAGGAGAGATCACTTAAACGTGAACCACACGGCACACCAGATTTAGTCTACATCAATAACAACACTAAGCATTCGATGAGTTTTCTGTGCATGAACCTCTGTGCTATACCTGGTCACACAAGCTTATTGCCTGGACAATAGTATTGTGGTGCTTTTATTGTAATTATTATCATTGCCATATCTGTGAGAGGAATCTGTAATTTGCTAGGTTCTGTGAGCTTACTATCATCAATGACAATGGCTTATACAAAGCTGTATTGAGGGCTAGGGAAATAGCTCAGTAGTAGAGCACATGCTTGTGAGCATGTGGGAGGCCCTGGGTTCAATAGTCAGCACTAGAAACAAAGAAACTATAATGGGGGGGGGCTGAGCACCAGCACAACCAAAAGACATATTAAAATAAAATACAGATGTATTGAAAACCTGATGGATAGATGCTTAGACGTTACTTTGCAGGCTTAGGGACACAATATGTTACAAAGGATCAGCTATAAAACCTAAAACTTATTTGCTGGATATTCGGAGCTGAAACCCTACTCAATAAATGATGCTTTGTTCTTGTATGGAACCAGATGTACCAGCGAACTGGATGTACCAGTAAGATCAATAGTTGCTCTTGATAACAAAAGAAAAAATCTCGGTAAAGCTAAATTACAATGAATTTAAAGCAAACAAATACCACTGAGGGCACAGATACTCCTGAAAGGAGAAGTCTGGTATCTAAGGAAACCTAAGAATATCTAATTAGGTGCTTCAAGAGCTTTTAAAAATGTTATTAAAATGGCCCTGAACAATGAAGAATATCTCGACAAGACTATCATAACAAAGATATTCTTTGACAAAGAGTTCTTTCTAACTAGATTACAACAGCTGACTTTTATAGTCTTGATCACCTAACAGGAAGCTCATATAAAATAGAAATAAGCCAAAAACCTAAGCCATATAGAATAAAACCTACACAATGAAAGTGTCACTTCATAACAAAGGCAAAGCAAATCTCATTTGAACATGTGAGTTCATACTCAAATAAAAAAGCAAAATTTTATTTTTTACAAATGACATTAAAATACACATGGTACTCTTAAGACAACTGCATGCACCTCAAAATATCTGAAAATGGGCTCATTCCTTCTCCCTTGCTCTCAAGCAGGCTAAGGAGTAATGACCCGGCTAGAACCTTGGTTCTTGACACGGATTCCTACCTCTTGCTCCGTGTCAAATTCCATCCCACTGAAAACTTCTTGCACCTGTATACTGTCACTGCCTCTCAGGAGGGCTGTCACCCACACCTTCTAATTAGGTTTTCATTTCTTCCAATAGTTCCCCACACTAGTGCAATGGCTGTACAATCTAGGGGGTGAACTATTAAATATTTTCTTAACTGAAAATACAGAGTCAGGCACGGTGGCACACGCAGGATTGTTGTGAGTTCAAGGTCAGCCTGGACTATACGGTGAGTTCAAGGCAAGTCTGAACTACCTTGCAAGACCTTGTCACAAAAAAAAAAACTAAACAAAACAAAGAAAATGTCAACAACTTTTTATGGCCTACATCATTTTAACAGAGCAGGTTCTTTAAAAACCGCTCCTAAACACTGGAGTTTCATCTGCTTCTATCCTGCGCAATTCAGACCATCTACAAACGCTCCCTCTAAAGCACCATATTTCTGCTTCTCTTTTCCCATGGTTTTACTTTTATCTCTGAACTGTCTTCTTCTCTCTTCAGATCCATTTGAAATGGGGTCTCTTTTTCTATCCTACTCATTTTAAATTCACTCCACCTATCCTGTATTTCCACAGCCTTTCTCTCTACACCTCATGTTGGCAAGTCATGAGTGAGCCTAATGTTACAATTATTTGTGTAACATCCCTTTCTTTCATGAGCCTAATGAGTACCATCCGTATGTGACAGCACTTTGTCCAGGCCTTATTAAGTGGCTGCGGACCTAAAATAAACAGCTTTCAGCATGAAAGTTCAGAAATTGATAGTAAACTAGATGAAATGTGCTTATTGGTAAAAGCGTGTTTAGAATGGATAAAAACAATCAGCACTTACAAATACAGATTTTATTGGTTTGCTAATTTTGACAAAATCAGTACTAGAAGTTCTGTCAATTTTTTAAAACCACACGTGTTCACCACAATAACCTCTGGGGCACTGCAGGAAACCAAAACTCATATTTTGGACGTAAAATTCAAGACACTAGAAATACCAGGTATTACACTAATACCATGTGTTACACTAAAGTAAACGCAAGCCCTTGCTTGTCATTTTTGCCCTGCGTCATTAGAAACAGTTGCTCTGAACTATAAAAACATAACAAACTTAGACAGATTTGAAACAGATATGAAACACCAAATTTTTAACAAATATGAAATACTAAATTTTTGAAAAGATAATCTGGTAATAGAAAAAACTTTTTAAATGAAAGGACAACATGGGTGTGATTTTTTTTTTTTTTTGAGATATTGGGTATTGGCCTGAGTGCATTGTGCTTATTAGACAAGCATTCCACCATTGAGTCATATTCATCAGACTGTAATTTATATTTAATAGGAGCCTCCAAAGAATTTTTTTTATAAAGCAAGAATTTCCGACTACTACACATCTTAATATAGTTGATTGAATCTCAGAGCGAGAGGTAGGAGGATTACAGTAAAAATCAGATCATTCTGGCTTGGCAATACAGTACCTTGCAACCTTGAGAAAACTATAAATTGTACAACATGTAAGAATGACAAAGTTACCAAATATTAATACTCATTCAAATTCACTATTATCTTTACCATAGATAATATCTTTTCATTTACCATATAAATGAAAAGTTGGTTTAAAGACTTTAGTCAGGTTAATGTAATCTTGCATGTAAATTTATTCCTAAGACTGAAACGTGGTTTTTAGATATCTAATCAAATTAGTTATTTGTACTATATTTTGAAAGAAAAAGATAAATTTCTGATTATACGTAGAACTAATCACAATTTCCAGTAATTTTTAAAATTTGTAATATCTCCATATATTAAACCAAAAGCTGTGCTGTTCTAGATTTGTTCACTACCTATTGTACTATCAAATAATCACTAGCAGTCTAAATTTACATAGAAGAAACTCACTACAAAAAGGCAAAGAGTTTCTCATTCCCAGTAAATTAATAAACCGTAAAACAGAAAAAAAGGACTAAGGCTTACCATCATAGCTATTTCCATCCTACGAGGGCAGGCGATTTCTTTAATTTAAGATTGTTAAACCTTAATTTTCTTTTTTTTTTTTTTTTTTTGCCTCAATTGGTGCTAAGGATTGAATCCAGGGCCTGGTACACGCTAACCACGTGCTCTACCACTAAGCTACACGCCAGCACTCACCGATTTTTGACTATATGGTAAAACAGTGGAATTACTGAAACTTTAGTACTCAGCATTAAAAAAATAATTTGATAAACAAGGAATCATCTACAGAGATAAAGAGAACTTAAAAAACGTAGTGACATAGTTGATATACTATCCTAAAGTTAACCTGTAAAAGAAATGTTAATGAAAAATGCAACTATTAGGTCAAATTACATACTGTTTTGTGGGACTCCTTTTAACATTTTTAGTTTGATTTTCTGCTAACATGATGATGATATACTATGGGTGTCCATTTAAAAACCTATCATCCTCCAAGGCCTTGTTTATACTTTTTAATTTTCAAAATTTCTTTTAAGCAGTAAGTATAATTTAATAATTACAAAATAAAATACTAAAATCTCACAAGTTTATCTGAGATTCTAATAGGAAAGAATATAAGGAGAAAAAGAAAAGTATAAAATTAAGTCTTACACATAATATAACATTATAAAAGTTTAGGTGATAGACAAAGCCTAATTTTCAGCAAAATAAAGAAACTCAGAAAATAATAGTAAATCCTGATCAAGAACTATCACACACTTATTTGCCTTACCATAAATTGAGCTGAAACAAATCTTCATAAAATAAATAGGATGGCAGGCCAATCAAAGGCATCAACTGTATTATGTAGTTCCCTACACAACTGCTGTTATATACAAACCAGCTTTTCCTTCTTTTAAAATTGTTTTACTATTAACATATTCAATGTAAGAAACAGTACATACATACAACTCAAATATCACTGAAGATGCTTCAATGAAAAACTGTATTTCTTTATTAGGGGAGCATCCTAGACAAGTACATTTTTGTATTTCTTTTCAGAACAAATGTTGGAATAAGAAATAATGTTTTATACTGTAAGGTTGAATAAAGTAAGTATACAAAGTTCACTCCTATGTCATAATAAATGACCGTTAAACTACATATTAAAGGAATCTTTTATAGGACTTGAATACTGCCAAACATAAAAGTATAACAAATATCCATTTTTTTAAATATAGAGGGCTTAAAAGTAAAGAGCACCACTGAATAATGAATCCATATCAAGTTAAAAAAAAAAACCTATATACTGATACTAATCACAACAGAGGTTTCTTAGGAAGCCAAATGGGAAAAAATATTTTTAGGTAAAATAAATGCTCAGACACAATCAAACATGAAGAATATCAAATTATCAAAACACCTAAAAATATTATGAGAGGATGTACTAAAAGTATTAAAGCAATATATAAAATATCTAAAAGATGTTTATAACAGTGCAAAAAATGTCTGATAATATCAACGTTACAAGTACAAAGGAGTTCATATGGTCTGTTCTTTATAAGCATCGGTTTTTTAAATTATATTTTAGCTTATTTTCAATTAAAAGTTAATATTGTAGAGATTAAATGAAGCCTTTTTGATACACTTCTCTTGATTTTCACAGAATTAGCAAGCAATACAGAGAATGAGGCTATCAGTGTATGTAATCTATAAGTCTCCACATTCTTCAAAATACTTGATAGTTGTAGTTCAAGCTTGTTCTAAGAGCCCCAATTCTTATTCTCTAATGTTTAAAGCAATATTTAAACTATTAAAAATCAATTCCAAATGTTTTTGAAAAATGCAACCATAGAAAATGTAAATTCCAAGACACTTAAGCTTTATTCTTTATTTTCAATTATATAGTATTAATTGAATATTTATATATAATCATCATATACATATATATTACTGTTATTATATGTATAACAAATTCCATTTAATGACAACAATTATTGGTTCCTGGGATAAATTTCAGGCTTTAAATTCTTATTATAGCATAGTAAAATTAGCAGAAAATAAAACACAAGAGACACATGAGTGACTACATTATTAAAATAAGCAAAGCATAAATACTTGACTACCAAGTTCATTAATAATTATGGTACACTATTTCTAAGAGTTCTATATCACAATTAATCTATAAACCTATGGAGTATTATAAGCATTAACTCTCTCTACATTTCTGTAGACATTACAACGGCAGAAAAGTGCTTTTTAAATGTATTCTTAAATACCATAGTGTGTTGTAGGTGTTATCTCAATCACACATAAAAAAGAGCTAAACAAAGGATTTTCTTCATATAAAATTTAAACAATTCCAAAGGCACAGGTATTTCAGCATTAGCTAAAGTTACTGTGGATCAGTAACTACTACTAAGAGATAAAAGAAAGCATTTGTCATATGATGTTCTGACAAGTACAGTACTAAAATGACTCCTAAGTCTTTTTTCTCTATCTAAGCTAACTTTTTATTTAGGGCCATGACAGGAATAATAAAACTATCTGCTTTAACTTAAATTTGGCCATAATCATAATGCCTTTAGAATCAATAGTCTGATACAAAAAGCACTAAACAAAAAAAAATTTTAAACTGTAACATAAAAGTCAGTGAAATATTATCAAATTTTTACTTTTATTTCTTAAGCATGAATATCAGTCTTATCAATCATTACATTAAAATGTTTAAACCAAAACACAGAAATAAGGTTATACATGAATGGAAAGCATCAACACTTTTAGTCTGAATTTCAGATATTTCTTTAACTGTTGTGTACACCTTTATATTAAAAACTACATTTAAATTGCAGAAAATTTGTGAAATTTTAAAATTTCTTTTAGAAAACAGAAGTTTGATATTCTACAATTTTAACATCTTTCACTTTTTAATGCAGTTCTGAATAAGCAGTCTTATGTGACCGCCACAAAATCTAATACAGTGGACATGCTAAAAATATTTTATTGAAATCTTTGTTAGATTAAACTTGAGAAAATTTATGAAGTAGACAAAAGGACTGCCTTTGAAGCACACAAAAACAAAAAAGAAACTAGTATTTCCCATTTTTACAGTTAAATGAAAATACTAGTTTTTAAATCCTGGAAATAACAAGGCAATTTAAATAATTTCAAATAAAATTATTAAAACAGGTAGATTCATGATTTTGAATCCCAGATTTCATAAATGCATAAATAATATTTTTGAAATTATCTAATTTATGGTTTTGTTAATGTCCATTTGAAACACTTTACATATTAAAATATTTGTTGATTCAAGAAAGATTATAAATATGTAGCTTTTTAATAGAAAATTTTCTATTTAATAAAGTTTCTAATAAGTTTACTTCAAATCTATACTCAGCATGTATTACTCTTTCTTTGAATATTTTTCTTAAAATCATATTCTATTCAGAATACAGCTATTGTTTAATACCCAATCTGTCCAAGTAAATGTGGGAACAGTAGTATATACACATTTACTCTTAAATAACATATATACACGTGAACTGAGAGTGTTTTATCCATAAATTTATATTCTTCAAAAATATTTGATAAAAATGTCTTTGAAAACTTACAAAGACTATCTTTTAACTGAAAAAGCAGGTTCCCATTCACTTCCTTGTCATAAGCATCCCCAACATAATAAAACGCCAATACTGTTACAAGAAGAACGATGTGTATTTCAAGGCATTTTCTTTGCAACGGCTTCAGATTTCACCATTTTAAAAATCACTTGGCAGTCCACCTTCAAATTTAAGGCAAAATAAATTGAACTTACCCTAGCTGTGCCTTCCCCATAACATCACACAAGTGAGGCACTCCGTACAGTTACTGCCTCACAGAACAGAGTTCCTGGGATGAATTCTCCAGTAACCCTTACCTCACTGGGAAAGGAGTTGTGGTTTTAGAAGGAAAAGGGTAATGAACTGCTCTACCAGATTCCGTTTTCCAGTGCTGACCTATCACACTTAGTACCAACTATGTTAAGAAATAATCTCTTTATCATATTAAGACAATGACATAAACTTGGCAGTTTATCAATAATCCTAGGGAATAGGAGCATTTGCATGCTTTTGTAAATCAGACCATCGTAATCCGATTGAAATATAACTGCTGTTGCTAATATTCTTAACATGCAATGAAAAAGTTGTGCATCAATATAGCATAGATTTAAACTTAAGATAATACAGGGCCATGCTGAGAAAGTAATACTTACACAAAGCTATGCCAGCACCATAAATCTCTTTAATAAACAAGTTTCCTTACCTGAAGGATTATTCTGGATAACAGTAACAATCTGACTTTTCACATTAGTGAAGACTGTAGTATAAAATAGTGAATGCAATGAAAAGATTTTGTTGAGAAGCAAAGCCTTTTTAAAATACAAACTAAAAAATTTCTATTTGTCAGTCCACAGTAAACTAAAGAAAATGAACTATTAACATCTCTTTTTTTCAAGGATGCATTAAGTGAATAACCATTTTTTTACACTCCACCAAGCAAACTCTAAAATAATGTTGCTATAACAAAACGTAAAAATAAAGGCTGAAATTAATTTTAATATAACTTAATTTAATACCACTAAATCTCCTAAGACAAATATGTTTATACAAGTAATGTGAGAAATACCTGCTCATTGATAGACTGAAATGCTTCTTACCCCAATTACCAGAACACCTGAATACAAAACTCAAATATTTCTGAGTATTGAGCTTACAATTTCTTAGAAAAGTCAGTTGGCACAGTTCACAAAAAGTAAGAATTTTAAAAAACTCCATTTTCAATCTAGTACTGTCTATTCTGTTTGTCTTTATTTTTTTCCAGTTAGTCAGCAGTTTTGTTGATCATTTAATATTAGGTCCTCCTTACTGGTAGTTTTCTTGTTTAAGTGTCACTGCACTAATCTGTCCATTATTGCAAGAGAAAGTCATTAATCCAAAGTGATCATTTTTGTTTTTAGAAAAGAGCAAAGTGCAAGTTCTCTAATTTGATCTATTAATTAAGTATAGAAGGATATAATTTACTACTTTATGTGAGTGATTTTTTAATAATATTTTATATGATCTGGAAAATTATCTAAAAAGCTGAGATCTTTCTCACTTTTAGGGACAGTTCCAAGGTCTTCCTCCCAGAGCTTTAGTCAATCATTACAAAGGAAAAGATAATATTTCAAAGTGAATCTGATGTTTTTATCATTTTTCAAGTTATTTTTACTAATTAAGATAAAGCACACATATAATCTATGTATACAGGAAATGATAAACATCTGGCTTTGATATATTAAATTTTACTCTAAATCTGGATCATCTCAAAATGCCTTACTTCCCTTATAACAATTTTTGGAAAATAAAAATTAAAAATGTTAATAAAACATAATTTTCAAAAGAGAAATTATCAATTTATAGTGCCTTGATTACTTTATCTCATATACAAGCTCCCTCTGCAGGTAATAACAAGAGTTAGCAAAAATATTTGAAACATGCAGACAGTTGCCTGGGTAAAAATGCAGGTCACCTGTTTTACTACCTATTGCTGCTTTGTGTTCCTTATTTGAATAAAATGACCACTTTTGAAAATTTGTGGTTCAATGTGAATATTCTTGTCCTCTATCCTGGATACGCAAATTTTTCTAAAGTCAACCATGAGCTAGCCACACAAAATGTATTTCAAGGATAAAAAAAAAAAAAGAAAGAAAACATTTCTTTGCTTACACTGCAACAGCCTCAAATGACAGACCACTCCACAGAAAGCCGCCTGGTCCATTTATTTGGGTCATCTCTGAACACAAAGTAAACAATCTAAGGTGGCATCTTAGGGAGGACTTACAGGGAAAAACAAAAGATCAATTTTAAAAGGACGCAGTGACTATACCTTATTTCAGATAATTCTAAAACTTCAACCTAGAGAGTATTTTTGAAAAATTGCTTTTCATTAATTCAATATGCCTTCAGAAAGTTAAATTGATCTGATCTGCAATATTCTCTTTACTCTTCTGTAATTTTTTTTTGAAAATTTAACTTTATTTTTACTTAATGTCCTCTTCTGTCATACTTCTTTCCCCAGGTATACATAACATAAATTACGGCAAATTTCTGCCGAGGGAGCAAAAAAAGGAAAAGTTAAGGAAAGTTTCAAAATCTTGGTGACAATGTATTACCAAAAAGACTTTTGCTGAAGAATATTTAATGCCCCTCTCCATGTGTAACTTCTCTCTTCCAACATGTACACAGCAGTTGTAAAACAAGTAAGTTTTGGCTTAAATTTTGAGCCAAACTGTTTGATTTACCTATAATTGAATTCACAGATTTATAAAAAGTGACTGTTTAAAAACCAAGATACAAACATAAAACTGAAATTTTTAGCCCAGTGGTAAAGCAGTTGCCTAGAATGTCTCAAGCCCTGGGTTCCAGCCTCGGCACTGCAAAATATAAAAAGCACACTAATTTCATGCTAAAAAAGTGCTACCTACAGTGCTAAAGTGCTAAAACATACATAAATACGATATAGAGATACACAGTTGTTAATTTTTTTTTTCCAATGAAACAAAGCAAATGAGGTAAGAAGAAAATTGAAAGCCTTTCAAAATAGTCTTTTCAGGGACTTCTTCAAACGAAGTAATCAAATTTTGTTTCACTTATATTTTTAGATATTCAAGCTGTAGGCACAGTTTAAAACCAAGTGGCTTCCATGAGTACTTTGGGCATTACAGCACTTGAAGCAGAAAAAGTAATGGGAGAAAACATTCCTATTATTCATTTAATTGAGCTATCAAGAGGAAGCAGCCCATAGGCACACATTATCTTTCTCATGACAGCAAAATCTGAAAAGGGCAAAAACAGTTAAATATCCTCAGTAAAAGCGAAAATGTCTACATCTTAATTTTAGTATAAGGCTATTTGTCGATGCGTGTGAAGCAAAACGAAGTATTTGAACTGCACGCATCTTTTCAAAATTGCAAAGATACAAACTATCTTCAGTACATCAATCTTCAGTGTATATGTGACCTAATAACATGAAGATGTCCTCAAACTCTAGAAAAATATGTATAATTACAGAAGAGCACAATATTAACAAAACTTTGTTTCCCATGCTGGCTTAGACTTTGACCACAGGAATTGTAAGAACTAAAATACAGTAAACATCCTGACATTACAAACCCAAAGATGACCAGAGAAAATACTGTATAGGAAATACAGTGTTCTGTAATTTCTAATCAATAACCATAGTAGGAAACACAAATGGCAGGCTTCTCAAGCAGAGGAATTAAATTTCCGTGTGGAAGGTACCAGTGGAATTAAGAAATAGCAATTCCAGAAGGAAATACTTTGCTTCAAAGTAAAAACACAGAGAAAATCACTTTCAACATGATTCTTTACGTAAACTAAAGTTGAGAACTGAGTAAGTAAATGTAGTCTACAGAAAAACAAATATTGTATCAGCTAAAGACTATCTAAAAATTTGCAGTGGCTCATCTGTCATATGGAAAAGTACTGTAACAGTACTATAATGTGATTAAAATTAGAACTTACTTTATAAACAAAACAATTCTCTTCTGAGCTCACTCTATATAAACTCTATTACTATCCTCTACAAGGGAAAGCATTAGTCAAAAGCAAGGTCACCTAGCCCGCCCCCAGCTGCCAAGTGCCATTTTTGACAGTAATTGGGGTTAGATTATTCTGTCATCTAAATCCTGAGCAATAATCAGTTTGAGGTTTGGAATGATGTTGAAATACCTACAAAAGCAGGCAAAGCAAAGATACTAGCAGCAGGAAATACTTTTAAGAGCAGAACAGAGACTGTCAGTCAACATTTTCAAAATCTGTTTCAAAAGAGATACCTTAACCATATTTTGTATTTTATATTTGCACTAATTTTTAGTCAGTAACTGCCAACAAATATTTATGCACACAAATTGTTTGCTTATGTGTTTATATGTTTGCCCAGGAAATGGATTAAAGGACATTTACTTAATACCTGAAAGAGCAAAACAAAGCTCTATTTTATAGGAGTTTCACAATGCATCTTTCTTTGCTACTGTTATGGCTGAAGATTTCCTATCTGGTCTTGTTATTAAAAAAGTAGTATTTGCTCAAGTTGGTATTAAATCTAAAGGTAAACACCTTTTCAACTTTTCTCACCTCTCAAAGGGAAGAACTATTTTTATTTCCAATTCTTTTTTTTTTCTATCACCTGATAACACATTCTTAAAGTTACTTAATGCATCTTAAAACAGAATTAAGACTTGGTCATACATTTAAGGGAGTTAACGTCAGCTTAACCTGTCTGCTTTCCAACCTTGTATTTGTGTTTAATAAAGTATTGAATCTATCCATTTAAAAAAAAGGCTTCCAAGGACTTTTTTTTAGCTTTAAATAGGCTTCTTTTATGGCAATTAATTTCCACACTGAAATTCAGAGATTAAGGCGCAATCCTTGTATGTGCATTTCACTGCTTATAATGTACTCCTCACAGGTTGGAAAAATCAATGACTAGACCAACAGGGGCCTGTTTTGCTCCACGTACCTTTTCTTGTCATGTCGTGATTAATGCTGTGCTCTGTAGAGGGAGACATTGCATCCGGGCTAAAACAGACCTAAATTTTACCCTCAGGCAAAAATCTGATTTAAACATCTCTATTTAAAGTGACATTTGTCCTCCCTTTTCAACTGGTTTCCCCAGAAATTCCAGGAAGTTGACTTCATGACCTAAAAACAGTCCCTGAGCTGAGGGTGGCTCCGAGCACTGAGGCTGTGCCTGCCCCTGCCCTTTGGTAAATCTGGATGGAGGCCGGGAGGGAGGGAGCAAGGTGATGATAAAGCAGGTGCCCGGCTCTCTGCACTGGAGCCCCGGCCCCTTTGCTGCTTCCAGAATGTCAGATGTAGGCTTTGGAGCAACTGCAGAGCCAATAATAAAAATTTCTACAATGTGTTTCTGTTATCCCATCTGATGGGTTAGGGTCCTTTTGACTCCTAAAATTACATCTAATATTTCATTACACTGATCTGAACTATCAACTGACCGAAAATTCTAGAAATCCAGAACAGCAACTACCGAAAACAAGCCTCTCAAACAAAGGGGAACATGTGAGGGGAAGTAGTTTCTTGTATGTCATACAACAAATTTCACAAAGACAAAAAGGGAAAGCGAAGAAAATGTTCATGTAACAAAACAGGCGCCAATACCCTTACACAGTGTAAGTTTTGATATCATTAAGCAATTCAGACACTGCTGGCAAGTTCCCACTAACCAAGGTAATCTAATTTCTGTTGCTTTTCAACCTAAATGGATTTTTTTCTTTTAGCCGTTCTGGTAATTGAACGAATTTATACAACTGTGATGGGATTTTACTTACCACCACACAATGCATGAAATCCTCTATGAAGACAAACTATATTACTCCATAAAACTGCATCTTTTGTTGTAATTAAACAAATTGTATTTAAACTTGCTCTGCGATTCCGAAGCAATCAATAGTATTTTGCTGCAAGCTGCACTTCACTTGTAGGTGTTAAGCGCTTGATTCCTTCATTCGATCTACATTTCTTTTTCTTTAGATAATATTTTATTTGCCAAACATGGGAGGTTTTTTTTAATAAGAAATAAGATTTCTAAAAATTATGGGGTAAGAATATATTTAAAAGTACCAACAAATTATTGCTTACATTTACCACCAGATTAATGACCTAAAAATAGATTTTCATAAGTAATTTCAGTTGATTAATACTTTCTTTTTATTACAACATGACTCACCTAAAAATAACTACTTGCATCAAAATAATATTAAGGGATTTCCATAGTTTATAACATATACTTAACAAAGCAAACACACTAAGCTCAAAATACCAAATTGAACTCCTCAGTAAAATTTGGGAATGAAAGACCCTAGTTACTCCTTTGTAAGTTATCACACTAGGTCAGGATATCATTATTTGAGGATTCAAAGTAGCTAATTCCGGTAATTAAGTATTCATCTCTGTGTCAAACAAACCATTTCCTTAAGTTTCATCTTAAAGCATTTAAGAATAATAATCACTACTTGACCAATCTTTGAGAGCATCTTAAATAACAAAAAAGGTTTTAGAGATTTTTGATAACATCACATCCAATTATAGTAATTTCAGTGATTAAATACTTTTCAACCTTCAATCAAGAATTATTTGAAGAAATGAATATTTAGGTGGGGCTGCAAAATTAGTGTTATATAACAGAAAAGTTAACTAACATGATTTCAATCTATTTTTGAAAGAGAAATAACATAATCTTTCTTGAAAATAGTTACAGAACTATGGAGAGAACTAAGATTTAAGCCCCAAGAATCAATACACTAACAGGATTTCAAGTCATTTTGAGATCTAGTGGCTGCTGCTATTTTTGGTTCTTTATCAAAATCATCAATTTGCAAAGTTTTTAGATATGCATATTTGCAAATATCCTTACGAATCCTTTTTTATAATTACACGTTTAATTTACAACACCTATCACCTTGAAAATAACTGCACTTTTGTTTTACATGAATCTTTTCTATAGACAAGCAGGCAGATGTCAAATGTGCACCTTGCGTTTTAAGACCCAAAATCCGATATGGTGAATCAAGAGACAAAAGTGTTACAGTCCTTGAGGAAACTTTCTCTAAAAACAGCACCTTCTAGGATGCTAAATTTTTCCATTCCCTAAACTACATTTCATTCTTAATCTAAGTACACCTAATCTGTGCTGTTAAATCTCACCAACCAGGCAAGTGGCAGGGATTTTTGTTAGAATGAAAACAGATTTCTCAAAGGTAGGTATTCAGTTCTTACTCCGGAATACACTGTAATGTTCTCTATTCCATGTTAAAGCTGTTACTAAACTATTATTTAAATATTTATTCACAAAGTTAGGTCAAATAAATATTTTGATAGAAAACAAAGCAGTAACATTTTATTACTATAGTGTGCAGATTTCTAATTACCTCTTGACCTTCATAACATCCCAGGCTCAGTTCATACATTCCCATATTACTTAAGGCACTAAAATACTATTTTAAATTTTTAATGAAACACAGAAAGCTTCAGTAATGATCAAATAAAGATCCAACCTAAGGAAACCTTGATTTTAAAGCTCTCCTCTTGCTCATTTTAAGAAAGGTAACACCCAGAAGCCTGGTATTAGCGTTCCTGCTGATTGTGAAAACTGCAGCAATAAAAACTCCAACTGCTTGTCTTAAATTAAGACTTGTAGTACTGCATGTGAGATCTACACATTTACATTAGTTTTTATAACATTTGGAAGTCTGGTTGTCTGCTTTGATGTTAGTCCACTAATAAAGCAAAGAATCAAAAGCCTGGAAAAAAATTTGATTTATTGAAAATTCTCAAGTCAAAACTTGAAGTAACTGGTTTGTTCTACCCCACATGATTCAATATTCTGAATTCCCCAACTACCTGCTCCCAGAGCTATCAGCATTTCTAAATTCGTTTTCTGTTGCCAACACATAGTAACCCAGTGATTGAAAATGGCAGCTGAAGTGCTTCTATAACACATTAATTTTTCTCTAAGTAGTCCAATTTTGTCATCTAAATGTTGAAAAATCTTCTTTTCACTGTATTTTACACCTTTTAGAGATTTGCTTATTTCAGGATCACCACCATATAAAATGAAGAGCAATGTTTTTAAGACAATTTTTAGATTATCACTAATAGCTCTAAAGGATGATGAGTTTTCTTTATAACACTGCATTCAAAGCGGCCTAGTTAACAGCAACTTAAGTGCAATAACAGCAATTACATCAATGTGAGTTTTTTTTTCATCACTAAACTGCTTCTTAGACAAGAAAAAGGATCAGATAAACTATTATCATAAAATGATTTCAGGATAATGATGTCCAATTCAAATGGCACTAAACAGATATCGTCTTAATCTGAAAAAAATCAACACCACATTGAAGACTAAAAATGTTAGGTTATTAATGATGGCTTTTCATTTTCCGCCTCTAAACTGTTGTGTTTTAATTAATTTCCACCAGTAAAATAAAAGCAAAGAGTCTGAACATTGGTAAATTATCCCTCCTCTAAGGAAAGGATACCAATTCGCTTTTAAAATAACCAACCATCAAAGATAAAACTATGAAAACTATAAGCATAGACATAACCAAATCTTTGCTAAAACTCACCTTCCTCTCAAAACTAGGTTTTGGAAAACCTCAAGTTAAAGAAGTAACAATAATTCTTCCCCAGAAATTGAAAATAAAAGTTCTCCCTTCTCCCTGGACCCTGTGTCTCCATAAACTGACCCAAATGACCCAAGCACTTGTTCTCACTTGTTTCTTCATTCATGGATATTGAGTTGTTAAAAGAAATTCAAACAACACAGCTCTCCAAGAATGTAAAAAACCAAGAGCAAATAAACTATAAACATTTTTTTAAATCAACTTTAAGCTGAATATGAGTTTACTGTGTTTGACAAGATACTAAGGTTTTTTGGAACAAAACAACATCTAAACAGAATTGTATCTCCACTTAAACAGAATTTGTAAAAAATTGAGCCTTTATCCCTGAGAAACATTTTCCAAGCTTGCACTTGCAACAGCAGTTGTGTTGATAAAGTTCATGTTGGGTTTTTAATTTACAACAACCTCCAATTGACTTTTTTCCCTATTAATGTAGCAAGTGCATAAAAAACGCTTCCTGTGTGTGGAAATGAGTGCCTTTTATCACAAAATTTCCATTGTTTTATAAGACTAATTAAAAGTCTTTCTCATTTTACTAACATGACGAAGTGGAGGCCTTGGAAAAGCATTAAGTTAGACGAAAGGCTCTCTCACTTTCTCTACTACCAAAGAGACCCTGAAAGACAGGCAACAGTGACTATCATAAAATAAAAGGTCACCCTTTTTCTAGGAACAAACCATTTATCAATAGAAAATAATTGTCTTGCCATTTGCAAGGGCTCCACAGCAATAGGCAATGTTTTTGGCTCACATAATTACAAAACAGTAAAAGTTGAGAAACACAGCCTGAATCCACCTCCCTATTTTTACCCTTTACAATTCTCATTGCCCTTTGGGCCTCTGCTTGGAAGCAAATGGAAGACAGGCTGAAGTTTTCTCAATTGAGCTGAAGCTAAGAAACCTTTGATATGCTAATAGTCCCCTTCAAACGGTAAGAATTCACACTTGCATTAATTCAAACAATTTGTGCAGAATGATGTGAAATGGCACCTCTTTTAGAGGCAAGCAACAAAAGGAGAGAATCGGCATGTCTGAAGAAACTAAACAACAGAACATTTGTTCTGTAGTATTCTTTCTAGCTTGCCTAAATTTATGGGAGGGTGAAGGAGAGAAAACAAAAAGTTCCATAATACACCTGAACTGCGGAGGGATTTTCTGATACAGGGTTTCTCAAGCATTTTAAGAACACTCGATTTAGAGTTACGAAGTTACCTTCAGCTAGGTCAAAACAGTCCCATCCAACCTGAATCGATGCCACAGACACCACAAAAACTTCTATTTTTCTCTTAGAGACGAGGAGATTGACTCTGTAGTACCTATCTTTCAAGATGCGCCCCCAAATCAAACGTGACGTGGCAAGAGATATCCCAACAGGTAAATGATTTACCACACGGATGTGATTTTCATCGCTGTGCACTTAAGGTAAGGAAAGAGTAAACTCGGAGGGGCCAGTTCCAGACGTAAACACTGGGAGGGAAATGAATGAGCGAACTCGGTTAGATCTACGCCTCTGGAACAGGGAATAGAGAAGCATACCAGAATGTTAAAAAAAAAAAAAATGCAGAAAGAAATCAAAGAATTGTGGGGGGAGGTGAAGAGGAGAGCGCCTCGGAACCTGGCCTTTGTAACGGGAACCATATGCTTGGTGGCTGCAGCCAGACGCTCCCAAGACTGCTCCGAGAAGCTGCTAAGCAGCCTGACACCTTTCAAAGAAACAGGAGGAAAACATTCCCGGGTCTGAATCTACGACAGCACAGTTTGCACTGGGAAGAACCAAGCAAGGGGGCCAAGGAGAGGAGGAGAAAGAGGCGAAGGGGGAGGAGTCCTCACAAACCGGCAAAGGTTACGACGGATACCGCAGAACTTGTCCCCCCAGCTGTGCTTCTGGAGGGCAGCGTCCAGGGAGGACAAACACACACACACACACACACACACATATGAAAGACACACGTTCCTTTGCCTGCGCTCGGGGACGCCTGGGCCCTAGATAAGGGATCCGGCGATGGCCCTGACCCAATCCCCTTAGTTCAGGGAAAAGAACAAACTTTACTGATCCCAGGCGAAGGCGTCCTGCAACCGAGCCTGCGAGCTGCAGGGGCGCGTTCGTCGCTCCGCTCATCCTCACCTCTGTCTGAGGGACGCCACGGGCAATGGAGGAGCCCAGACCGGTTAGGCTGGGAGTCTCCCCTTTGCTCGCGATCCCCCCGTGCCTTGTCCCCCGCTGCTGCTCCCAACGTGCCAACCCCATCCTACAAACCAGGTTCCCCAAAGCTCCCCACCCCGCTGGCACCCCTGGAGCCCACACCCCGTAACTTCTCCCGCAGGCCCAGCGCGGCCCGCTGCTGCCCTCTCACTGCAGGTCCGGGAGGCTGCCTGCCCTCCCCGCGGCCCGCCCCGCTCCCCGCCCGCCACCCTCCCGCCACGCCGGGCTTCCCCGGCACCGGCAGCCCGCCGCCCCTAATCGTTGCCAGCCCAGCGCCGGCGCGACCACATCTGGCTGCGCTTTGCCGTCACCCTTGCCTCTCTCTCCCCGCTACCTAACCACCGACAAGCAGCGGCAACAGCCCGCAACAACTCAGCCCGGCCCTCCCCCTCCACGTCCACTTTCCCTGAACTCGCTCCCGGCGCCCAGCCTCCGCGCTCCACTCCCAGCCGGGACGGGTCTGCGGGCGGCCGGGAGGTTGGGGGCGCGCGGGGAGCTGGGGGCCCTCGGGCGGCGCTCGCAGAGCCCGGCAGCCCCGCCGCACGCTCCGCTCCCCTCCCCTCCCCTCCCCAACCCGAGGGGCAAAAGGATCGGCGACACCTTCCGACCCCAAGCTTTTCAGAGAAATTAAAAAAAAAAAAAAAAAAAAAAAGAAGGCAGCATTCAATTCCCCCCCAAACACCGCGTCCCCGACAACTACAGCGAAGCCGGGAGAGCGTTACAATAGCTGCAGGGGAGGAGAAGCGGGCTGCACCGAGCTGAGAATTCTGCGCATTGATTTCTGCAGGGGCGGGAGGGGCGAGCGCGGGGGTCCCCCCGGCCCCGCCGAACACCCCCCGACAGCCGAGCCCAACTACGCCGCGCTCCTTCCACCTCCCGCAGCCCCCCGCGGGCGGCAAGCACAGAGCAAACAGGTCTCCGCAGCCCCGCGCACAGGCACATTGTTCCCCTGCGGCGCTTACCTCGCTCTTGAGCGCGCCCCGGGCAGGGCCGTCTGGCGCGGGGGCCGCGGGGCCGCGAGGGCCCAGGCCGCCGCGAGCGGGTCTCTCCGGCCTGACCAGGCGCCGCGGTTCGGCGCGTCCTCCTCCTCCTGCTCGGCCGCCGCCGCCTCCAGCCGAGCAGCCAGCGCCGGGCGGCTCCCGGGGTTAAGTCAACATTTTCCCGCAGTTTCCCACACGCAGCTCGGCCAGAGAGGTCTCCTCACACGCGCGCACGCACCCCCGGCCCGCACGCTCGCTCCCTCAGGAGAAGCAGGAATTCGGGAACCGGAGCGAAAGGGGCGGTGGAGCAGAGGCGGGCAGAGGTGCGCGGGCTCGTGCGGAGAGGGTGAGGGGGCTGGAAGCAAGCGGCGGCCGCCGGAGGCGCAAGGCCAACCCGGTGCGTTGGGAGCAGCGCCCCGCTCACTCAGCCTCGGCCCGCCGCGCGCTCAGGCATCCCGCGCGCCGACCCCGCGGCCCGGGGCGGGAGGCAGCGCCGCCCCGCCTCACATCGCGGGGCTCCCGGCCGAGGCTCCGCGGAAGGCTGCGGCGAGGACTCGCTTTCGGGGAGGCACGGAGAGCCACGCTGCGCACGGCCGCGGAGGGGACAGAGAGGCCCCCAAGAGTCCCCAAGAATTCTCCGGTAAGCTCCCGCTGGCGCTCCGGCACCTCTGCGTGTGTGTGCGCCGAGAGAGTGAGAGGGAGAGCAGGAGAGCGAGGGAGAGGAAAGGGGGAGACTGGGGAGTGCGAAGTCCTGACACAGACTCTTGGCGAGGTCTGAACTGGAGTCACCTCCAGCCTCCTCCTCCTCCTCCTCCGCCCCACCGGATCCCCACCTACACCCCCCCCAGCCCAGTTCTACTAATCATATACACATATTAGTGTCTACAGCGGCGAAGGACAAATGTCTCCCTCCTGATTTTTCCAACAAGGGGCTGAGGCAAACTCAAAAGAAGATTACAGGCAGCTAAGTACAAAACGTGGAGCAGATAATCTATAACTCATTGCCGCCGAATGGCCATTTTCCACTCCATTTGAGCAGCTGCGGCGGCGGTGCGCCCGAGCAGGGGGTGGAGGCGGCGCGCGGGGGACACTTACAGTCACCGGCCGTTCCCGGTGGCGGTGGCGGTGGCGGTGGCCGAGCAGCCGCCCGAGGACAGGCCGACCCCAGATTCGCCGGCGGGGCGCCTGTAGGGTGTCCGGAAGGCGGCGGTGGTGGCGAGGGACGCGCGCACACGGCCCCGATCGCTCCCGGGAGGCGCCCAGCGCCGGCTCGCGCCTCTCCCTTTGCCCCCTCCCCTCCGATCGCTCCCCTCCCCAACCTTCCCAGGTCCTGGGGCTCAGCATCCAGTCTCCCCCAACACACCCACTCCACTCTCCCCTCCTTTCCGCCCTCCACCCCCCAAACTCCACTCACTGCGCGCTCGGTACTCAGCGCGCTCAGCCGGCGCACGCTCTCCATCCTGTCCACACACACGCACTTTCAAAACATTTATTTTATTTCTGGAACGGGGTAACGGGTATTTGGGGGAGAGCGCGGAGCAGCCTCTGAGGCTGGGCGCAGGCCTCCCCCCGTCCCCTCTTCCCTCCAGGCCCTGGAGCTTTCTCCTTGCCTGGACTTCGCAGAGGCGCCCAGGATGCGTCTGGTACCCACCCCGTCTCCAGGTTTTCTCTTTTCTCCACGCACCGAGCCGGAGGCCCCGAAACTTTTAGTTTTCGCAGCCCTCCTTTTGTGTGACTGCTCGGAGGAGAAAGAACGTCTGTTCGCCGCGGCTGCCTCCGTCCGGCTGCCGCGCGCAGGGGACGCTCCAGGGTTAATGCGTCTTTGATACCTGAGATTTCCGGCGCGCTCGTTAATGAAAGTTACATTTAAAAAAATTGCAATGACTTTTTCTTTGTAGTTACATACAGCTAGCTAAACTTTGACTTTATTGACTATATTTCACAAGAGCGTTTTGTTTGTTTTTGATTAAACTCACCAGGATAAGCAACGGAAGGAAAGCAGACTACAAGGCTCTGTACTCCCAAGTACATTCATAGTGCTATTAGGTCTGTTTCCCTCGTTTCCTCACATTGAAACTGCTCCTGCTCCTGTCCTGTGACCGCACTTCCCTGCCCTGACCGTTGGCAGTGTCAGCGAAGCCAGGAGGAGCAGGAGATGGGTCCAAACTGAGGGTAATAAACCAGGACAGGGCCAATCACTTCTGGAAAAACGCATAAAAAGCCTGTTAACTGTCCTCTGCATAAGAGGAAAATCGAATTTAAGTTGTTTTTAATGACAAAATTTCTGAGCTGAGAGCAAATAAGTTTTCAGATGTGTTTCTGTACTACTGACTTACTAATGAATGCAGCCATTTGCCTTGACTTTCAAGAAAAAACGGATTCTCCAAGATTTAAAGCCTCCAGAAAATATAGTGAAACTTGAGCTTCTTTGCTTTCAGAAACAATACGTACTTTTTGTTATTGCGGGTATGCTGTAGTCAGCATACTTCAGAAATCATTTCAAACAATGTTATTAAAATGTCAACTGTAGATTGTTCAAAAGACACGAAGACTCTAAATACCTATCAGCATTTTGTCACAAAGCCAGATATTTGTAGTAGCAAAGTAAATCCAGTTATTGGTCAACTATTGTTCTCGACTTGGAGGAAATCTTTAACTGTTCCTATGTCCAAATAACTAGAACATGCAGTTTTGGTAGATTCGTGATAATTCTCAAATTAAAAGAAGAACCGTCCTGCAATCCAGTTTCTTTTACTTGATGTACTGTATTGGTGTTTTGATATCGACACACTGTCCAAAGGTAAAATGAACAATTTAGAGCATTAAACTGTACAAAGTGTACAATTTCGAATTTCATACGTAGCATAATTCAGGTATCACTCATTCAGGATATAAACTAGTATGAAAAAAAAACATACACTGATTCAGAGCTGGTGTGAAACCTTCCAATGTACCTAATTTCTACCTGTGTCAAAATTTATACATAAGACAGGTCTACCAGGAAAATTAAATCAGGCTTCTTAAAATAGTTGAATAAAAGGTAGAACTGTAAGTCTCAGACCTCAAAAGTTATTTACATCATAGTCACCTTTGGGCTTTAAAATTATTTTATTTAGGGTTATAAAACAATGTCAAACTAGTACTAATAATTTCTATTTTCCAAAAATGTTTAACCCTTTCCTTTGCTCATCTTTGAAGGTTTTCCCACTCTCCTGGGCATGACTCATAAGAAACCCCAGTGAGTGCATAGATCAGTCTAATCCTGTTTTCTTTCAGGAAACAAAACTTAGGCTGAAGTTTTTTATTTAGTGAGCTTAGTAAGTGATCAATAGACATTTTTACCTGAACTAAGCTGGCCATATGTTGGTTTATTTATTTATATAAAACTCCCAGAACAAATGTAAGGACCCAGTCTCTGCATGTCATAAGTCTGACATTCTTTGATTCTCAGGGTATAAAGTGAGTCACTTTCCACTATGTGCCTAAACAGACTGCGTCACAGATGAAGCAGGAGGCTTAGAAGGGGGGACAAGTTTATCAAAATCGAGTTAAAATTAGAGGGAGAAGAAAATTCCCCACACAAATTTCAAATCTTCATTCAATAGAATGTCTATTTTGTAGAGTTCAAAGGGCTTGACATTTTTTTTCAAGGGGTATATGTAAGTTTGCTGTATTTTAAAAATTGCAGCTGCAAGTATTCTTTCTCTAAGATGTTCCAACTGTTAAAGAACTTTTGTTTTTTCTTTGCTCTTTTTTTACATCATACTTCACCTTTGTGCATCCACAAGAATTGAAAGTGTTCAGTTGCATTGATATATTCGAGATTAAACTGTTAATCACAAACCTGCCATTACAAAGGAGGAATTAAATGACATACTCCACAGGGTATGTCCACATCCAGGAAACATAATTTATCTGACACTTCATGACAATGCAAAGCATAATTTATAACAATACAGGTGTTATGGTACTGGAAAATAAATGAAGTAAGAAGTTTAATAAAGTCTGCAGATACGAGCAAGTTAAGAAGAGTTGGAATGTGCTATGCATTCCCTACAATCCAATCAATTTAACTACTCAGTCTATATTATCATTTAAGTAATGGCAAAATCATTGACTTATTCATAATACTTGCTAATTGTTTTTAAAAATGAATTCTACAAAGGACAAAGGAAGCACCCATTTCCATTTGTTTTATGTTAAATCAACATCGAACCACTCATGGTGATTTCATTCAAAGAAAACAGAAGGAACTCATTAGTTTATGTGGTTAGAGAGATTGATGGGCTTCAAACATTTTAACCATGCATGTTTTTTTTTCAACTGTAGAACTCATGTTTTTAATTTAAACAACTTTAAGAAACTAAAGATTATTTTATTAAATGAATTCATGTCTTTCTGATACAGAAATCATGCTAATTTTTGAAGCTATTAACATCAAGTTGTCTTTATTTAGAGGGATGTGATCAGGTACTTGTCAAAATATGTGAGTGTAAGTAAAAAATGAAAGAATATGAAGAAGTATAAAAATGGACACGGTTGCAAAATACTGTGATTAGCACAAGCCAATAAAATAGTCAGTAGCTTCTTCAGCATCCCATCCTAACAAACTTGGACATAATAAACCATTTTAAAAGTGGGTACCAGGGGTAGAATGGAGAGAAGATTAGTACCTGGTGATGCACTGAGAATCGCCATGAAGTTTGAGCTACACAGATGTAGAGAACCATGGATGAAAGGTTTTATCCATCATGTGATTAGTGCTTATGAACATTTTTAGAAGGAAAAATCAAGCAAACAATAAAATGGGTTAAACTATTTTCTAATTCAGAAATAGACATAAAATTTGTTAGATTATATCCAAAATTTAACTCCATTCTTATTTCTGTATCAATACCCTTAGGTAATGCTTGGTGTTGAAACTAGTTTTCCCAAGTCTAGAAAGCAAACTATTTTAAATGCTCTAAAGCAAACTAGAACTGGTTGGTGGTTTCTAGCTTTGTTTTTCATTTTGGTTTTGCCATGCATGTAGACTGAAAAGAAATCAAGACTCATTTTCCATGAGAACAGAAACGTATGAAAGCATTTGGCAAAGCCAATAAGTTTTTAACTATTGTCCTGGTTCTCTAGGCTGAGTCAATTTTGTCCAAGAAGCCCAAACCCTATCCATAATGAAGATGCTGGCACAACTGTAAGGATAAAGTATAACATAAGTACGGTTATGGTGTACTGTACTTAATGATATTGTTTAGTAGCGTGTAATCACATACATTACTAATACTCATCACTATGTAATTAATACTTTTTAAAAATATTCCACCAGTAAAACTGGTTGCATGATTTTTTTCTGTAAACTTCAAGTATTTAAATATACATGACTGTATATAAAAATTTTACACCTTTACAATTATGATACTCCAAGCAAGCACATAAAAATAGATATCCCTCATAATCATTGTTCCGCTGAGTTTCACACAACTCAGAGTTAGCCTTTCTTTCCCATAGATTGTTCCCATAGCTCTCGTTAATCTTTGCACCTTGAGGATTTTCTATAATTGGGTCTTATAGATCTTCTCTCAATGCGTCTGTTAAACCAGGAAGTATAACTATAATAACCTTATTTTTACAAAACTTAGATTAATAATAATTGTTTTGTTCATGATAAATAGCCATAACCAAATGTTTGCTTATTAAAAGGATGTGGTTTAAAAATCTTACCATCTGCTTTTAAGTTATTCAGACTTCTATCATTAATAATAAAAAGATGAGATGTCTTAAAACTGTTCGTTAGGACAAGCAAGGTGATGCAGGCCTGTAATCCTAGCTGTTGTAGAGACGAAGGAAGACAGCAAGTTCAAGCCCAGCATGGACAACATTTTGCAAGAGTCTGCCTCAAAATTAAAGATTAAAAAAATGTCTCGGGTATGTAGCTCAGGGTACCTTAATCCCAGTACCAATAAAAAAATACTGAAGTTAAACTAACAGTAACCTCAAATTACAACTCTCTTGAAAGTGTAGTTGTTTAGGAAGCATCATGCATTGATTGACTGCAGAACAAAAGCAAAGAGGGCTGGTAGTAGAGGAAACTACTTTGTCAAACTTAAACCCTTAAAGATAACCAAGTGGCAATTTCACAAAATAGTACAAATTGAATTTTTAGTGCCTCTGGAAATAGGACTTTGATTATTCATGTCATAGTTCAATGTACTATGGCAAAACTGGCCAGAGGCTTTTAAGAGTCAGACAACAAATTCACAGATGCCCTCTTTGCATTTTAGAAAGTCAAAGATACAATTGTATCATATTTCTAATGTTTTCATATTAGAATACTTTTAAGTTTTCATAATTATACAGCATAAAATAATAACTATAATGCATAGTCTTAATATTTTGAAATACAAAATTTATTTTATTTTGAAAATATGTTATGGTTTAAATTGTATAAAATGAGATGTTTGACCTCTGCTTTGGTTGGTCTTCTAATTATATAAATTAGATGTTAGTAACATTTTTCATTATTTTGCTTTCTCACTGATAATGACTTATTTCTTCTTTACTCTACTTGGCTGCTTCATTTTTGAAAGTTTTTATTTGTTGTCTACATTTTAGTAAAAATAAATTTGAGCATGGAAGAACTTAAGAACAGCGAAATACACAGTACAATGCTGTGTGCGTGTGTGTGTTTTCTGACAATTGAGCTGAGGAATTTTGTCTGAGCTACGTCCCCATCCTTTTAAAATTATTTTTAAGTTCAAGACAAGGTCCAACTACATTGCTAAATTGACCTGCTGGGCTCAAACTTATGATCCTTCTGCCTCTGTCTTCCAGAGTACAGGGATTGCATATGTGCCCATTTAACTTAGTTCTCGTCATACAATTTCTTCATAAGATAATAGAATATTCCCATGTCTGTTTTCAGGAATAATCTAAATCCTCATCATTCAGTTTCAGCCCACTGCAGCTCTTTACAATGCATTTGTTTTGGTGCTGGGAATCAAACCCAGGTCCTCACAAGCTAGGAACAGAGCTGTACCATTGAGCTACACCTCCCCCTCCTTCACTGTGTGTTCTTAACATCGTTAGCAAATCAGTTACTTAGGTCCTAGACCAAACAGTGATGTTATAGGCTTATGATTTTATAATATGTGGAAGTGCTTTAGCATCCAAATTTAGAAGCATATCAAAATACCACTTGCATCTCAAAAGGGTCCTGATTTGATTTAGTAATGATAAGGTTTTGTTGAGTGATATTTAATCAAAAATTGAGGAAAAAAAACTTGTTTTAGGTGAAAAACAAAAACATGTCAATCACCTATGAAGCCACTCTACATTAAAAGACGTTGCTGAAGCATCACCTGAATAATATAGTCTTTCGGTGTTCTTATTTTAGTAAGGGAAATGTGTTTCACTGAGTCATCCACACTTTGATTCAATTTTCCTGCTTACCAAAATCACATATCTGCAATATAATGAAAGAGGATTATTAGTGTATTAAAAGAATGGCCTCCCTTCATTATGGGGATGTAATTCATGACACCAACTTAATTAGTACTATGTCCTTACTGCTTGAATTAGTGGCCCAAAATCAAAACATATATTTTTAATTGTTTAAACAATATGGAATACACTGCAAGAATAGCTCATTCCTTTTTATTGTGTGGTGATAACCGAGTAACTCATTGTAATACTACTTTATTCCTGTATGTAATGTGGCAGATCTGAAAGAAAAAGGTGATGGATAGCACATAAAAAAATTATCATTTGTTAAAATTAGAGACAAGTTGAGTACAAATGCTGGCTATAAAGTGTAAATAATCAGAAACCAAGTACTGTATATATATATACATATATATATATATGAATTATTTTCAAATAATATGAATCCCAAGAGAACTTTTATCATTTAAGAATAAGTTCATGTTTAATCAAATAAGGAATTTTTAAAATATCTACAAAAAAGAAATTTTGACATTTTCATATAATTACTTAGTATTTTTTTTCTCTCTGGTGCCTTACTGCAAAATTATTTTAAGCTTCATATATGTATATATAAATAAAACACTGTATGTAGGTATTGACTCAAAATGATAATGCTGGCACATTTGCCTATGTTGGATGATTCTGAACAGGAAGACATCATGTAATGTCAAAAATAGAAACTAGATTGAATGTTTAAAAAATTACTTCTAACTACATGGGTAAATTTGTAGGTTATCAAAATTTGTATGTAAACTGTTACACCTTATAACCAAGGAAAGTCTATCTGCCTGAATTTTCCAGTTAATGAAAGAAGTGTTTAAATACTCTGTAGTTAGATTATTAACATCTACAGAACTGAAACAGATGTGTGCCTTAATATGCCATTAAATTTATGATATACATAGAACCCTTACATACAGCTAAGCAGAGGCCAATGATTCTAATTTGCTCTAGATTTATAATAACCTGATCTGGTTTTTGTAAGTAGTGAAACACTTTAAACAAAATTAGAAGGCAGTTGTGCTTTGTGTGATTAAAGATGCAATTCCCTTTGGGGTAATGAGAAAAGTTAGAACATGTTTCTTTCTTTATGGATGTTTCTATTATAAACAAGAGTGCCATACATTATGTAATTCTGTTACTATGATTTTTTTGTTTTTAATTATGAAATAAACCAATTGAATTTCAGTGGAGTCTCAAATTGAAACTATGCCAAAATTTAGCTGAAGAATGTGTACTGAGCTTCATAAAAATCCTTAAAATTTTTCCCAGGGTCTTAAGGTTTTATATAAATAGTAGTTCACCATAATTTTCTAGAGCAAAACAGCTTTCTGATTAAGACCTATGCAGCAAAAAGACTAGCTTGCTGAATATATTTCATATCTAGAATATGACATGAATAGAGTTGCTCAAGATTAATGATCACTGCATTCGTATAAACTACAGATAGAAAAAAATTAGTCTATTTTATCTCATTACACATACAACACTATTATTTAAAGCATCTACTTTACTTTGTGAATTATAATTCCTTAGCTCCTAAAAATCAAATCTAAAAATACTTCATTTTAAATACTGTGAGTATTGTCTCTTTTAAAACTCACTCAGAGAAGGTTGATATAAATATCATTATAAGCATATATATGTATTTTTATGTAAATAAAAGATAAGTACATGCAAAAGTATTAATTCATTAAAAGTTCATTTCTCATAAAACCTTTATTAGCCCTTGAAGTCTTTGCCACTTCATATAAAATGATTTATCTTTTGAATAACAAGGTTCCATTAATCTGTTTGACACAGGAATTTTTAAATCATCTAAATAATTTATTGGAATGAATTATTCAAATTCTGTAAAATATATATATATGCACATGTATACGTATATATCTATGTCTATATATTTGTGTTCTAGCACACTATCACAAAAGAAATACAAAACGAGTTCAGAATACATTGTCCTTGACATCCCCAGTGTGCCTCGGTGCCACTGGAGGTGTGACGTCTTCTTTGATCACCAACTGTATGCACACCACTTGTGTACAGTTAGCAGACCAATTGTGCTCCATGTGGCAGAACAGAGTGATTTCATATCAGAGAAACTTGCACATTATTTTATATATTCATTCTTAATTTTGTGTTCTTACTGAAATTGTCGGTTGACATGTTTTGCGAGATGTAAGGATAATAAAGGCAATTATTCAGCAGTCCTAGAAAAACCTGCTTTCTTCAATGCAGTGTTGTAGGTGCTACTACAAAGCAGGAAACATACTCTCTCCCCAGAGAAATAAATCATTGGTGGAAACAAAGGGGAAAGAGACAGGGAAAAGAAATGAGAATGTACATACAATGTATAAACAGATACACATATTTCATTAGGCTACACAGGTATACAGGACAAGCCTAATGTGCATGACATTCAGAAATTTAACCATTTCTTCACAGACTGTTACAAAATTTTCTCAAATAGATCTTATCCTTGTCCTTTTTTCTCTGAAATTCATTTACTCATAAAAGTACTGTAAATGACTGAATAATTCCTCAATTTTGGTGAAGTTATAGAATAAATTTAAGACAGGTTCTTATCAATTTTATTTTATATATTTAGTTAGTTTTTTTGAGACAGGGTCTTGCTGCGTAGTTTAGTCTGGCCTGGAAATCAGTATGTCACACAGGCTGGCCACAAACTCTTGGCAATACTGCTTCAAGCTCCTGACTGCTAAGATTATAAGTGACCACCCCCACCCTGGCTCAGTTTTATTTTTAAACTTGCAGGAAAATTAACCCTCACTGACATATGTTTAACACCAAACATAATCACGTGTATTTGTTCTTTATACCTGCTAAACTCTCTCCCTCTCTCTCTGTCTCTCTCTGTCTCTCTCTGTCTCTCTCTCTCTCTCTCTCTCTCTCTCTCTCTCTCTGTCTCAATCTTTCTTCTTTTTCTCTTTTTGAAACTACCCTATTTTCTTTCCCTTGTGTGCTACTGTTCTCCTCTTCATTATCAGGTTTAGGTGGGCTTGGTTTGTTTGCTTGTTTTGGTGGGGATTTTTGTTTTGTTTGTTTTGTTTTGCTTTTGCATTATAGGGGATTGAACTCAGGACCTTTATACTGAACTACATCCCTAGCCCCTTTGTATTTTTTTCACATTTTGAGACAGGATTTTGCTAAGTCACTAAATTGCTGAGGCTAGACTCAAATTTGACATCTTCCTGCTTCAGCCTCCCAGAGTGCTGGGATTGCTGGCTTGTGTCGCCACAACCACCTCATTTCATTATTTCGATGTAGTCACCCATTGTTTCAACAAATATCTTTGTCAGACAGAACCTAACTTTACACATGCAATCTCAATCTATTTTTGTGGCATTTAGTAAACTCCCGAGCCTCTTTCAGCTGGGGCCCTTCTTGTTTATCCAGCTAGCCGCAAACCCAGCTGCAACATTGTACCGTCTTACACATTTTACCTGAAATAGGCAAGTCTAGGCAGGGAGGTAGGAAAAGCCCTCAGAAATCTAGTATAACTTTAGATATTCCTGACTTTTCATTTGTTCGTTTTGTTTTTTTTTTCAGAGGAGGGCTCACTATGTAGCTCAGGATGGCCTCAAAATCAAAGCGATCCTCCTGCCTCAGCCTCCTAAATGCTGGGAGTGTCACTTTACACCACTGTGCCCAGCTCAGAAATCTTTTATGTACAAAAGTAGCATCAAGACTTCTTGGGGGGACAATAGTTTTTAAAAGGTTATTTTTTTACAAGTTGCTCAAAGACTTCACACACTGTCATGTGCTCTTTACAGAGGACTTTTCCTGGTGCTGGGGATTGAACCCAGGGCCTCACACATGCTAGGCAGTGCCCTACCACTGGGCTACACCTCCATTATCAGTATAATACTTACTTCAATACTAAGGTTATTTATTGCATTCTCCAAATATTTTAGCCCTGCTTTTGCCAGTACAGAGATTAGAAGTCAAATAACCTGGAAATCTTATACAAATACACTTATCAGAAATATATGTATCAACAAACACATAAATTTACATACTAATATTCGAAATATGTCAATAAATTGCTAATTCAGTTCATCGAACTATTTTTTTAAGCCATATGTAAAGTTTTCGTTTCCGTGCAAATTAGTGATTGCAGTGAGACTTTGAACATCTTCCAAAAAATTAATTTAATAACAATATTTGTATATGTTTCTTCTCTTAAGTGAAAGGGAAGTGCAGGCAGTTTGTTCAAGGACGTTCTAGCTTCTACTACTAATCATCTTGAAATTCAGGTTTTTCTGTTCCTGATTGAAAAGTTCACCGATCAACCTGTTTTCAGCCTATCTACCTAGGACCATTCCTGTACCAGCGACTTACGTATGATGAAATTGTGTCTAGGGAACCTCAAAAATGGGAATCAATGGGCCCTTCCATAGGACTTTCCAAAGGTTATATGCTTTGTACACTGGCACATTGGTTTTATTAAAAGGCAAAACATCTCTGACAAATTACATATTATGCTAAAAAGCACCATATTTCTATCTTAGCTCATTTATGACTCACTAAGTTGTCAAAGCCTAAAACCCTACATGCAAGAGCCAAAAAGTATTTTAACCAGTTTTATCCTGCCAAATCACCAGGAGATTTTATTAGTGTTATATTGAAGAGTAAATTAATTAATAGAAATTTCCAAGGGAAGAGATGCTTTGACTTTCTGCTGTCACTTTAAATGCTGTTCTTTTTGTTTACAGTCTTGTTTTACCTTGTAACTTTGTAAACTCTTTCCAAAACATATTATCATAGTATTTTGCTAAGAAAATCATACTAGGCTGGGGATTTAGCTCAGTGGCACAAGTACCTGCTGGATAAGTGCAAGGTTGTGAGTTTGGTATCCCTCCCCCAAAAAAAGAAAAGAAAAAAAAAAAAAGAAAATCATACTAAATGTCATTTTACTGTTCTCTGATGATGTGAAAGTTTCTTAAAAATGAGTGTTGATGATCATCATGATATTTATTAGTTCATTTGTCCTCTTTGTCCACCAAACTAGAAGCTCCTTAAGAACTCTCTAAACTTTATACATCTTGGTCTTTGCATAACAGCAAAAGAGGTCTTTATTTTCTGGTCTGAAAAAAAAAAAATCTAGCCAACACATGTGGTTTGTTTGCCCTCATACATGCTGGGGCACACAGTTGTTTTGTTTTGCTTTGTTTTGTTTTGTTTCTAATCAATCATTTAGATTTCTGAACTAGAGATGTAGTTCAGTGAGAAAGCCTTCCCTAGTATTTGTGGGGCCCTGGGTTTAATCTCCAGCACTGCTGAGAAAACAACAACAACAATATATAGATAGATAGATAGATAGATAGATAGATAGATAGATAGACAGACAGACAGACAGACAGACAGATAGAGATATAGATTTCCAGTTGCTGGGCAGAAATGAGTAAAATCCAGTATCACACTAATACTTTAGCTTTTAATGATATTTCGCAGGAGCCTTGCCCCTTTTGAACAAAATATACAAGCACTGACTTCCTGTATTCTTTGCCATTCTTCATCACCTCCTCCAAAACCAAAGCAAAATATTGCGCTGAATCCCCCCATCTATTCCAGTGCCTCCCGTTCTGTCTTCAGGTGACATTAAAGGAAGTGCAATGCACATCAATCCATATCTCCATTCAGTGGGAATCAAGACAGATTAAGAGGACTCTGTATTTCACCCACCCGCCCTTCTATTCACCATTTACTTTTTCTTCTTGGCATCCATAACCATTTTAATTTTGAGCTCTGTTGTCAATATTTTTTTGTCTTTTTGAAACAGAGTCTCACTATGCAGCTCAGGCTCACCCTGAGCTCAGTTTGTAGCCCAGGCTGGTTTCAATCTTGCAGCAATCCTCCTGCCTCAGCCTCCAGAGTGCTGGGATTACGGTGATAAGTCACCATTCTTGGCTGTCAATAATTTAGATGTAGGACAGTTATGTAAATTATACATCACTGTGTGAGGCATGAAGACATGTACTGAATAGTAATAATAAACCTTACTATGTTAAGAAAATTAGTATATACACTATGTCATTTGTGTACTTGCCACCCCCTTTTTTCAGTGCAGGGGACTGAAGCTTGTGCTTTGGGCATGCCGGGTAAGCCTTGACCACTGAGCTTTCCTTGTTTATCTCCAGCTTTCCTTTTATTCTTACTGATTGACTTAGCTCTTTCTCTGTTTCCACTTACACTGGCCGGTTTTCTGGTTTTCTGCCCACTCACCACACTCCCTTGCACTCTTCGTTACTGCTCGCTCTTAGACTTTCCTTTCTTTGTGGAACTTGTTCTGTTTCCCTAGATGTATATGTACCTTATTAGAAACCAACAATGATTTTTCATTGTTTTCAGATCACAAAAAAGGCCATAACTATTTCACCAAGAAAAATATGAAAGAAATCAAACTTTTTCATACAACCAGAGGGAAAAGATGTGTGTGTGTGTGTGTGTGTGTGTCTTTTTGAGTCAGGGTTTTGCTGTGCAGTTCAGACTGACTTTAAACTCACTATGTAGCCCAGGCTGGCCTTGAGCTCACAGCAGTCCTCCTGCCTCAGCCTCCCAAGTGCTGGGATTACAGGCGTGTGCCACCCCACCCGGCTGGGAAAGGACTTTTTAAGAAGTATTACAGAGGTGCAGTTAAACAAATAAGACATAGAACATAGCGGAAAGTGCTAAACAAAATGTTTTAAAACAAACAAGTTAAGCCCTCACTAAAAATTTCTAGAAGTAACTGATGGTCCCAGATATGTTTAAAACTTGATTCATTTTTAGTACTATACTTCCATGGTGGGTATAGTGGTGCCTGCCTATAATCCGAGCAGTCTGGGAGGTCAAGGCAGTAGGATCCCAAGTTCAAGCCCAGCCTGCACAATTTAGCAAGACGCTGTCTCAAGATAAAAAATTAACAAGTGCTGGCAGTGTAGCTCAGTGCAAAGATCCAGGGTTTGATCTTCAGTACCTCAAAAAAAGTTTATACTTTCAAAGGAGAATATTTGCATAGTCTTGAGATGATCTACTGAACCTGCGTTAAGAATAATTTTTAATATTCCCGAATGATGATACGATTTGTATTTGTGAGTACTGTTAGTAATACTGTCATTCCTAGTTTCATTTTCTGTTTCTATTTACAGATTTTTAGTATGATTCCATGTCAAAACACTGCCCTGTGGAGTAAAATTTTCAGTTAAGTGGTTTGTCCTTCTCTTCTTCTCCTTTCCCCCACCTTCTCTTTCCTTCTCCCCTCCCCATTCAACCTAGCATTTTTGCACTGAGCTACATCACCAGCCCTTTATTTCTTATTTTGAAATAGAGTCTCACCAAATTGCCAAGTAGCTCAGGCTGAGCTCAAACTTGACAACCCCCTTGCCTCAGCCCTCCAGAGTGTTTGGAACACAGGCTAATTAATTGGTATTTTCTTCGATTTGTTTCGGAGTTAGGGAGGAGGAGATTGGGACTGGGGCAAATGCATAGAATACCTAGGCAGACCGTGTCAAAGTCACAGACACCCAAGGGCCATGCATAGATCCTGAGCACCATACAGGATCCAGGATGATTCAGCAGCCCCTGAAACAATCAGGAAAGTGCTATTTCCCATTCTTCATTTGCATCTGGTGGGAAACCAAGCGAGACTTTCCATAGGGCAACTTAATAAATCTGGTACCAGGCAAAGTGTGTTTTTGTGAAGACAACCATTCCAATGCCATATTTGCATGAGCGAGAAGTGAATCCAGAAATTCCAAACACTACAGACCCCTTTCCCTTGTCCTCCGGGCACTGTGAGTCTGCTCACACCCGCGCTCTCCCCACCAAGCACACTTCACACGCACCTCCAATAAATGCACAAACCCCTTTGTCCAATTCTTTGTTCAGAACAACCAAGGATCTGGAAAAAATTCCCCTGGGACCCACCATTCGGTATCAAAGGCCCATGAACACCTGCCTACCATCTTATCAAAGAATTATCTGGCCAACGTCACTTTTAAAAGGTTATCAAAACAATTGTGTTGTTAATTCATAGGGTAGATTCTACTTAAAAGAAAATCGTCACAAATAATCTCCTGCATCTCCTGGAAACTAATGTTGATCTGTATGATTTGGCTCCCTTCATAATAGAAATTTTTTTTCTTTTTTCCATTAAGCAAGGCTCTTTGAGATGACAATAATAAAATTAAATTGTCAGTAATCATAGTATTTCTTTTTCAAAACATTTTTTTTTCCTTTTCCCTGTTTCTGACAAATTGAAAGATAAAAGATACAGTCAGGGTTTTTGTTTTATTTTTTGCTTGCTTGTATGTTTTTGTTTTTGCAGTATTGGCCTCCAATCCAGGGTTACTCTATCACTGAGCTATGTTCCCAACCCATTTTTTATTTTTTGAGACAGAATCTCATTATACCACCCTGGTGGGACTCCAACTTAAAATTAATTAATTTGACCAATTAGCTTAGTCTGTGTCCACACTAAAAATATGAAATATCTTTAAAATTACTCTTAAATTCTGACAGAACCTATACTAAGAAAGTAGGATTTCTTTTCCTGATGTTAATGAGCATGAGGCTCAAATCCTTTATGTTCATGTCTTACTTAAAATTCTACGATTTGTCAGTCAAGAATTTGCTAAGTATCATTTAAAATCACTTTGCTCCGCGGAAGTGTTTGACACACAACCACTGGAGTTCTTGACACACCGTTTTTTCAAGAAAATCACAGATCTTTTTAAAAAATAAAAACTGTATTGAAGATTAAACTTTTCCCTTACCTTGAAAAATATCTACTGAAAAAGATCTGAAGATGGCCTCATAAAAAACATAGATTCGTTTTACTTTGGCTAGTATTAATTTCCCCAAAAAAAAATTTTTTTAAGAAAACAACATAAAAGCTTAGAATTTGGACCACATCAACTGGGTTTAAATCTCACCTCCATCATATTAAAATGGTGTGCCTTTGAGCAAGTTATGCAGGTTTATCTTTAAAATAACTCTCATTCCTCATTTATAAAATGGGAATTGAGTTGGGCATGGTGATGCATACCTGTAACCCCAGTGTTCAGGAGGCTAAGGCAGGAGGATCCCAGCCAGCCTAAAATACATAGCAAGATTCTATCTAAAAAAAATTAACTAATTAATAAAATGGCAATAATAAATACACATATGTTATAGTGCCACTTTGAAGGTTATATGGAATATAGGCAGTACCTGGCCCATAATAACTCTTCAAATATTTTCTATTTTTTTGGTACTATTAATAACATAACACAAGTGACAGGTTTTCAAAATACTGTTACATAAATGCTAACAGTGTACAGGCTAAAATGAAAGGATTTTGAACATTCTGCCTTACTTATTCAGTTGTATTATAGCAAAGATTTCTTTATTCAGTGCTGGAGATTGAAGGAAGAGACCTGTGCATGATAGGCAAGCACTGTACCCCTGAGCTACATTCCCAGTCGCCAGGACCCTGGTAATAATTTTTAAATACATTTTGACCTATATAGCTTTATACTGACTACATAAAAATTCTACCATCATATATATGTTATATGTTGTTATATATCATATATATATATATATATATATATATATATATATATATATATATATTGTTGTTGCTGGCATTTATCTTGGCTTTTCTGGTTTTTGTTTTCTGTTTTGTATTTTGAGGACTTGAACTCAGGGTCTCCCACATGCAAGGCAAGAACTCCAACCACGAGCTTAACCCTCAGCCCACACTTTCAGTCATGCTTTACTGTTGGTTTGCACGTCATTTTTACTGGTACATTCAGTATTGGTTATACAGATTAGTGGATTTCATTTCAGCAGATTTGTACATGTATATAACATACTTTCATCATTTTCACACTCCCAAGTTTTTTTTTTCATCATTTTGGAGGATCATCTCACACCTGACTGCTATAGCTTATGATTTTTATTGTTCTTTAATCAGAAGTGCTTAGTTTTTCCTTAAATTCATAACGCCCAGACTTTGAAAAAGCACTAGAAGTATATCTGGTTAAACTCGAGATAATGAAATGTAATTGAGGGTAGGTGGCTGCTAGGAACCCTTTTTTATTTACAGTATTTCATTCACTCATTCACTCATTCACTCATTCATTCATTCATTTTCCTTCATGCTCCAGAAAAGACTTAAGATTTACAAACAAAAAGAAATAAAAGTAATGAGACTAAATGAGAAGGCTGAGGCAAAGAGAAAGACTGAAATTAAGAAACGAGAAAAGTTAACATAAGCAATATATGCTTATCCACATGCTAAATCTAGGCACTAAATTTGCCGTTTTGGTTTTCATTTTTTCAGTGATGGGGACTTAATCCACAGCTCCTGTGTGCTAAGTTTGGGCTCTATCACTGAGCCAACTCTGCCTCCAAGCTTTCTCAGAGCCACACTGAGAGAAGGTCTGTTATAAAATTTCCAATACCAACCAAAGGTACGCCTGATGAGGAGACCAGATGAAGAAGCTAGCCATTTCCTTGTCTTTCCATCCCTTTCATATTTCTGCTCCTTCCTTGTTTTACCCATCCTTAAGTAGCTACAGTTTCAATTGTACTTCTATGAAAAAGATTTTTTTTTTGCACATATGTGATACTGGGGATTGAACTCAGTGGTACTCTATTACTGAGTGACACAAGCAATATATGCTTATCCACATGCTAAATCTAGGCACTAGATTTACCATTTTTGTTCAGCCCTGTTTATTTATTTATTTATTTGATCCTATTTATCTATCTATCTACCTATTTGTTTATTAATTTGAGACAGGGTCTCACTAAATTTCCCAAGTGGGATTCGAACTTATTATCCTACATCAGCCTTGCTTGGTGCTGGGATCACAGGTATGTGCCTCTCCTCTCAGCTAGACCTACTTCTTTTTAACTATGTTGTCCCAACCAGTAAAACTCTCCAAAGGCTGCTTCAACTTTTTTTTTAAAGCTAGGTTTCCTAAAGAATCCTACACAGGCATGCAACTGCTCATCCTGGAATCCTACATAGGCATGCAACTGCTCATCCTGGCAAAGATTCCAACTAGGAAGGAGGGCATCACAATCTCTGGTTGCTCTTGGAAAAGTGGAAACAAACAAGCAAACAGGATAACTCAGTTGTTTTGGTAGGTCACTAATTTAATTCATTGGCCCCTTCTTTTTAGGGAAAATGAAAAATTCAAAAGAGAGAGACGACAAGCGCACTGGCTATCACTAACACACACTGCTAGTTAACCCTTGGATTCTAATTCAGGGAAGAGTGTACAATTTTTTTTTAAAGTGAATTAGCCATTAGAAATTATCACCTAATTAATATATTTTTCTAATAAAATGATGTTTGGCTTCTTGGGTTTCTTCTTTTCATGGATTTGCAGGGTTTTTTTGTTTGTTTGTTTCTACTGCATTTAACTCAAGAGGAAGAAGGGATCGGGGAGGGGATGAACATTCATCAAGTGCCATCTATGTGTCAAATATTCTGAGGACGTTTTAATGTGACTTTATTTTAGGGCTGGCATTCAGCTGGCATGCACTGGCAGGGCTTGTGGGTAGTTTATGACCAGCATCTGTTCTGATCCTTTGGTACTCAAGCCCAACCATTTATACATTATTAAATATTTTAGTGTTATACCTACTTTATTTTAATCTTCAAAATAAATTTCCAAGGAAGCAGGAATACTGGGAGATGGAAGAAGAGACCCCTTTCAGGGACCTCATCCTGCCCATAGGAGGTTTGCTGGCTTCTGCCAGTTTGGTTCTAGAACCCAAGAGCCCTGCTTCTGAACATTTCCTTGTATGGAAGTGTCTAGGCCAAGGGCATACATTCTTCTGGATAGCAAGTTGGAGTTTTAAAAGATGTGTTTTCCGACTCTGGCAGTGGAGTCTCTGGCAGCTGTGTGGCTCATAGGGAATGAGAGGGAGAGAAAAGTCAAGCCAGGTGTGCTGCGCCGGCGTCACCTGCTCCGGATGCACGCGGCCACCTGCATCCCAGGCCTGTATCCTTGCCTGAATACATTGGGAAGTGGCAGCTGTGAATGCAGTGTCTGCCTATATATCTACACCCAACCAGAAACACTGTCAGTCCGGCGATAAGTCAGAACACTGTGGCACAGGAAGGTTAACTTGCTCAGCAGTGAAAGAAGCATTAGAAGCTGCATCTTTGAGACTCTTTAAAGCCTGTGTTGTGTCCAGGTACATATCTTGTTTCAACTTTCTTTTAGCTGAAAAACCCATTCCTCTAAAAGCGATCGTAATATAGGAGCCCAACAGATTGATGAGAAACAGGTAGTCTGCTACCTGAGAGAGAGAGGGAAAGAGAGAGACAGAGGAGAGAGGGAAAGAGAGGAGAGAGAGAGGGAGAGAGAGAGAAGAGACGGAGAGAGATACACAGAGGGAGAGAGAGAGAGAATTCACCTTCAGCTACATCCTCATCACTTTGCAGCCCCTGCAGCACCTTCACAAGACTCAATATTGTGCTCTTATGAGCAGAGTTGGAAAAACATTGACCTACAAAATGCTGCCACCCTCAGACCCACTCCCTGGTGTTCACCTTGGTAAATAATTCATTCAACAAACATACTGTGTAGCTATTGAGTGCTAGACTCTAAGAATACAAAGATAAATAAATAGTGTCTGCCGTCAAAAACCTTATAGAGGAAGGAGGAAAAGAGGAAGAAAGAAAAAAGCAGCCACTGGTACTGTGCTTTTCTATATCAATTCTCACTCCTGCAAGACAAAGGAATGTTTATCTCTTTAATAGATGAACAAAGTAAAATCAGAAGGGTTAAAAAATGCATTGTTGGGCTGGGGATTTAGCTCAGCGGCCTAAATGCCTGCCTGGCAAGTGTGAGGTTGTGAGTTATATCCCCAGTACCAAAAAAAAAAGATACAGGGAAGGAACAGGATGAACACCATGGGCTCAGGAATGCCAGACCTAGGTTCTTTCTGTTGTTGGGACTCATGCACGCACACGTGCACACACACACACACACATAGATGCACACACATGCACAAAGCCTGTGATTTGTTGCAGGATCTGCAACAAAGTAAACACATTTCAACAGGGATTAAAATTTAAATTGTAAATCACTCAAAGGAGACAGGAAAAGTTCCACAGAAACCTACAGATAAAGTCATTAAAATCATGATAATATAATACCACCTCACACAACCGACTATTATTCTATACCTACCATCTCCTTCTCTCCCAGAACAGCACCGTGAGGCAGAAGTCCTGATATTACCCTCTGCTATTCCTAGAAAGTAATATACGTGGGATGAATGTTACTTCCCTAAGGGAAACAAAAAGTATCTAGCAGTTGGAATAAAACCCCCAGCTAGCTTAGATGCTGTCTCTGACTAGCTGTGAGACCTTATGCAAGTCAATTAACCTTTTTAGACCATAATTTGGTCCTCAGTAAAAGTTGAAATGCCCACTTTTTCTTCCTTTGGGGTCCTCAACCTCAACTTGTGATGAATCTGCAACTCCTCCAACGTCTCCCAGCTACTGGAGTATGTGGTTTGCTCAGAAATAGAATCCACCTTCTATCCCAGACCTTTCTGCTATTTCATGTTGCTTGTTATTATTAAACTCGAGTGAAACTTCATTTCCCAGGCATAGAGTTTGGTCATATAAATGACATGATTTTACTTCAATCTATTTTAATTATGGTTACACTGAGCTGATCAGAAGGTAGGTGTGCAGACCTTGGTAGTTAGAAGCTGTGAACCTATGTATAAATCCAAGACTGCGTGGCTGGAGGGACACTGGAGGAAAATCTAGATGAACGTAAAATGAAACACACTGAGAAATGACAGCACTATGAGGCTGCAGTACAGAATTTTTGGCCAGAAGGAGAAATAGATGTGTTCTTCCTTACTGCATACCACAAAATCGACAGAGCAGCAACGTATCTTAGTGTTTGAGATTTTAGTCTCCAAGTATCTACAGAAACTTTCATTCCTCCGAAAGCAAAACACTGACAATTTCTTGACTGGCCTTGCTGATAATTTTATTTCCCAGAAGACAGAGTAAGCATTAAGGAGAACTCCTGCTCGGCACCCAATTCTGACAGACACCGGTAGGTAAAATGGAAATGATTGGAACCTTGGGGAAAAGCAACCATGCACTCATAGAGTTTGATTTAAGCAGTGTTCTGCCTATGCAAACACAAATGATTCTAATGAGCAAGAAAATGGGGAGAAAACTAAAGAGACCAGTGTGCTGCACAGAGACTTACTGACAAGCTCTGAATTTAAAGCAGCATGTGCAAAAGATGGTAAAAGGGCACACATAATCAAGCATAAATATATGAAGGTAGCATAGACCTATAAAAATGCAGCAAGACTAAAGCACAGGACAAGCTATAGCTTGTGAAAGATGTTAAAAAGAACCAAAAACATGCTTTTCCTTAGCACGCAATAAAAGGAAAGATCAGTAAAGAAATAGGCCCAGTTTTTATTTGGAAGTTGAAGACATAAAATTCAAGAAAAGAAAAGGCAAACCTTCTTTATCCTTTTATTTTTTCCCTGTTGATTCATTCATAACTATTCACATGTCACTATGTGTCATTAGGTCAAAAAGGGACCTTGGCAACCCTTCTAAAAATACTTCTTTTTGATGTTCTCTAACCTCTAGACTTCTTTGTAAACACTTACTGGTATTACTTGGGTATGTTCTTTTTCTTGCATTGGAGTGTGAACTCCATGAGTACAGGGACTTTGTTTAGTCCATATCTGTAGAACTCTGTATGTAGTAAGAACTGCTCGATAAATATGCATTGAATTAAATGAAGTCAAAATCATTAGACGATGGCTAAAAACAAAGAAAGACAGATAAAGGGATTGTAATGCAGATAACGTTTATCAAGAACATAGTAGGTATCACACACTAAATATTTATATGCACTTATTCATTTAGTCATCCCTGCAACTCTATAAAGCTTGTGTTACTTTTGAGTTGAATAATTTATCCAAGATTCTTTAACTATAGAACTGAGGAACTAGGCTATAAATCAAGACAGTTAGGCACAGAGTCTAATCACTTCACCTGTATGCTCTACTGGAATAATGTGACTGGTCTAGCTACCAGCATGTCTCTTTTCTTCATGAATTATTGCCAGAAACCTGTATGGTGGTATACAATGTTTAGTTGATTCCATGCAATGGATAGGGGGCATCAGGACACATAAAAGTGAATTGCCTTATATTCAGATAATGGCAGAATCTATAAACTTTAGATCCATGAAACTGATATTGCTGGGGTGGGGAGAGTGGATAGTCTACACTATCTTTATAAAAGTCTTTGAAAGCATTTTTAAAAGTGATTTTAGGAAAAAGTATAAATTAAAAAAGAATAAGATATTTACAGATTGTGTATATTCTTTCCTGTAAGACTTAGTAAACCAGTATATAAGGACAGTGGATACAAATATAGATTTTATCAAGGGATTTAAAGTCTATATATCTTGTGAACCAGAAGAAAAAGTGTGGGTTTAGGGGTTGGATTATTGTGTGGTTCATAGCTAGTTGAATGATTGCACCCATAGCAATAGTCATGAAGCTGTGTCAGCTGGGAGAAATGTTTTCAAGTGGACATCAAGGCCTTTATACTTGGCCTTGGCTGATGTCAACCTATTTATCAATGACTGAGATAAAGCTATACAAAGGGATGGCTGTTAAGAATAGATTCCAAAAAGAAAAAAAAAATAGATTCCACTGAAGCCAAGCAAGGTGACACAATCCAGTAACCCCAGCTCCTCAGGAGGCTAAGGAAGGTGGATTGTAAGTCTGAGTCCCATCTGGCCACCTTAGTAAGGAACTGTCTCAGAATAAAAAATAGATGAAGTTTTGTTGGAATAATTGTGTGTCTGATTCAGCCTTGGGGCCAAAACATCACCTGGCTAGAAGGATATGTGACTTAGCAACCATATTTGTAGGAAAAAATAAAGAAACTTTATCTGGCAGTGACTCAGTATAATATGATTAGAAAAACAAACAACAACACCAAAAAATAGAAGTAATTTAGTACAATAACACATTAAGAGTGTGCATAAAAGAATGGAAGATATAATGCAACCATTTTTCATTGTTTATATTCTCATGCTCCATTCTAGGTGTAGTATTTTAAGGACGATATGGGCATGGGTGGAAGAATTATAAAACTTCTAGGATTTAGCATCCTGAATGGCAAAGGGATTTAAAACCATCTTCTATAGATTCCCAAAAGAATTGAAACTTCCTAGCCAGAAAGTTGTTGTTTTAATGGTTTTATCTGAGTAGTATAAACTTAATAATTTTAATCATTATTTACATTCACTAAGTTCCATGCTAACCATTTTCCATTAATTGATACTATCAACAACCCCAAGAAGTGATCTCCAGATTATTTTAATATTATAGATTGAAAAACTAAAGCAAGAGAGTTTAATATATCCAAGACAGTAAATGCTAACAAGTGACAATGCTTGAATTTGAATTTGGGTCATTCTTTTTCCAGTGCCTGCTCAATTAGTCTCTACAGCAGATTTCTCCTACTAGATGGAAACTAAATTATATTGTGTGTATGTATGTGTATGTGTGTGTGTATTCATATATGTGGTGATAAAATTACTTAGAACAATAAAAACAACATATAGTAAAAAGACAGGGAGTAGATTAGATATATCAATATTTTAACAATGGTTAAGCTTGAATAGTTGGAAAATGTCTATTTTCTTCATCTACTTCTTTTCGTTTTCCAAGTGTTCTTTCCTAAACTTACCTTAGTTTTGTAAAAATTCTACCTACATTGTTTGAAAAAAAAAAAACTATTATTATGTGAAATAAGGATTAGCTTTATTCTAAATGGTCCAAAGAGGTTGAATTAAAATGCTTTAATGTATTATGAGCTATATTTCAGTTTAAAAACTGAACCATTTGTACTCAAAATTTTTCCAAGAAATATTACCTTGACAGAAGATGCTAAAGCAAGTTCGAAAACCCTATTTTTTGTTTTTTATTGTTTTCTGAGACAAAGTCTTGCTGTGAAATCTAGGCTGGCCTTAAAGTCAACACCGTACCTCTTTTGGAAACCTTAAAATTGAGTAGTTCTATATGATCAGGATTATAATCCAAAAGAACCAGAAGGTGCAAAATATGAACCAAGAAGAAATAAGACAAGGCCTAGGTAGCTGGTTAATGTATCGCTTCACGTCGAGCTTTGGCAGTCTCCTCAAAAAACCCTATTTTACAAATATATTTAACAAAATATTTAAGAAAATATTTTGAAATGAAACATCAGAACAGGAAGAGTGGCACATGGATAATATTTAGTTTCTACTAACCTTTTTACATGGCATGCAAGGACAGCAAAGATTGGACTGAAAACCATCACAGTCATTTGTTTACTGCAGGCCCAGGGTAGCCCTGGCTGTTGACATCTGAGCACAGAGTAAGTGGTTCCCCCAGGAAGTGTCACTTGGGCACGACCTCCTCTCATCCACTCTCTCCCTCCACTCCAGCCTCCTGTGAGCAACCTACTTTTTTTTTTAAGCAGAATTTTTATTATCTAAACTGAAAGTTCCGCAAAAGTAGGAAAAATGTCTCTCTCTCTCTTTTTAAAATCTTCCTCGATTATATAATGCTTGATATAATAGACACAAAACAAGTAATTTATTGAGTTAGTTGGCAGCTATAGTCAGTAAGCTTTTGTTATCTAATGGTGATCAAAAGGACTGCCTCTGATTTCAAATGCGGACTACGGCAGAGTTATCTCTTAGGATTGCCATTATTTGTTATCCTTTTCTAGAATCAGGCTTTCCTATCTGTGAGACAGAAACCAAGACCTACTGCTTCAGCAGTGGAGGTATTTTTAATTAGAGTAAGAAAAGCAATGTGGTTTTTCTTTTTAGGGGAAAAAGATGTCAATATTTGTCAAATGATAAGTGTAAGGGTTGAGTCTGTAATAAAGAGGAACCAGATAGAATTTGAGATGTTACTTCCTCCTTTTCCAAAATGAGTCCTACATTGCTTTTACTTATGACCTTCTGCCCAACTTTTCTATATATGAGTAGAGCCAGGCCACAAAATAACAAGAAATTAAATATTCAGTCTTTTCCCAAGTTTTATTCATGCAGTTGGAACAGTACAATCTAATGCTGAAACCTACTTAGAAGTTTTATACTAAAAAAAAACAAACAAAAAAAAAAAAAAACAAAAAAAAAACCCAAAAAAAAACCAGGATAGGCTTTGTTTTTACTATTAGGTGTTGTGTTAAATAACATCTTTATGATATTTTAAATAGTTTTGCATGAGATGAACACATCAGTGGATGTACAACTTCAACATGGAAAATGCTGAGATATGGCATCAGTGTAAAAGAGTTGCTTTGAAAAAACTGTAATTAAATTTATTGCTCAAAAAAGAAAATGTAGCCAGACATGCTGACACGTACCTATAGTCTCAGGTACTTGGGATGCTGAAGCAGGAAGATTCCAAGTTCAAGGGCAGTCTGGGCCACTTATCAACACCCCAACTAAATAAAATCTTAAAAACAGTTGGAGATATGCATCTTGACTGGCTCTGTGACACCCTAGGTTCAATTCTCCCAAGCTGCAAAATACAAACAGCTAAAAGCCCCAAAATAAACTTAAAAACCCAATGTATATTGTGACAATGGACAGCTCACAAAAATATAGGATAAAACTCTGAGTTAAGTTTGGGAGGTGCGATCATTTGATTATTAATAAAAAAAATGGGCAAATAAAAAAGGAACAGATGTATATTATTCATAAGATCAACTTGAGAACATATTAAAAATACCAATTTTCCAGCCCACATTCTTATAGATGCTGATTCAATAGCTATGGTCTGGGGCCTGAAAATCTGCAGTTTAAAAGGTATCACCCAAAATTCAGATACACAACCAGGCATGGGAACCACTGGCAGCATTTGGGTGATGACAGGTTAGTGCAGAGCAGTCCTTGCTCTCAAGCTGCTCGAAGTGTAGTGGGTTCTCTGTCGTGACTGCGACTACTTTTCTCAGAATACAGAGAAGCTGGAGGTTACTGGGGTACAGTATTTCAGGCAAGGAAAGTCAAGTCTGCCAGGCCTCGTGGCCCATGCCTGTAATCCCAGCAGCAGGAAGGTTGAGGCAGGACTGAAACCAGTTCCAGACCAGCCTGGGCTATGTGGTGAATTCAGGTCCACCTTGAACTACATGGGGTGAACCTTCTCAAAACACAAATCAGCAAACAAATAAGAAAACCTAAACCAAGATGGGAAGAGTGAGGGCAAAGGAAAGAGAACACATTGGTAAGATATTTTATGAGTGAATTTGAAAGATCCTGGAGACCAGATAGTCTGTAAGGACACTATCAAGAATGTAATGCTTTCCTTTGCTGGGGCTATCATAACAAATGCCATAGAGTGGGGGGCTTAACAGGAATTTTATTTTCTCGTAATGTTGAGGGGTAGGATTCAAAAGGAAGACATTAGTAGCGCTGTTTCTCCTGAGCCTCTCTGCTTGTGAGGTGTCTGTATTCTTCTAGGATGCTCCTGTGGTCTTCCTCTCTGTACCTTTGTGCCCTTACTTCTGCCTCTTAGGAGGGCACATGGCATGCTGGGTCAGAGACCACCCCAAGGGCTTCATTTCATTTTTAAACCACACCTTAAGAACCTGTCTGTAAATACTGTCACGTTTCTGAGGTTCTGAGGACACCAACATATGATTTGGTAGGTGGGAAGGACAGCACAATTCAAGCCATCCTACTTAACTAGAAAACAAATTGAAATGGATCAGCCAAATGCATAACATGGAGTAAAATGCTCAATGATGGTTTACTCTTCCACTAAATCAGTGATCGCAAACTTCTTAGCGCTTTTAACGTAACAACCAACCCACTGTGGCACAAGTGCCATAGGTTCGTCACCATGTCCTGTATGTTAATCCCTTTCTTTTTCATCGAGGCCATGTGAAAGCTGAAATAGAAAGGAACTAAATAATAATGTCCCATCCAGGAAAATCTGCTTGATGGAATCTCTCTAGATACCAGTAGTTTAATTGTCAAAATATTGATGGTCCTAAATCTTAGTATAAAAAGCAGTTTTTGGCAATTGTCCTTCCTCTGACCCACCTCTGGAATAAATCAAAGGGATATGGCACATTATGGTCAAGGCAGGACTTTAAAAGTACTCACCCAGGAACTTTTTCCCAATCCTTTTCTCTTGTGATGGAAAAGGAATTAAGGGCATTATTCATTCATTGCCTTCTGTGACTATCACCATGCATGGAAACCATCTCAGAATTTAATTTTCTTTATATAAATGCAGTTATCAGGGCCATTTTGGTTGCAAGTTACAGAAACTCAACTCAAATAAGTTTCAGAAAAAGGCAATTTACTGGTTCATAGATCTCTAGAAAGCTTAATAACTGGAATTAAGGCTCAGAACCAGCCTTTCTTGGGATCCTTCAACCATTATATTTTCCCTTTGCCTGAGTCTGTCCCCTGGTTCCAGTTTAAAAACGTGCAGAGACGGCTTAGGATCAGCTCAGCTTTGACCAGGTGCCCACTATCAGGGCAATCAGGAGTATGGAGCCATACACAGTAACTCCTTTCTGAAAAAATTTTAAAACAGAAATGTAAAATTCTCCAAAAGTCCTTGAGATTTTGGTCAAAATACACAAATGAGGCAGATTCAAATAATTTACAATATCCCTTATCATTCTGAATCTTTAGTTAAATGGTTCCCATTTACAAATACATTAAGGTTTGAAAAAAAAGTGCTACATAAGAGCCATCAATATACACTTTACTATTTTATTAATATATTATATTATTTCCTTGTTTAAGCTACATAGAAGTATACCTCTTTTTATTTCTATCCTCTTTTCACCTAAACTCTTACAGCTTACAACTCTTATGGCTCTTACAGAGACACATCACAATCCAAATCCATTTCTTTTATTTTTTTTTCTTTTTGTGGCACCTGGGATTGAACTCACAACCTCATGCCTGCCAGGCAGGTGCTTAAGCCACTGAGCCAAAATCCATTTCTTTATAATTAGGTTTAGCTTACAAATTAAACTTGGCTATAATATGAGTTCCTAACTCTACTGCAAAGAAGTATTAATATGTTATTTATGGTTGAATTAAATGCTAAAAGATAAAATATTTTAAAATACAGCTTTTCAAGCAACTGAGATTGAGAATACAAAAGAAGAGAGAAGGTGAAATGGAATAAAAAAGAAACCTGGGGGTTTAGCTCAGTAATAGATGTTTGACTAGCTTGAGTAGGCCCTGGCATCCACACTGTGTACAGAAGGAAGGGAAAAAGGAAGGAAGGGAGAAGTAAAGGAGGAAGGAAAGAAGGAAAAAAGGAAGGGAGGGGAGAGAGGAAGGAAGGAAAAAAGGAAGGAAAGGAAGGAAGAAAAGGTGGGAGAGAGGGACGAAGAGAGTGCAAGAGAGTCAGAGAAAGATTAAAGACAGTAAGTTCGAAAAGAAAAATTTCTTGAGTTGATGAAGGGTATCTACAAAAAAAAAAAAAAAGCCTATACCTTAAGGATGAAATCTTCAAGGTATTTCCTTTAAAAATTAGGAAAAACTAAAGGCATGCATAGCCACCATTTCCATAAAATATTGGAATAGAGATCTAGTTAGTGCAACATACAGAGAAAAATGGAAGTATAAAACTGGGGAAGAAACTGAAAAGAAAGATATAATTGTTTATATGGGAACTTCCAGAGAAAATACAGCTACATGATGAAAATGAATTAGAAAGCTTTGAAGGTTTCCTGGGTGAAAATAGAATAGAAGAATTAAATATATCTCTATATAGAGAAGCAAATATTAGGAAATCATTTAAAAAGTAAATCATTAAAAACATAATTTAAAATGTTTTATTAAAGGAGGAGGTAGGGCTAAATCTAACAAATTTATTTGGGAAATAAAATTTCTTTGAAAAACATTTAAGAAAATCAAAATAAATGGAAAAGTAGAGTATGTTCTTAGATTAGAACACTAGAAATTGTAATAAGAATGTTATTTCCCTTCATATTGATCTACAGATTCTAACAAATTTCAGTTGAGTTTTGTGGGTGTAAAATGTGGCAGAGACAGGATTCTTGCAAGATCTGTGTAGAAAAGAAAGAGGCCAGGTCAGCCACAATACCTCAGAAAAGAATGGGATAGAGAAACATACTCGATGCTTCAGATTATTATGAGACTATACTGGTGATATTAATGAGGACAGAAATTAGTTGACCCAAAGCATAAAGCAGGGAGCCAAAAATTAAATCGTACATATATGGGAATCTGATTTCTGAAAGGGTTAGCTTTGAGGATTAGAAATTATATTATTTCTACCTCACACTATTCGTGAAAATTGACTTCAAATTGATACTTAAATACAAAAATGCCAGAATACTTACAAGACAGAGGAAAAGCTTTCTTAAGCAGAAAATACATGATACAAATGAAAAAGGAAAGCTTACAAAATTTAACTGAATTAAGATTAAAAACTCAAATACAGAAGGGCATCTCAAATAAAGGAAAAATCCACAAGCTAGAAAAATATATTTATTCCACAAATAAAATATAGTATATTAGTAGAGATATTATCCTCAAATCAATTAATAGAAGACAATTCAGTTAATAGAAAACAATTTCAGAAAGAATGGCTATTCACAAGAAATCAACAAAACAACAAATGCTGGCGAGGCTGTAGGGAAAAAGGAACCTTTCTCCATTGTTGGTGGGAGTGTAAACTGGTACAACCAACACAGAAATCAATATGGAGAGTTCTCAAATATCTAAAACTAGAGGTTTCATTTGATCCAGCTATTTCCTTTCTTGGTGTCTTTCCAAAAGAGTTAAAAGCATCATACCACAGCTATATATGCACACCCATGTTTATAGCAGCACAGCTAGTAATAGCTAAATCTTGGAGACAGCCCAGATGCCCATCATTGAATGAATGGATAAAAAAAAAATGTGGTTTTTGTATGCAATGGAGTAGTATTCTGCCATAAAGAAGAATAAACTTGAGACATTTTTAGTTTAATGGATGCGCTTTAAGATCATACTCTTAAGTGAAATACAGCAGGTGCATGTGTATAAATATCACATTGTTTCTTTTGTGTGAGAAACCAAAAACCGTAAATAAGGACCAAAATAGATGATAGATACTGGAAAGTAGGAAGAAAATGTTCAAATGGGAAAGGGAACAAGGGAGAGGAAGGAAAAAAGAAGGAAAGGAAAAGGAAAAAAGGTAGTAGAAGGAAAAAGTGGGAACAAAACTTGTAAATAAGGAAAAAGAATGGTTAAAAGAAGGGGAGGGGAATGGGGAAAGAAAGAAGAATTAAGATTTGCTATGTACTGGTACAAATTCTCTGTGATGAATGTGATCATTATATATATATCAAAACTGTACTAATAAAGTTCATTTTAAAATTGGTTAAAAAGAGTATAAACCTCATTAAATAGGAAACTTAGTTGTTATTAAATGAGGAAAGATATTCAATTTCATTAGTAATGAAGAAATTTAAAATTAAAACTACAAGGACTTTTTATTTTCCATTTACCAAATTAGTAGGAAATGTTTACTACCTGACTCCATAATACGCTGACAAGGAAACAGGATATTGGACATTTATCTTTCTACTCCTGGTAGGAGTGTAACACTGATCCTTTGTGGAATGGTTAGGAAATATCTACTGAATTTAAATTTTTATATAGAAGTCTTTTTCATTCCAAAGCAGACATTCTAAAACAGGGATTTAATCTCGTGTTCTTGCCATTTTATGTCAGATAATTCTTTGTGATAGAAAGTGTGTCTGTTAGGATGTCCAGCAGCACCCTTGGAAGAATCCTGAGCATTAACTGGAGACATTAGTAGCATCCTCCAGCTGGAAATGAAAGTACTAGTCAGTATGGGCAAATTTTCTCTGGGGACAAAATCACCTTAGTTTATGAACCACTGTCCTAGTGAAATATTTGCGTATCTATTTACACATGCATAAGAATGATTGTAGAAGCAGCATGTAACAGTGGAGAACAAAAGAAACAAACAAAAATTTCACAAGATGGTCCAAATATCTATGAATGTTGAGTAAATTACATCATACAATGGAATATTATATAACAGTATAAACGAATGAATCATAACTATATACTACATAGGGTTAAAACTCAAATTTTTACTGTTGAGTGGAAAAATCATTAAAAAATGATGCCCCCTTTACATGTTATTGCAAAACATAAGAGAGCAAGCATTTTAACTTTAGAAACCAAGTAATACAATTTAATATAAGAAGCCAAAAAAAGCGTTTTTTCTGATTTAATATTTCAAGTTCTATATTTGAACCAATGTAAGATGGTAATAAGCCAATTTAGAATGTTGCTTAGGAAAGTTAGTGGGTTAAAACAAAGTGGTTTGAGTATTCAAGATATCTTTTCTTAAGCAATAGTTACTAACAGATAATGTAGTCAACTACTTTAAATGTACAGCCTTAAAAAAACGATAAACAGGATAATCTAGTGGCAGAGTCATTACACAGTGTACTCCCACTTATAAAAGGGGAAAAAAAACATCAATTGTTTTTTGCTAATTAAGATGAATATTATTCCTGTGAAATGAGCCAAAAAGTTGTATGGAAACAGAAATCCTGAAAGAGATCTATAATCTACAACGCATGCAACTTTAATTGAAGAAAAAGGAGAATATTTTTATCTTTGCTTTTTTCAAGATCTTCTAAGTAATCAACCAGTGGGCCAATTAGCAGTGCCTTACATTACTATCATCTAATCTAAAAATTGACACTGCATAGAATGAAAATGTTTATGGCATTTTTCATGCTAACTGACAAAATGACCTTTGGTTAGAGTAGAATACAATGAGAACCTTTTGTCATTAATAAAATAGATGAAAAAATTTTATTAAGTCTCAGAAACAAAATATTTTATTCTTATTCAAGATGATGCTATGACTATATGGGTTTTTTTGTTTTTTGGTTTTTTTTTTTCGTGCAAGGGATTGAACTCACAACCTCATGCCTGCCAGACAGGTGCTTACACCGTTGAGCTAAATCCCCAGCTAGATACTGTGACTATTCATGGAAATATATACCCAGCTTTTAAGTACAGACAGAATTGGAAATGAGAGGAAATATCTATTTTGTTGAAGTACAGATTAATCATATTGTAGGATTTGCTTTATTTTAATACTAAATATTTAATAATATTTTAGAAAAAAGGGAATATTAAAGATTTATTCTGTTTCAAAGTTCAATTTTAATAGATAAATGTCAAAATATATATTTCCATTCCAGTTCTGTAATAATTCATAACTTTGACTACTTGCTTAGAGTTGCACACTTAACAAATCAGAAGAAATAATTTGAATGAGCAGGTGCTTTATCTAATAATTTGTTACTTTACTTGAATTTTGGTTATAGATAGGCTGATTTGGCTTATTTTGCCCCTAAAATGTCATATGTGAGTTAATACTTAGTGCTTTGGGAAATGGGTACAAAAAAAGGGAATTTTAAGTTTAAACATTTGATTTCCCAATAATCACAGTAAGAATTAGACAATAAAAATCTATTAGAAATGCATAGTTTCCACATACAAATTGGCATGATTTTGGCTATCTACTAGAGAAAAGGCTCATACTACATTTTCTCTACACATAATTTATGTCATCTCATTCTGAGTAAAGTGAGGAAATTCAAAAATTTTAGTACATTTTAAAAATAGGAATATGACATGAATTTTAGCAAAATTTACAATGTATAATCCTTTACAAAATATAAATAAGACTTTCAAGTTTGAGTGAAACTTTTACTAAAGTGAACTTTATAAAGGAATGAAATTAATCCCTCTTGTCGTAAAAAAATTTTCATTGTAATAACTCCAAATCTCACAATATTATTTTATTTTGCTTGTAGTAAGTTCAAAGATATGTTGTTGTAAAATTTTAGCAAGAGAAAGTTGATTTTTATGAAAAATCTTCCAATATAAATCTGCTATTTAGCAGATCAAGAATTTTAAACCCAATTAATATGGTGTATCTTATCAAAATCATGCAGCTAGTCTTTGATTCTTCAATTTTTCACTTTATTTATTTATTATTTATTATTATTATTATTTTTGAGACAGAGTTTTGCTTTGTAGTTCCAACTGGACTTAGAACTCACTACACATCTCAGGCTAGAGAAATCCTCCAGCCTCAGCCTCCCAAGTACTGGCATTACAAAGTTTTGTTACCATACCCCCACCTGATCCTTCAGAATTTACAGCTGGTAAATAGCTTTTCAAATATTTCAATATATTCTTTCTTGTTCCTCTCAGCTTTCATTTAAAAAACAGTTTATTAGTACATGTTTGCAGTACACAATGATTACATCCATTGTGGGGAGTTAGTACATGGATTTATTCCATTTTAATTCTTTGTAAACTTCCCTCCCTTCCTCTACCCCTTCCCTGCATCTCTTTTATCTCTTTCAGCTGTGTGTGTGTGTGTGTGTGTGTGTGTGTGTGTGTGTGTGTTCAAGGAATGGAACTCACGACCTTGAGCTTGTCAGGCAGGTGCTGTGCGACTGAGCTATATCCCCGGCCCTCAGCTTTCTTTTATGCCTTCCAGTTTGTGGCCAGTGAACCAATTCTGTTCCAATTTTAGGTAAACTTAGAGCAAATAAGATGGCAGTGAGGACTTGAAAAGCTTTAATGTTCCCAGCACTCGGGAGGCTGAGGTAGGTGGAGCGTTGTGAGTTCGAGGCCGGCCTGGGCTACAGCGTGAGCGCAAGGCCGGCCTGAGCTGCATAGTGCGACCCTGCTTCAAAAAATCAGGGCCGGGAGTTTGGCTCAGCAGCCTAAGCGCCTGTCTGGCAGGTGCGAGACTGTGAGTTCAATCCCCGGTGCTGCAAAAAAAAAAAAAAAAAAAAAAAAAAAAAAAGCTTTAATGTGAACAGTGCTAGACACACGCCTTTTTTAAATCTAAATTTCTTCTAAGATTATTTTCCAGCTATTAATTCCTATATTTAAACAGGACTCAAAGTAAAATTTATGCTTTCATGCTAAATCTTCATCCCCTAATAAATTACTATGGATTAGAATTTTTTATCTCAAATGTTTTAATAGCTGCTATTTTATTGTGATTACTATTACTTATTTGTTTATTTGTTTATTTACTTATTTATTTATTTTTGCAGCACTAGGAATTTAGCCCAGGGCCTTGCACATGTCAGGTAAGCCCTCCACCACTGAGCCACATCCCCTATTCCTGATCAATAATTTTTTAACAATTATTTTAAATTAAAAGTAATTCTGCTAAAATGTTTTTATATTTGCATAACTGCCAGCTACACTTAATTTTCTTTTCATCTTAGACTTTAACATGTTTTTTCATATTATAAAGATATTGTAAAGATGGCTTTAGAAAAACATGTAGTGGTGGGGATCAGACCCACGCATGCAAGGCCAGTGTCTTACCACTGAGCAGCTACCCAGATTGACAGTGGTTTTAGGTAGAAATTATTTTCTTTATTACTGAAAAGGTGATTTACTGACATAAATCAAGAGTTCTTTAAAATGCTATACCTTCATGTTTTAACCTTTCCCTGTATAGATCTTTCCTTCTTGCAAAACAGTTAATAAAATGCCAATTCTTAAATACAAAAGCCCAAGGTGGAACTCTGGGTCTATTTTCCACCCATATGCTTGGATTCTATGAGCACTTTTGTACCAGAGTAAAAAAACATTTTAGAAGTATATCTCTATCTTCACTTTGAATCCTTTTTTATTTATTTTTTCCAGTTCATTTTCATTTATATTTTTAGTTCTTCCTGGGAGTAGGTGCAAGGTATTTTATTTTTAATTGTATGATATCATTTGGGTCATGCAGCTGGTACAGAGAAGTATTTTTCGATTATAAATATGTACGTATATGTATATACTTTTTTGTTGTTGTTTTTATTTTAAAACAAAAACAGAACAAAAACAATGACTCAAAAGTTCAAAACAACATAGTAGGAGATTGACAATGGTTAATATATTGTGTATTGTTATCTTCAAAGTAGTTGCTCAATAGTTTATTATTCAAATAATGTTTTTTCTGCCTAGAAAAATAATATATATTTATCACATGAAATTAAGAAATGAAGAATCCTCAAATACTTATATTCCAACTCTTTTGTGTACCATTTACGAGTCTTTTTTTCTAATCCCACAATATAATACCAATTCTTTCTTCCTGCTATACAGAAGTACACAACATAAAATATAGGTTTTTTTTGCCCTGTTTTTTCACTAACATAATACTTTCTGATGATTGGTTTATTTCAAAGTGCTATTTTTCTACAGTGAAAAATTTCTTCTTTTTATAGAGAATAATCAAGATCACTAGGGGAAAAATCTTTCATGAGATACAGTAATAACTTGCTGAGAAATATTTTACACTGACTTTTCCTATTCAATAAGATTAATTTTTTATTGTTATTTGGATTGTAAAGAAGTTATGATCAAAACTAAACTTGAATATTACCTTTAATGTCATAAAAACATAAAGACAACAAAATTCTGTGTTTAACAAAATCATACAATGTTTAGCTGGCTTGGAAGTTAAAACGTATGCTTTTACATAATAAACACTTTAAAATTCATAGATGTTGCAAAGCTCTGGTCAAACATAAATTATAATCACGTTTTATGTAACAATAAAAGTTCCAAAGGACTCTCAGTCACCCTCTTTCAATATGTATCACAGATACACTTTCTCTTTTTGCTCATAGATTGCAAATCACATTTATTTCTGTGTCTGTGTATATTTTAAAATAAATTATCACAGAAATCAAAATATTGAATGCACTATGTTCAAGTGCAATCTAATAGAGAAACAGAACCTTATATTTGTTTCATAGAACCTGTAGCATATTTGGTGAGAACATGAAAATGCTTAAGGAATCTGCATGCAGCATTTACTCCTGAAAATATATGCTGCCTTATAATTATCAGATCATGCATGTATTTAGTAACTGACACTCCATTTTTATTATAACAATTCACTTTTTTTGTTGTTGTTGTTCAGCACTATCAAATATAGAAAGTCTTTACTTACCATACTGGGAAAGATGAAATTTATCATTGTGCCATAAATGCCCTAGAAAGCAAAGAAAATATTATTATTTATTATACCTCCATCCACAGGGATCCCAACTGCCAAATGTAATGCATCAGCAGCAAAACAAAAATGAAGTAAGTCTATTGAACAAGCCACAAATCAGTATTCTAAGAATTCTTAAACATGTCTTTGGACAGAACAACTTTAGAATTAAGCAATTGTTATGATAAGTACTTTCACACCCAGAGTAAAATATATTATTTTCTGAAAACAAATACTACTGGATTAAGAGAAAATTGTCAGTATTTTTCTTTCTTTCTTTCTTTTTTTACTATCCCCTTTTAACCCAGTTGAACTTGTCATTGAAACCAATGAGCTAAACCTAAATTCTTTAAGGGAAAATTGGGGGGCATTCTAGTTTCCTTAAGTCATCATTCATGACCATTACATTAATTTAAATGTGAGTAAATTTTCTGTCTGGAATCTTGATAAGAAAATCAGATATAGGAACCGAGAAGCAAAATTTGAATTTCAAGATCATTTTTCATAGTAAGGAATCATTTATTTGCTTGTCGTTTTCTATGGATTGAGGTCATATTTACATCGCATGATAAGAACTAAAACAAAATTATACTTGGAAAAGATATACTTGGGAAAGAATTTATGTTCTTTAAAATTATTCACAAACATTTACTTTTCATTTTTAATAATTGGCACGAAATACGTTTTCCATAAAGATATATGTCAGAACATAAGAACATATGCTTTATCACATCCTGATAATTAATGTTATTAAATATTGGTTAAATATTCTTAAATATTAAGTATTCTCTTTCATTATGTTGTTTAAATATAGTTAACATAATTTTAAGAAAATACACAGTTCATGTGTCTTTGACAAAACTACGTAATTGCTAAGTAAATTTTAATGGATAACATAGGGAATTTACTTGAATTTTCCAGATAATGATATTTTAGTCCCTATAACATTTTTACTGTAATTTTGAATAAAAATTATATTTTAATGTGTATCTGAAAACTTCCTAAAAACAGTAGTACTTCTATAAATAAAAATAAATTTTAATTTCAAACCACTGAAACTGATGCTCACTTTTTTTTTCCCAGTGGTGGGAATTGAATCTAGGCTGTACCACTGAGCTGCACAACTAGTGCAAACTATTGAAAAACTTTTAAAAAATTTTTCCTGGAGAACAAGATTTGAAGGGTGTATTACTAGGTTTTCACACAGATTATATTTTGTTGAACATTTTTATAAATGAACATTTGGATAGGAAATATGGAAGCCTGAAATTCTGTATTGATTCAGGAATTCTCCCTTTGAAAGTAGTTTGTTTTAAGTAAATTATTATGTTATTTAATCATAAGTATTTATAATTTAATGCAAAATTTTGTATTTGATTTATAATGCAAGCATTTAAAGAAAAGGTTTTAAATTTAGAAAATTTTATTGTATACAATAGCTAGTCTTAAAAAATTATTCTATTCATATTTGTAGTTTCCAAACTTCTAGGAAATAATTAAAAAAGCATTTTTAAGCACCAGCTCCTGAAGAGGGCAGCACGTTCTAGATATTATTGAATTCCAAGCTCCAATATTACAGCTTTGGCTTCAGTGTACTTTTTTAAGAACTAAAGGGGAGAGATTGATATATTTTATAGATGTCTGCTCCACTGATACAATAAGCCAGCAGAAATTCCAGGCAGTTTCAGACCAAGGTCAAAACTGCATTTGATTATTAAGAGAGAATGCTGGAATTAGGCACCTAAAGCTATGTTTTAGAAAAGGAACAACAAAATGCTAGTAAGAAGACGCTTCATGAGGAAAGTGTTTTATCTTAATACCGTAGATAACTTTTCCTATTGGCAGTGCATTGACTGTCAAAACTACTAAAGAGGTTAGATTTAATTATCTCACTCCTTGCACATTTCATCTTAATTGCTATGGCAACATTCAGTTGCCTCAGTAGCAATCCACACTTTAATCAGATATTTCCTCCTCATTTTTTGATGAGCCAAAACTATGTAGTCAAATTTACAGCCAGGTCCTGATGAATCTGATAACACCTCTTACAGTTTAACAGCAACTTGCCTCCACCCACATGTATAAATATTTTCAGAGAGGTTTGTAACTCTTGCACAGGTACAAGACTTAATAGAAGAGTATGTGTTTGGACTTTCTTACTTCATTAATTTGTTAATGCTTTTTTTGCCACACTACTTTATTTAGAATTCTTTTTAACCGATCTGAAACTCATTCCAGACAGTCACTACCATAGGTCACCTGAACTCAATAACAAAGCTGATAAGTAAAAGAAATAAAGTCCAGTGTTCACATGTCAACTATCCTGAACAAGTCTTTTGATTTATTTAACTTTTATCTGAGTATAATTTGGGTTGTCATATCAAAGAATCTTTTTTTTTAAATTTCCTTGAGTGCAGGTAAGAGAAGCAAAGAAAATAATTAAGGACAAAGCATGATCTTTTATACAAGGAGAAGAAATTTTGGTCAAGCTTCAGTAATAAAACAATTTTAATGAGAAGTGAAAGCATGATGTGTTACATTCTTGATGTCATTTGGGTGACTATTAACAATCTACATTGTTGGATCAAGCATCACTGTAGTATTTGGAAAAGACTAGAGAATCTTTGGCATATAAGGACATATAAAGAATATTCAAAATGCCTTCAATTCTGATTTCAAGTGCTAGCTAATTATATTTTCCTAAATGCTTGGAATTTTTCAAATAGTCACTATAATTTTATATCATAATAAAAAATTTTAAACTGTTATTAAGAAACAACACTAAGACCTTTTTTGCAATGTTAAAGGCTACTAAAATTTATCTTTCAATGTAAAATATTTTAACATGAAGTTGTGATAGTTCTCATGACAAGTTTCACATCAGTAGCACAGAGCAATACTACAACATGTTTTTTCAACCATCACTTAGTAGTATCTGATAAAATTTCCACTAATGGAAGCAACCAAAAAAGGATGCTTTCTATTGCTAATTTTATCAATCTAATGGCTAAATAACAATTTCTAGACTCCATCTTATGTATCATAGATGACTAAATACAGCAAGCAAAACTTACTCTAACAAAAATTATATAAAATACAGGTCTTACATACTTTCAACTTTAACTGTACTCAATATTTGCAGACTATTTTCAAAGTAGTCACTGAAAAGCTATCTTCTTACTGGTAAAATTTGGAAACCATAAAACCTCAGGAAAAATTGAAAACTCAAGAGGCATTTAATTAACAAGAAAAATCTTTACACTGAAAGGAAGCATAGAATTTGTCTTCAAATATTTGAAGGACTTATTATGTAAAAGAGATAGGGAGTATCTTGGAAAACTAAGATAAACAGTAGAAGTTTCAGTGAAATTATTCCAGCTCTATATAAACAAAACCCTAGAACATTGGAATTCTTTAAATAATGGCACAAACTAGGAAGCAGCAAATTCCCCGTGTAGGCATTTGCCATGAAATGCGTGTAGATGAACTCTTTTTTCCGTTGCTTGACTTGTGGGACAGTGTTGCAGAAAACATGTTAGAACCCCACCCCAAATTTAGGTCTGGGAGTTAAAATGAGTCACTTCTTAATGAATTTTTCAAATACTAGTGCTATAGGTCAATATGAAAACCTAACCATGACCTTCCAACAGCATATTCAGCAGCAAGTTTGCGAAGCCCACTCTGGAGAAGCAATCTAAGTGAGAAAACCAAACAGTTCTTAGTGAAGAGTTATCTAAAACCTCAAAGGAAACATGTAAATCAGTCCTAACTGGCACGCATTGAAGAACTTCGGGAGGTGCCAAGGGGTGATTAGAGATGAAGAATGAGCTCCCCTTTCTGCTTTGACTTGGCTCATCCACCTAGAGGTGGGGTGTTGCCAGATGACGCTTATGCTACTACCTGTGTTAGGCTGCTCTCAGGCTTTTGGCACTATCTTCAAACTCTTTATTCACTTAAGAAATAATAATTGCTCAATTAGGGGAGTGGGGCTTTTCTTCCATATACAGAGAAATTAAAAGTTTAAGAGAAAATTACACATTGTGTGGGAACGCTCATCTTCAGTAAGGCTGCTGAATAAAACAAAGGAAAGTTGTAACTAATTTGAAGATTCTAAATATAAGGACATTTCTGATTTTCTGGTGTCAGAGTAACATATACTTTTCATTTAACACCAGATCCTGTGAAGTTCTAGTTTAAGTTGGTTGAAAACAGTGTTTTTACTCAGTTTGGTTTTGAAGTTTCCTGTGTGACTGCCTTTGAATCACATTGAAGGAGCCAAGGGGATCACAAAAGGTCTTATAGTATCCAACCCTAATGTACTCTCACACTGTTGCTTGGAGCATGAACTCTTTGAAGAATGACTGTCTACCAGAAGCATCTGTTTCTACCTAAAGAGCTGATTAGTGGTTTTGCAACAACCAGAAAGGTTAACCTCAGTTTTACTACTGAAGAATATGGGATATTACATACTTCATAAGTATTTAATCTCCTCTGCCTTTCTTGACCCCTTCAAGTCAAAGCTTGACATTAACTTATGTTGGTGAAAATTCCTCCTGCTGAGGATTTTGCTAGCAAATGGTCTTGAAACTTGTTTCCAAAATGCTCACCTACAAAAGCTTTTATTAGCCAATTCCATTTGGTTGGCTGTGCTCCAACATAGTCTCTAGTGAACACGAACATTAGCTGTAGAGAAAGAGAAACTTCCATGGCACCCTGGAGGAACTTTTTGATCCAAAGGATACTACTAGTAAACCAAAGTGTCATTGCAAATTCATGAACAGTTCCTTATGTCATGAATAGCAATAGGAAGAGAGGACTACATGTGTGCAGTTATTATTCCATGTGTGTAGAGCTAGTAACCAGCTGAAGATCAAAGACTGTCTTCAATCAACATGTATGTCTTTAGTGCCTACCATGTTTAAAACTGAAGAAGTCAGAAAAAGACAAATATGAGCTATTTTTAATGATGGTATTTTTTGAATGCATGAAGAAAGATATGTTATTGGTTTATTAAAAAACTTATGATTCCCCTACAGAAGGTAAAATTAACATGAAACAAACCACACTGTCTTCTTGTTTTGTGCTTATTGGTTGAAGCATTTAATCTGTTTCATACCACAAAATATTTTAATATATCTGCACAATATTACTTCACTGAAGTAGTTTTGAGAAAAAAGCATGCATTTTGTGGCTTTATCCACTATGGCCCTGCACTCTGAGGTCTGTCACTTGCTTCCCTTGGCTATGAAACAGCCCCCAATAATGTCTACCAAGTTCTGATTGGGAACCAACAGAAGGTAGGAGAAGTCTGTGCTCCCATTTGCATTGTGACTATGCACTTGGAAAACTCTTATTGAATGAATAATGAATGAAAAAGAAATTTAAGAAGATGAAAATGGTGTTGATCAAAATTCAGGAAGTATTCAGTATGTTTAGTGATTTGAAGTGGTCTCAGTCTCATGGAAGATATGTAACGTTTCACTGGCCTTCAACACGAGATATAAGTAGACGGAAAGAAAATAGGGTATTTCCGGTGGAATGAAGACCATAAGCAAAGAAATTGCAGAAGAAGTAGTGAAAAGATGTAATTCTTCTTTGCTGGGGGTCAAACATCAGGGCCTTGCATTCTACCACTGAGCTACAACTCCAGTCTTAATTCTTCTTCAGAAGACCATGGGTTGCATTATAAGTTAGTGCTTTTGTTTCATTTAGATTAATGAATATGGTAGAGAAAGGTTTCTCAAACTTTGAATTGCAAAACTTGAGATATTGCTATAATAAAGACTCTAATTTAAAAAGAAGACTCTGTACTAGTAGGTTTGGATTACAGTGTAAGATTATCTGTTTTTTACAAATTCCCAGGCGATGTCTCCATACTGAACTGCAAGCCTGCAGAGGATCCTTAATGCTAGACAGGATCATCTGGACTTGATGTGGCAGGCGTGTGAGAGCTGCTGTACGCTGCCTAGTAGTTATGCATGATGAAAAGTGCACTTAGGGAGAGTAGTGTATCAACCTCAGGAAGGTGTGCTAAAGAAGAGAGGGCATGAATATAGAAAAACCAGCTGGGAGACTGTCGGCACCTTATCTGCGTATTTCACAGATTGGGTGCTCGATCACCTGTTGATTGATTAGTTTATATGAACCTGGTTAATTCAAGTAGATTCTTGGTGGAATAATTGTAGGCCCAGTAACTTTTTGAAAACAAATTTAGCTAAAAACACATGGGGAAATCCCTGAATGTTCTTTCCTGACTCTCCATCTGGAAAACTGTATTGGTTCTCAAAGAGACCACAATTTTAGCTCTTCTCTTCTTCTGCTGTATAATTGTAATTATGCCCTCCTATCCATCTCTCAAACTTTGATCTTATTATGTCATAACGATGATAATAATAATTAGTGATAGCAGCACAACTAATGTTTTGAGTGATTATTCATAGTGTCAAACAAACAGCTAAGAATTTCTATAATTAAATCCCTATAACTATTGCTGTGAGGACTACTACTGTTATTCCCCATTTATACAGAGAATTTTTTTTTTAAAAGAGTACTCGTGAGCCCTAATTTCATGTCAGATGCACACTAGTAAAAGTATTTATTCAGAGAGTGATCAAAATGTGTCCTATGATATCATTGAGTTCTTAGTGTACTTTCTGCTTTTGGTTGGTTGTTATATTTGTTTTTTCTTTTTTTTTTAATCTCCACTAATTACAGTAGTGGGTAGCAATTAGAATTCCCTATGTCCCAGATACTACTTGAAGCAATTTACATATTATGTCTCATTTAATGCTGACAACAATCTTAAAACTCGGGTGTTGTTATTATCCTATTTCATATGTGAAGAAAATAAGGTACAAAGGGATTAAGTCATTTGTCAAAGTTTCCATGACTGTAAAACAGAAAAGTGGGATGCTCAAATCCACTATATTGTATTGTTGATTTTTTAGCCTAACTTGTCTTTAGTAATGTGGAATTCTGTTTTCTTAAGTGAGCACCGTAAAAAGTTTCTTAAAATTATAATATGTTTAAAAAGTTCATTTTTCTTACACATTCAAAACATGTTCATGAGGTCCAAGAAATCTTATTGTTATTTCTTGGTACCCATTGGCACTCTGCCATGATACCGAGTCATGGGGTAAAATCTTTTCTGTGAAGGTCTCTCCAGTTATACTCCAAATCCTTCACAGCATAGCTCGCTTCCACAAAGAATAAAGACTATCTCCCCCAAATGTCCAAAGCCCTATTCAAAAGATAGCTTGCTTTAAACATTTTTGCCTTTGGGGAAAAGTAACCAATTTCTGTGATAATTTGTTAGTAACTGAAATAATAATATCATACTTGCAGCTATTTCAAGGGTTTGATAGGATAGAAATTGCTACTTTATTAGCCAACTAGCCATCAAAGAGAATTAGAATATTTGCTTATTCCATTCTATGAGTTTAGCATTCAAATCTAAGTTTGTTTCATTTTGTTTTGAGATGGCATCTCTCTGCATTTTCTGGGCTAACCTCAAAATCCTGGGATCCTCCTGTTTCAGCCTCTGGAGTAGCTGGGTCTTCGTGTACACACCACAGCACCCAGCTTGATCTACATTTTTAATATTTAATTTTCAAATTGGCAAATGAGATTGCAATGTCATAATTTCTGAAATTATGCATTTTCTTACTTTGCTTTAAAGGAATTTATTCAATTTTTCCCAACTACACTAATACACTTGAGCAAATTAATCCTTAATCGTATACTCAACCTTGACTTTATAAACATACTTGCTCTTCTGATTTTGACTGTGCATTGCACATTAAGCATTGATAGCATTGAATGGATACAGCAATATCTTCAGTCCCATTGGGGATTCTCCTTATGTATATCCCGCATTATCTGTTTTTGTTTGAATTCACTTAAAAAGTTTACACAGTCAGGGAATCTAATATTTACCATGTTGTTTGTTTGTGTTTTGAGAGAGGGCCCCAAAATGCTCCCCAGGCTGGCCTCAAATAATCCTTCTGCTTCAGCCTCCTCAGTAGCTGGATTACAGGTATCTGCTACCATGCCCAGCTTTTGCCCTGTTATTGGAGAAGAGTTGTATTTTGACAATTCAAGTAAATACACAGTATAACCTGTCCAAATATTATTTCTATTGTGCTTTCTGTCCCTAGGGAAATATCATAGTTTTCTACCTAGATAATATTCATTTCTATTTAAATATCTACTATGAATAGTTAGCTAGTTCTTTTTTTAAAAGCACAGGAAAAGTCCTTTATTAATACAAACAACAACAACAAAACAACAACAGAAAATGTAACCATAACCATCAGCATCAAATATCTGATAGATCTTAAATTTTAGTGAAATTTGCACATTTCTGGTTGTGGATTTTAGGGTGACATACATTTGCAGATCATAAGAAATCATATTGTAAAAATCTGTGAAATAGAATAGAGTTCTCTGAAAGCTAACCTCGTTATTTCAGGTTGATGACATTTCATGGAAGTTATCAAATTTTAAAATATTTAAAATGTTTTACTTTGAAACAATGTCAAATCACACAAAAATGTTTCAACCACAGTGTAGATAATATTTTTCCTGGATTATCTGACAGTACTTTGCCAACATGATGCCCATACTCCTAATACTTTAACAAACTGCAACAGTTTCATCCATAACTGAAGAATAACCTCCAGAATCAGAAAATTAGCATCCATGCATCACTTCAGTCATTCAGTGTGGAACATTTTCACATATTTGCCCATGATTTTCAGGAATTTGGTGCTTCTAAAGATTACACGTTATTTTGTAAGATACACCTTTTTTTTAGATTTTTCTTTTGCTTTCTAACTGTTAGATTCAGTTTGTCTATCTGTGGTAGAGAAATTATAAAAATGACTAATTTCATAGCATCATATTAGGTGGCAAATGATTTGTGATGTTAACATTGATTTAATGATGAAAATAATCACTGTAACATTGCCTTTTTCATGCTTTTTATAAGTATTTTGGGGGAACTACCTTTTGTTTGTATGTATGTATGTATGTCAGTATGGACTCATGGCTATCCCTTTTATTTGTTGGGTTATAATCTACCATTCTGGAACAACTGGTGTTAGTGTATGAGAATCAACTGTGAGGTGTTACGGGGTGGAGGCGAAACAGACAGACACAGAACAGCAGAGAGCACAGTTTTCTGAGAGACTTCATGACAGAAGCACAGGCGGCAGCATGACCAAGTAGATCACACCATTTGGTTCAGAAGGATGGGCACACATTTTGGTTGGGACAAAGTGACTTTGTCCAAGTCAGAATGTTCTTGTTTTATCATAATCTACAGCTGAAGCGTTGGGCAGGTTGAGTACTGACATCCCACTGTAAAGCTCCATATACCATTCTACTAGGTTCCCTGCCCCCTGCCCCGCTCACTATTACGGTATGCAGAAAAAAAACTACACAAGAAAAACTGGCTAGGATTACTCTGGGGCAATCATCACTCTGGTTAGAACTTATGATGGCAGTAGTTATATCTAGCTGAACCCATACCTCCATTGTCATTATTATTACTCACTTTGATCTTTGAATTGTCTCAGATATGATCGGCATGATCCTCTTTAAATAAGTGGGTTTTTTGGACAAGTCCATGGCATTGTTTGAGTACTTCTATACTTTTGTACAGTAAGACATACCAAGATTGTTTTGTATTTTTTATGCTCCATTTTTGCTATCAGCTGTTTCTCTAAGGAGTTCCAGTTTCTTTTAGTTGAGAAAGGTATTTAGAAACCAACTGGGAGATAGGTGTAGCCATTGAGAGTATCATTCTCAGAATCCAGAAACAGAAAACATGTATGTGAAACTTCACCTATCTATATCTTAACATCTATATTTACTTCTCCTTGTATATGAAACACTGACACCTCCGTTTCCAAACCAATACCAGAATAGTTAACAGAATCCCTATTTTCATATTTGTAACTATAACACTTTTTAACAATGAATAATCCATCTCCCACTCTCTTTAATGTAGTTATTTATTGCCCTGTATTTAATCAAGATCTTATTTCTACTAAATATTCCCACCCCAATTCAGATGCTCTTCTTGATGCCTTTACTTGAGCTCCAATACTGCTGTTTATACTATCTTGTCTCTCCCTTCCTGTATCTCTTATGGATCCTGCCTTACACATGGGTTAGGATGGAATTGTTAAGGAGAAACAAAGGAAGGAAAGAGGGTAGAAGGGAAGGGAAAGAGGAAAAGAAGAAGAAGAAGAAGCAAAAAGAATGAGCAGAATTTGAGACACTTTAGAAACAGCTTACTTGTCTGCTGTATGGATTCTTACATTATTGCATATCATATATTTAATTGAAAAATTTTCTTTTTATTGCAGAAACTAATAACAAAATAACTCTACTTTAACTGACTAGACTTCACATATTTGACCGATATTTATTGAGTTCCTACTCTGTGGCAGTATAATAAATTTTAGTGAAAACCCAATTAACTGCAGTTCTCAATTAATCAATATATTTTACTTACTTACTAGCTTCTCAGGGAAATTGGCCAATTTTAAGAAATCACATGCAGATTGAAGATTTACTCAAAACAGGGTCAATCATGAAGTCAGTATAGATTTTACTCTAATTTCTATGACATACATTATGCTATGCAATGTGAAATGATAGAATTTTAAACCTAGAAAAGAATAAGACATTCAATCACAATAGCAGCATTGCCATGCTACCTACAGACATTTCAGAAATCTGTCCAACACATATAGTTTTTATTCAGTTAATAATAAAATTATATTCTCCAAGCATCCAATTTCTAATTTATTAATTTAACAAATATTTGTAAAACATCTATATAGTCAAGTGAATTTCAATAAAAGAAGAACCTGTTAACACAAAGTACTTGTTCAAATGAAGCTTACCATCTAGAGATAGAAAAAGACAACAAACAGGCAGTATTTGAAATACCAAGATATTAAAAATGCTAAAAAGAAAAATGAAGGAGAGTCAAGGAACAGAATATGAGAAAAATGGGGGTGGCAGTTAGGTTGTTTTAGACAGGTGGTTAGTTTTGTTTTGTTTTGTTTTGTTTTTTTTCTTCTCATTGGCCTATCTTTTATCCATAAGTCTTGTTCTCAGAATAAAAAGCATGCTATTCTCATGTTTGTTTACTGCTTTACTTTGTATGTTTAAGTGAGATTTGTAGTGAGCTTCTAGTTCTCTAAATCATTTAGTACAACTTTGAAACATTTCACAGTAAATTGGTACTGGGGATATAACTCTGTAGTAGAGTGCTTGGCTAGTACGCTATCAGCCTTGGGTTTGAGCCTCAAAACAACAATGGTAACAGCAGTACATTGGAGAAGGTGGAAGTGAAAGGCTAGTTGTAGGGGCAGACTGAATGGATTTTTAAATTAAGAAAAAAAACTTCATTATATTTTAATGTGTTTTCTGCATGATTTTAACAATTATTTTTATTTTAACAAATATTCTCACTGTAACTAAACTCTTTTAAACAGTATGCTGGTAGATCTCACATGTCCATATAAATATGTTTCACTAACTCAAGCACTGACTGTATTTTAGACATTTAAATTGTAGCTCAAATAAAATTAAAAAAATAAATAAATAAATTGTAGATATGGCCCAAGAGTCTTCTATTATTTGTAAGCAAAAATTGACATTTTAATCCTTTGCTCAATAGATGTCTGTCTATTCCAATGATGCCATTATAAGTGAAAAGAATCGATGTTACCAGTTTAAAGGAAAGTAAGAAAGTGAAAGTGGCTAAGTAAGGATAGATTAGTAAACAGAAGTCCATAGCATCCATATGTAAAAGAACATGGGACAAAGATTTTGGTGCCTAGTTTGAACTCACAGTAGCTAGTTTTTGTTATGTAACTGTATTTTCTTATTTCTAGTCCTTGGTAAAAGAACGTCAGTTTGTGTCAAAAGTCACGACAGTATTAAGAAATAAGATTCCTATGATTAAAACAAATAAAAAACTCAATGAAAAGAAATCTGCGGGGCTCAAGGATTTTATACATGCTTTTTTGTCTTTCTCTTTTCTGTCTCTCTGCTTCTCTCCATCTCTGTCTGTCTCTGTCTCTCTCAAAAGATACTATATCAATTATTTAAACTATTCAAAATTGGTTTTTATGGGGGAAAAATCCTGATACAGTTTACATCATTATTTCTCAGCTCATACCTGCAATAAAATTTTGAATTAGTATACTAATTTTCAGAGAGAAAAGTAACCAAAATTCTATAGTACTATTTAAATTGTTAGAAAAAATTATCCTGTTTTATTAATTATAATACCTTGACTTTATATAGCATATTATTTTTCCTGTGCTCATTTTTGAAGACTTTTTATAAAATACAGATAAAACATTTGTGTGAGACATACTGATTTTATTTTTGTTTTTAGTTTTTTTGAGACAAGGTTTCACTATGTAGTCCAGACTGGTGTTGAATTCGCTTATGTAGTTCAGACTGACCTCAAAATCACAGTGATCCTCTTGCTTCAGCCCTAGAGTGCTGGGATTACAGGTGTGCACCACCACACCCAGTTCATAATGACATGTCTTAAACCCATCTGTAAGTTTAGGAATGGTTATTCAAGCCATTTTTGTGGTAACAAAGTTACAAGAATATTCATTGAGACCTCAGGTATGAAATTGGCCATCCACCTGATGGGGAACCAATTTGAATGGGAAGATGAAGCTGCCCAAACCTTGCAGGCTATCTGATATCATATTCAAACACCAACTAGGCTCAAAACTAATGGACAAAATGTTTCACTGTGGTCATATTTGTTGTAAAGCTACACCATCCCCATAAATTCATGAATACTACTTTTTACATACATTTGCATTCAAAAGTAGAAATCTATTACCTCCTACAGGGTTATTGTGAGGATGAACTGATCCCATTCACACATTTGGATTTATAATTAATGGATTATGAGCTGAATTATGTTTCAAGTATTTTGATGCATTTAATTTTCACAACTCCATAAGATAGGTATTAGAAACATATAATTCTGTAGCCGAACACCATTAACTATTAGCAAAACTATCTTAACCTATTACTCTTAAGCTTTTCATTTTATAAATGAGAAAAACTAAATTTCCTTAAGGAGAATCATTGTTTCTCCCAGCTTACAACTGAGAAAGTTGATATTCAAGAAAACAGTAAGTAACTTTTCCAAAAATGCATCGGTATGTGTTTCTCATAGCTAGATCAAGAGAGAGAATTCCTTAAAACACACTTTGTAAATCTCACTGTTTAATACAGAACTTTAACTCTTCTTGTCATTATTCTCAAGTCTTCTCTCCCTAGCCCTACATCGGACTTTCAGTACCCAACGATCAGGGAATGATGCTACTAGTTATCAAGACAGGGGGCTTCTGAATTTACCATCTTCTGAAATGCTTCCTCCTCTGAACTAACAGGGTGACTCACAGTTGCCCATCCTTGGCTTTTTCTGTCAACTCAATCCTAAATGACAAAGACACTGGAGCAATCTGATTTGTTCTGAAATTATTACTTGCTATGTTTAGAACAAATGAGGGGCAAGGGCTACTGGGGATAACACTGAAAATATCCAAGAATCATTGTCATCTGTCAAGCACTGTACAAACATATCCTTCAGACATAATTTCTGTAATTTTATTTGAGCTGGAACCAGAGACATTTTAGAAAATATATACAGCAGAGGAAAGAGGAACCTAAATGGGGACATCTGGTTGTTCTGTTTTTCTCTTCTGCTCTATTTTCACCAGCATCTCAGTCTCTCTCTTGTAATAAGTTAGGCACTTTGAGACACATTAACTTTGAGCGGCATTTGGTTCACTGCAATAAGGGCAGAGAGACAATCTTCAGACCTGGTGTAGAAAAAATAGGAGTCTTTCTTAGCTCCTCAGCATGTACTGCCTTTCTAATTAAGTACTTAAATACCAGGGCTGGTTTCTTTATAAAAATGTCACCCACAACAGTCACATTTTATCTTTATGCTTTGCCTAGACATGAAGGGTAAAGTGATTGCCAGTGTCTGACACAGTTATCAATGTGTGTTCAAAATCACAGACTCTACCTGTTTGAAACTGCTGCCACTTAAATACCTATGTGACTTTGAGCAAGTTATTGCATATGTCTGTTCATCACTCCCCCATTCATAAAACGAGGACATTAGTTCCTACTTCATACAGTTTAGAAGTACTTTAAGTGGGATAATGTAAGTTGTGTTTTGAATATTGCCAAACATGCTCCGTATTTTAGTGGATATTGATTTCCCATGAGATTGTGAATGTATCTTAATTTAACATTTAGAAACAAAAGGGACTTCATGTGTTCATAGAATCCTTAAATATCTATCAGGGACTTGGGTTAATTTCCTTAAAAAATGATTCATCACACTCTCTCTTTTTCCCTTTTTCTCACTGGTTTTTGTGAGACAAGGTTTCACTATGTATTCCCTGCTGGGTTTGAAATCACTGTGTAGCCCAGGCTGGCCTTGAACTCAAGGTGATTCTCGTGTCCCAACCTCTGGAGTGCTGGGATTACGGGCATGTGCCACCATGCCCAGCTCTCATCATACTCCCTGTATGTATCTTATTCTTACTTTATTTCCTACATGGATCTTTAACTTCCCACTATTTATATCCCACCTTAGTTTCGCCACAATAGACACACTTCTTCACAGCTACCTTTATCCTCCTCCCTTGTCTTCCTTCCCTATTGTAATATATTTTGCTGTTTCTCTATTTATTGATAACTTCTGTATTAACAAGACTGATACCAGATGTTAAAATAGAGGAGCTGTGCTGTACAGTTTTCAAAGCTTAGATAAATTTTACCCTAAACATGAGGCTGGTGAACTAGAGTATATTAAAAAATTACACACAGACACACACACAGAGACAGAGAGAGAGACATGTGCACTGCATAATGGAAAACTGCACATGGACTTCCAATACAGTCATAGGGGAACTTTGTCTCAGAATAAAGAGGTGAAATGTGAGTATAAGTCCTGGTGGGTTAATAGAAGACCATTAGCTCTGACTTGCTCCTTTTCTTAAAGAATCTTTTAATTACTGCATTTCTATTGCACTCACATTTGCCAGTCATTCTCTTTTTTATTTGTCTAATAATAGTTCTTCCTAAGGTACATCCTAAAAATTACCCTTTTCCTTTTCCTTGCCCTCTTCTTTTAAACAATTGTGAGAAAGAGAGAAAAGCAAACTGTAATTTTAAATAACTCCTTGGATCAGTTTATGTAGTCTTATTAAAAAAAAAAAAACCTGTAACAGTCATTAGCACTGTACCACTGTACTTCCCTGTTCTTATGCATGCCAATTTATTAGCAACAGCCATTGCCGCTGGCCTGCCTTTTCTCTAGGAAAGCTTCAGCTCTCGACAAATAAGTCCTCTCCATTCATTCCCTACATTCTTTACTTCTTTAACTTGTTCTAATTCCAGGTTCCCTCTAAGGACCCTCCATTTCAAAATCCTTCATTAGGCTAGCTGATAGTACTTCAATCTTTCTGCTTCCTTTTACTGCACAAAAGGCTAGCTTTCTTCCCAAACTCATTTGTTCAGTTCTGTCTCTTAACTTCTTTACCTCTTACCTCACTCTTTTGCAAAGACAGTGTATTTTTTGTTTCCCAGGTTCCCTAAGCTCTGTCCCTCTTGTCCTTAAGATGCTTCTGGAAGTCTCTCACCTCCTCATCGAGGAGAAGAACTAAGCATTAGTACTGAACTTGCCAAATAATTAAATGATGATTCTGCATTTGGTACCAGAGCAATGACTCAAAATTTAGACATACTGGGGAAGGCAGTGATTCAGTGATAGGAAAAAAATGTGATAAGAGTGATTCTGTGACCAGTAGATATAAAAAGAATAGAATTTTTTTTTCATGCAAATACAGGGATATTCGTTGATTGGTTCATTTAGATCATAAACCTCCCTGAATCCCTATACTGTTGGGACCTGGAATGATAATCACAATCCTTACAGTAAAATACTTCCTTTTCTAGATTGTTCATATGTGGAGAAAGTTACTGTTTATTGCAGTTCTTTGCCTCCATTTTTAATGTTTCACATAATGCCATAGGAAGGCAAAATGGCAAATAAGGCAGTAGAGTAGTTTAGAGTATTACAGTAAAGGTATGGATTTAATGAGTTAAGGATTTTCTTCTTTTCCCTCTTTCTGTTTTATTTTTTTCCATTAATGGAAGAAGCCTTTAAATATAAAGAAAGGACATAGCTATATATTGGATAACATGAGGGATTTTTTTATGATTCATAAGAAAGCTACACATAAATAACTAAATTATAGTTCATATGTTTTTATGAATGTTTTTACAGATGTTGTTTAAAACTACCTTTCATGTTCACCTAAGCAGAGAACATACCAGTTTAGGAGAAAAAAATAATTAGATAAGTCACACAGCTATTGGGTTAAGGCAGGACTGAGGTTAAAACATAAGTTTCCAAATTGTGAACCAATATTTTTCTGCATTATAATACATGCTTTTGCCTCCTAAAAATGCACATGCTAATATAAACCCACATCAGCAAAACTTCAGTATTTTGTCATGCAAATACTAGTAAAATATATACTACATTCATGGTTAGCTTATGTTTTATATATTTCATAGATAATAAGATATTGGAAAACAAATTAAATTTTTATCAAAATCCTTGGCAAAGTTTGCAGTTTCCTTTTGTGTGCTCAATTTTTTGATAAAATTTTAATATTTATATTTTATATTACAGTAGGAAAAAACCATGTGTACTTTGATTTCAAAGTCAAGTGAATTTTGAAATTCTGAGGCTTGGTTCTGACATCAAAGATATTCAAATAATAACCACACTGATAATGCTAATTTGATTGAATATTGCAGTCCTCTTGGTTAGAAATATTTAAAAGTTGTCTTCAGTTGGTTTCTTTTCAGAAAAACACAGCTTCCAAAGGGAACTTAGTCAGAGGTTATTGCCATGTTAGATTTTAGAAAAAAAAAATAGGTGGCTTACTGCAAAATTCCCATGTAATTTCACATTTTAAGTGCAAAAGGTCCAAAGTCTTGTAAGAAGTAAAGGTAATACTCCATGGAATTTAATTAAATATATCTAATTAGGGTGTTCTAGCATGATCATTACTACGTTAAATCTGATCGTGGGATCTAGATGTTTAAAGGTAAAGACTACATCTCCCTGAACTAATTTTCAGTATCTCAGCGGTTTGCACTCAAAATGTGAAAAATACTGCCCCGTTAATCTGTTTCCTAAAATAAAAGGACTCTATATTCAAAGGAAATCATAAAATCATTTTTCTTACCATTTGCTTTTCCTTTAAAGTGTTTGTCCTTACCATCATTTTTTTTTCTTAGCATTTCCTATATCTATTCTTATTTTTCAATCACATGTCACTATGATTTTCTCTACCTTGATAAGGGATATAACCTGTCTTTCTTTTTTTTTTTTCAAAATTTCTTTGTCTTCATCTAAGATTAGCATCCATCTTGTCTATAATACAGAAAAGGGTTATGAGATTTTCCAGGTACACACAATACAATATTCTAGTGTATATATTTTTTCTCTGTAAGAAAAAAGTCTTTTTCTTCTTTCTGTGGTAACAGAATCTTTTAACCATGCCTTTCGCCATCCTGTTCTGTAATCCATCACTTTGCTTTTCTATACTCAACTTGCAGGTTCTGACCTTGCTCCTCTATTCCTCTCTTTGAGGTCTGAGCCTCTTTCATCCCTTCTGCTGTATTTCATGCATTTCTTCTCTCAAAAGCTCCTTACTTTTGCTCATAACAGCCGATCCTCTAGCTATCCCATTTGAGAAGGGACTGTAGAGGAAAAGCCCACCAAATGGTTAGCTTTCATCCCCTAAATGCGAATGTTGGCTAGGCCTGAGTAGCAAGTCTGTCTAGTACAAACCATAAGCACCATGAGAGCCTAAAGCCTTTGAGTCATGTCTGTGTCTATGTCTGGATTCTGTATTTGTGCCTGAATAACCATGTGCCTGTCTCAACTTTGTTAGGATCGTTCAGTGCAATCGTTCAGGCCAAAGGCATTGAGGCTCTTGGAGAAATGTCGCCAAGCCAGAGGGTTTGACTTAACTTCACAGAAAAAACTAAAAGGGAAAAAATGGTTTGAAGCTATATTGTGTTAGTAGCCACTATTCAAAGGAACTTAAAAATAAAATGCTATTTCAGATAATTTTAAAAAAATCAAGAATCACATTCAAGGATGCTCTATTTTCTGATTCAAATAGTACTTTTAACATGGATATGCACCTAGCAGTGCATTTAGTAAATGCTGATTTAACAACAGAAATATAAAACAATTATTGTTTCATCAGAGAATAACTTGGAAAAAAAAGTTCATGCACTACAATTTTTTTCTTTAAGGTGACTTTGTCCCAATATTAATAACTTATAAGAATAGTTATTATATTCCCAAATGTGGATTAACAACTGAATTTAGCAAACGCTAGTCTTCCTTTGTCATCATAGTACATATTTCTTCCCACAGTGTCTATTGCTTGAATGATTGATGTGATTATATTGGTACAGTGTTGATTCTCAATTTGAGGTCTTATCTCTTTCCTAAGAGGCCCTTAGAAATATGTGTGTGTGTGTGTGTGTGTGTGTGTGTGTTTTGTGTGTGTACATGCTTGAGTTGTGTGTGCATTGTTGTGGAAGGCATTTGGTGTTATCAAAGTGAGTTGTGGATGCTTATTGGCATTTACCAGTGAGGGCCCAGCATACTAAAGCACCTACAATTCCTGGGATAACCCTGATGAGGAAAGGGTGCTGTCTCATCAATAAACTCAAGAGTGCTGTATTTACAAACATCATAGCACTGAGGTGATTTGCTTAGTGTGCTAGGTGCAGTGCATCTGACCTTCACATTTGTAGGATGGCTGCTAAGTTATCTCTTGCTTACTTTCTTGGCTTTTTAAAAAAATTATTCAGTGTTTAAGTCACCATTGCCAGGTTAGGTTCATTTTGTATTTTTCTCTGCCCCATGGCAAAACTGGAATTGGAACGACAGTAGTTTTCATAATATCCTAAAATTAACAGTTAATATGACTTCTGTTTGACTCCTTCTGTTTGCTCCAGGCCAGGGCATTTTCTTGATTGATTATTTTGTTTTGTTTGGTTTGGTTTGGTTTGGGTTTTTTTGTTTGTTTAAAGTTGAAAAAATGAGTTGCTGGACTGTCAGATCATTACTAATTTTGGTGCATTTACTATGTGCAGGCACTGTTATAGATGTTTATATTTATGATCTCATTTTTGGCTTCTCAGTGCATCTATTGTCTTTTCTTAGATGAGGAAACTGAGGGACCAACTGGTTCAATCTTACAAATGACAGAGCTAGGGCTGGAACCATGTAGTTTTACTCTAGACACTGCACTTTCAGCAACTAATGTTGCCCTAGGATAACCGAGTTAATTAATTCAACTCTTGTTGTGTAGTGTTGTGGTTTTGTTTTGCTTTGTTTTGTCTTGTTTTGTTTTCTGTCTGCCAGGCTTGCTTTGCTGGATTAGTCTGTGCTGAATAAATGCCTTGTCCACAGTGGCTACAGTTGCTGGCACAAAAGCTCTTTTTGTGAAGCTCTTTCTCTTGGCCTGTTTATTCCAAAGCAAAAGCACCCACATTATCAGGAGGGCACTAGGCCACCAGTCTCTGGGGCAGCAGGCATAGCAAAACACCTACTGGAATGTGTGTCAACACAAGTAGCCCAAGTCCTGCTGGCTGGAACCCTATCGTCAGGCTAATTGTTATGAAGGTAGAATTCAGAGAGGTGATCGCTCAGGTCACTAGGCCAAGGGTTTCAGGTAAAGAGCACAGAGTTCAGAGCCTAAGAGGAAGCCAAGACAGCATGAAGAAAATGAGATCAGCAACACAGGTGCTGGAACAACAGACTCATCAAGAAAGCAGGAGTAGAAAAATCACACCACAATTCAGGTTTGCAATGTAGAACAAGACAAGTCAAAATGCAAGATGGGCAACACGAAGAACATTGCACCCACAATGAGCAGAGTCTCTTCTACAGCTGCCCCCAACTCCCATGGCAACCCCTGGTGTCCAGCCTGTCTGCATTCTCTAGAAGATCTTTCGTTGCTGTTTGTTTGGGACTCACTGTGTAGTTCAGGCTGGCCTTGAACTCACATGAACCTCCTGTCCCTGCATCTTCTATAAGGTCTTGATACCATTGATATAATCTCCTAGCTTCAGTGTTAGGTGCCTAAACTGGTGGGGCTACCTGTAGACATTTGTGGAAAGATTGTGTTTTGCACTCTGATCTTTCATTGACGCTCCTTGTGTGGGCTGCCCCGACAGATGGAGGATTAGATTGAAACCGGAAAATTTCTTCCATAGGGAGTAGTGCTAGAAGCTATTGCAGAAGGATGAGGGCTAACTCAGGGATTCTGTCACTCTTTTAGTTGTGAGAATTAGAATGGAGAAAAAGGGGAGATTGGTTAGTATATTGCTTACCAGTTCATTTGGGCTTCAATCTTGACCTAAATCGAGATCCTACCAAATGGTGTGGCTCCGTAAAGATATAACTGGGCAATGTTGATACATTTTTCTGCAGGGCAGGATACACAGAGTTATTTACTTTATGACTTTATTATTTATTTAAATTTTGTTTCTAAAGCTATTGTGGTCTATCTTTTCAGACTATCTTAAATTTTGAATTCCAGCCTGGGTTTCAGTGTGTCCACAAGTCTTCAGTTTTATCCAGTGTATCAAAGGATAGTTTGATAATTTCAGCCAAATGATTTTATGGGGTAAATATGTTTTGCTTGTCCTGAAGAATACAGGCACTTCTAGTTCTTGCAACTATAAATAAAAACAGATATTTAGGGTTTCAATTTTAATAATGACCAGACCTAAAAGATTCTAATTTCCAGAATGACACTAGAAGCTCCACAACTAGCATTCTGTTGGTTATTTAATAAATTTCTGGTTGTGTATGCAGATCATACTGGCAGTATTTTAGACTCTTGAGTGAATGGAAAATATGTATTCCTTGACCTTGAAATATGTAAGCGTATGAAAATATACTGAGGCATAGGAATACTATATTCTTTTTTCCATGGTTTAGTCTTTTGTTGTTGTTGTTGTTTTGATTTTTTTTTTTTTGACAAAGGGTTTCACTATGTAGTTCAGGCAGGCCTTGAACTCACTGAATAACCCAGGCTGGCCTGGAACTCACAGGGATTCTACTGTCTCAGCCTCCCAAGTACTGGGATTAAAGGTGTGCACAACCACACCAAGCCCCATGATTTAGTCTTATAAAATAGGAAAACTGGGCTCTATCAGTAGTACAAATCTTATCTGTTGAAACCTCAAGGAAGGGTTAAAATGAAGGGAGTATTACATGATAAATGAGAAAGAAGACCTCATAAGTAGATGAGGCAAAATTACTCAAAATTCCTGCTGCCTCCTCCGTCCTTATTCCTGATCTACCTGGGTGCAGCTCCTTGTGGGCTCTGTACTGCATGGTCAAGTACAGTACAGGAGCAATCAATAGCTGCATTCAGGCTGGCTGTATGGGAACTAGTGTATGGGAAAACTGAGGTTAAAAACTGTAGGTGGACTCTCAGACTCGTGTCAAGAAAGATTACATTCTTTCCCAACACTGAACTACAGGTGAAACTGGATTTAGCAGAGCCTTGAGGAAGGAAATAATCATAGGAACCCCAGTAGATATAGGATGGTTACAGAAGAGTGACTTCATTTCTCTGCCTTGGTTATGGGATGATGCTAAGGTAGGACCTTCCCTACGGTACTAAGGGAAGTTGTTTTTTCTGTCTGGCTCTTGCTCTTCTCTATAATTGGCCCAGTCACTTCTTAAGATCAAAAATTTGGACTTGGACTTTTTTTTCATGGTACTGGGGATTGAACCTAGTGCCTTTACAATGAGCTAAACCCCTAGTCCTTTTTCTTTATTTTTTATTTTGACACAGTGTTGCTCTTTTTTCCGGACTGGGCTCAAAATTGCAATCCTTCGGCCTCAACCACCCAGACTACTGGGATAACAGTCAAGTGCCACCACACCTGGCCAGTTTGGCTCCTGCAAACATAAAATCATTAATTCATCTTGGCCACAAGATATACTGTGTGCCATTCTGATGTAGCATCATAGAATGGTCACAGCATGGTAATTAGTTTGACTCCTTCTTTTGACAAGTACTATCTGTGCCTCTCAGGGACGAGCATTTACACCTCTCTAAGCCTCAGTTTCCTCATTATAAAATGGGTTAAGAGCATGGTTAGAGGATTCAGTAAATACCATATATCTAATTTAACGCCTCACACATGAAAGTTATTGGCACATGTTAATTGCATTTATTATTTCTGGGTACCAAAAGATATACTGGTTTCCTCTGGCTCCCTTAACAAATTATTGGAAACTGGGTGACTTAAAAACCCATTTACTCCTTTAGAGTTCTGGAGACAAAAAAAAAGTCTAGAATCAAAGCATGAGCAGGGTTTGCCTCTTCTGGAGACTTTGAAAGGGAATCCTTTCCATGCCGTCTCTCTTAGCTTCTGTAACTGCTGACAATCCTGTGTGCTACCTGCTTGCAGATGCATCATTCCAGGATCTGCCTGTATCTTTACATCACCTTCCCCTCCATTTCTTCTTTTCAGCGTGTCTTCCCCTTTTCTGTTATTTATAAAGAAATCCACTGTTCGAATTTAAGGTCTACCCTAATTGAGGCTAGTTTCACCTACAGCTGTTCAGTTTTATCTTCAAAAATTCCTATTCCAAGTAAAGTCACATTTTGAGGTTTCAAGTGGACATGGGCAGAATTAGGTCCCCAACCCCAATTCATCTATTGATCCTTAACCCCACAATGTGATTGCATTTGGAGACAGGGCCACTAAAAGATTAAGTTAAAATAAGAGCCTTAGGGTAGACCCTAATCTAAGTTGACTGGAGTCCTTAGAAAAAGGAAAATGTGGACACACAGAAGAGTACCAGAGATCCATGTGCACAGAGGGAGGATCATGTGTAAACTGCAAAAGGTAACCCTCCGCGAGCCGAGGAGAGCAGCCTCAGGGGAAACCATCCCTGCTGGCACCTTTATCCCAGACTTCCTTGAGAACTGGAAGGAATGTTTATCATTTAAACCACTCCGCCTATTAGCTTTTTTTAATGACCAATCCTAGCTAATACAGTGTGGTTTCTGTAGGTATTTCTGGGCGGCAATTAACACACCACTTCTGAGTCCCCACAATGGTCACGAATGTCTGGCTGTAGTAGCCTTACAGCACCAGGGACTCTCCCTTGCCCTCCACCTCAGACACTGCCTAAGGCACCAGGTGGTATCACCTTCCTGACATTCTGTTTGATTTTCTTTCTGAAATAAGTGAAATATAGTGAATTTAGTCAAGGAGCCTGATAATAACATCAAAGTTAACATCACAGATGCTGTGAAACATGGAAGGTAAATAGGATTTGTGTTTAAATTAATGATTACTAGAAATCTTTTTTTTTTTTTTTTTTTTTTGTGTGTGCTGTTGGGTGTTAAACCCAACACCTCACGAAAGCTAAACCCATACTTCACTACTGAGCTATACTTCCATCCCCTAGAAGTTTCTTTAAACTAAAATGCTATATCAAGTTTATTTTTAATATATTTTTCTTCCTTTTGCAAAATAAATATAAAAGTTGATAAATTGACCATATTGGCTAAGAAAATGAAATAAATATTCTAAGACGTATATATAATATTCCCCCTTACTTCAATTTAACAGCTATTTTGATTTGTAAATTGTCACCTATTTTACATTCTCTGTTAGTAAGTTCTAAAAGTTACTCTTCGTGAACATAAAACTGGATCTTTTTTATTTATGGTCTTCAAAAAACCCTACATGACAAAGTGTTATCTTTTTTTAACTAGTTTATGATTGGCACAACTGTTATTTCAGTTCATTGTTTCATTGCTTTTGTAAAGAGCACTGGGGTTTTTATGAAGGAGCTAGGCTTATAGTGTATTTTTAATCACCATTTCTGTTATCCTTGTCATTAAAAACAGCACATCTGTAAGGCTATGTTGGCATTCAAATAATCTACATAAGCAATTACAAAAATATCAACAATGATATTGGCAAACTCTTAAGACATAAAGCAAGAAAAATTGAGTTAAAGAACTGTATATAGTTCTCTCAACCTTTTCTCTGACAAGTATAATTTCAAATATATTTATTGTTGAGATATTCATTTGATGTATTTCTTACAGCTGGCATACCTAGAGATTTTTAGAGTATACATCAACCAGTACACTGTGGGTGGATCTCACATTGTATTCTCTTAACAATAGTTGGCAGCAGGTAACATTCCTTTTCTTCTGTGTCTACTTTAACCTGCTCCAAGGTCAAAATAATGAATTTGTAATCTACCAACTTCTTTTAGAAAATATGTGGATTTCTCATAGTTACTGTAATGCACCGGTCCCTTGACTGTGTTAACAGCAGTAAGTGGGTTATTGAGAAAAGCAAAAGAGACAGAGACTAGTGATACTTTAGTTTCTATGGACAACATAGACTTTGGAACAATATTGTATAGTGTCTTGATTCAAGTGCCTTGAACAGATTGTCTTAGTCTACAAGACCATATATAAGTGCTACTCTCTTTTGCCACTGTCTCCCAAACTCTTAGCAAGGTGTGATCCACCAGGATGCTATCAATAACTAATCTTCAATAGATAAGTTAATGAGTGAACAAACTGCAAGGTATATAATCATTCTTCTTTGGGAAAAATGTATTAGTTGCTTCATCAACAGTGATAAATGAAATGGAATGCCTTTTGAAAAAATTCAAAACAACAACAACAACAACAACAACAAAAAACCCTGGAAACATATAGTTCACGTTGCCTTGTGCTGAAGCAAAGCATTATAAAGATGCAGTTGGAAGGAACCACATACACACATCTGTGGAATAAGTAATCATAATTACAGATATATATTATTATGAAGCGGTTCAAACTGAGCATAAGTGCAATATTTCTGCTGTAACGAAATAAAAAGATGTAGAACATTTGAAATCCAACCCAGGCAGTCTCCAGAAGAGGTGCAAAATCTTGGCATTTATTGTGAAAAGTTGTTGAGGGAAGTAATTTTGAGTCAGATTTTGAAGAAAGTGAGAGTTCTCATTTGGTATAGAGAAATTCAAAATTGATACATTAGAAAGTTAGTATAGGATCTTAACCCAGTGGAATTAAGGGAAAAATTATGTGGGAAAATTTCTAGTGAAACTCATATAACATAGAACAGAACAATCAGAAAAATCCAACAGTAAGGTACCAATGTTCTAAGAATGTATTAAGCATAATACACTGGTTCATTTCTGTAAATAATATCTCTGGGTCTTAGGAGGAGGGTAGCCTGCTCACATAATAGCTTCCTAAAGTTAAATTATTGTGCTTGCCTACACAAGCCTACTTAATAATTGTTCAAAACATAACCACCTGTGAGTGAGATGTTGAGGAAGTAGTAATAAATAAACTATTTTACCGCACCTCGGGGAAATACACTCATAATTTTACCTACTGAATCATGGGAGGGTAATCGTGATACCTTAAACATGGTTCCCTATAAAATCACAGGTTTTGTCTTCCACATTAGGTGAAGTAGAGAATGAAATCGATCAATAATACTAAGTAAAGAAAAAAAACAACAAAACAGAACTTTTTCCTCAATTATTTGAATCGTTAAGGTAAGAGGGACTTTATAAAGAGTGTATTTTCTAGATCAGTGGTTCTCATCTTGTGTGAAGCACTAAGCACTATATGTTGACTAAATAAATAGCATGTTTTGCACTTATTTCTTTGGATTAGTGTAGGTGTTATTATAGTTAGCATATTAAAGTTCATCTACAAATCCTTCTCACCTCAAGTATAGCAAAAAGTGCCACCTCTGTAGAAAGGAGAGCAATTCTCAGGAAAAGAAAAAGTGAGCTAAAGCAGTGCAAAATGTGTCAAGTGGTATTTGTTACAGTGCTCTGTGGTGGGTCATTATATGTTTTTACTAAAGTGGAATTGTTCAACAGTGTTTTGTGGTAGGATATGGTTCCTCTAACTGGGAAAGGTTAGGGCCCACCGAGCTGGACAATTGCTTGAATCTGTGCTGAAAGTCACGACTTCATAGGATCGTAGGATGAAGGGCACCTTGGAAGATTTGACATCTCTGATTCTCTTTGTGACTGATGCTCATTGGGGTGACCAGAACCACGGTGAAACTGTCCCCATCAGTCATTAAGGGAGTCATTTCACTCATATTGCTAGCATTTGAAGATGAATTTGAATAGAGGAAGCAATGAGTCTGAAACACAGCCAGTGCTGTAAATGTAGCCATGTAGCATATATTGCAAGAATCAGAGTATATGGTCTGGGTGAGGAGATACTAACAATGGAGATGGCTTGATTTAAATAGTTTATTGTTCACATGTATAACTTAAATGTAAGTTATTTCCTTTTTCCTTAAAATAAGTCTACATAGGACTAGGAGGTTTAACTGGCAGAAATTAAATAAGAAAGAGACAATGATGTAGCTCCTCCCATATCAGACTTAAATTCCAACGGAATCGAAGGGGAAAATATAAAAAATTATGAAATGCAAAGAAAACAAAAAGGGTGGAAAAATTCACATATCATCACATGACTAGTTCAGATTACTCATTTTGTGTAGTATAGAGAGCAGAGTTAGCAGCTAGTGGGTTATCCCAGAGAATATTTGAAATGTGGCAATGAAAGTGGTAGTTTTGTTTGTTTATTTAATTTTGGCCAAGTTAGGTAATTTTGAGAAAAATGGTATTGCAAGAAAGTACTAAAATGTTAGATAAAACAGCCAGGTTAAAAATAGCTGCAAATAGGAACCTATACTTGGAAAAACAAAAAAGAAAAGTTTTTGTTTTTAAAATGGTTGCTGTGGAATCAAAGATCTTTGACCCAGATGAGTGATAAAACAATTAAGTAGAAAAATACGTACAGAAAAACTTAGAATCAAAATTAGAACTAGATTTTTGTAGAAACCTTTGATTACCATAAATGATTTTTTTAAATGATAATGGTTGGAAGATTATTTAAATCATACACTTATTAGATAAGTCAATTACTTCTACACAATGTGAACCACTTTCTACCTACATTTGTATAGCAGTAGGCTCATCATGACATAGGCCTTTTGAGATGTTTGCCAATCCTATCACTTCTTTTAAAAATTAGTCCTGTGATAATGGTGGGTAATTGATCCCACATCTGAACTATATAATCCTTTCTTGTCATCATGGTAGTTTGGAATAACACAGAGGAGAGATACCTGCCCCAAGATAAGTGTATCTGATTTTCTTTCCCTAGAGAATTTGGAACTGGAGCACAGTTAGTGGAAGTGCTCAACAAAACAAATGACTGTAAAGCTAGGGCAAGGTCATGTTTGGGTACAGGCCTGTACTGAAGCAGTAAGAGGAAGAAAAGTGAAAGACACTCAGAAAGAGGCTGAACAAGAAGCAAGCGCAAGAATGGGAAAGACTGAGGGCAAGCAAAAAGAAGCAGATGCTCATGGAGAGATAACACACATAAAATGTTCCTATGCCCTGATTATGGTCCCACATGAGGTTTGACTTGAGTTCCTAAGGCTGGTTTCTTTGCGTGTTCCCTATGGTTTTTGTTTCACTTTATTTTGTGCTGGCAATCAAATCCAGGGCCTTGCTGTACCACTAAGGTACACCTACAGCCCTCTCTATGATATTTATTAATCCTTGATGGCACTTAACTATCAGATTATGAGTTAAATTCAGGGCATGAAACAAAGAGAATGTTCTGCAGAAGTAGAGCGGGAAAGCTAAATTTTAGGCAAAGTTATTACCTTTCTCTTAGATTTCTCTATTTGTTAATTTACTAAAACACAATAGTTAACATTTATTAAGGTTACTTTATGTTAACATGTAATAATGAGATAATATACCTCATTATTTATGACATTTCTAACTCATATGTTCCTTAGAAGAACAGACTGATTTCCAAATAGGTAGTCCTGGATTTTGCTTAATCAAAACCTTAAGATTTTGAGATATTCAGCCAAAATCAGTCTAGAAAGTTCTTATTCTATTGAACTCGTTTTTGCCGAAGTAACAAGATTTGACACAATTTGTAAGTCCTGGAAAAATAAATAAGTTAGAACAAAAACTGTAATGGGAAACCATCTTCTGCCTAAACCTATAAAAATGTATATAAATTCCAGAGAGAATGAAGATTCAGTGAAATAAGTTCATCCCATACTTTGCTGTTTGAATTAAAATGGTAACTATACTAATCCCTGTTACTTATTCGACAAATAATTATTGAGTGTATTCTAGATGTCAGATGCTTTCTTAGGCACTAATATTCAACAGTAAACAAAATAGACCAATTCTCTGCCCGAGTGGAAATTTATTTTCTAAAGTATTTTAAAATATTTTAAGTATGTAAAAAGCTAGTCTTAGTCATTAACTTAAATGTTTTATGTACATAGTTACTATAGATACAGTAATTATATACAACTATATATATTTCACTCAATGGAATAATATGAAGTATTAAGCATGACACTTATGTAGTATTAGGTAAAAAATGAAGTTTTTTTAAATGAGTAATTATAGCAGTTTCTCAGTCTTAAGAAAAATGCATAAGGATCCCGGGCATAGCTCAGTGTTAGAGCATGTGTTTTGCATGCTTGTGACTCTAGTGTCAATCTCCAGAATGTACACGTGCACGGACACACACAAACAAGAAAGAAATGCATATGTATTCATAATATCACGAGTGACACCTATTAAAATAATGTTAATTCTTCTCGTGCAATGGAATTATAGGTAATTTCCATTTTCCTTTGAATTTTTAGTTAATATTTGTATGCCTCCATATTTCTAAATTTTCTACCATAGGCCTGTATTAATTTGGCATCTTTTGTCTCAAGTCTAGGATGCCTGGTGTCTCATATTTTCATAAAATGGAGAAGTAGAAGCTCAGTGAGGGCAGGACCAACGCTGTCTTGAGAACTTAGGTGAACTGATGAGTGAGCAAGTGTCGAAAGAAAATTTCCGTCTTTAGTCAAATGAGTATACAGCGGTACCTCAGTTCATGAACGCTTTTGTTGGGGAACAATTTGGTTCAAAAACAGAAGCATTTGGTTAAATTTTCTTTTAGTGCACAAACTGCGCAGGGTGACGAACACATACCTGGCCATCGTTTTCAGAATCGTGAAATGAATGAAGTTCGTGAACTGAGGCACCGCTGTATTGCAGTGCAGTTATCACTGTGCGTGCGTGATATAGCAATACCTACACGCTGATTGATGCTTCTCCATTTGTTATTTGCAATAAATATGCAGGAATTCTCATTTCAATTTGTTTTTGTGTGAGGCCCTTACAATATTCTTTGAAAAGGTAACTACAGTATACATAAAAATTAATTCAGTTAAAAGCATGTCCTGAACAAATGCTTAAGAGGGATTCTCACACAGGCATGAAGTGCTTTCTCTTCAGAGTTTCTACTGTATGCATTTTAATTAAGGAAAAACAAACAAAGCCATAGAAAAGCTGCAGGTAATATGATCTGAGCCATTTAATGGGAAATTAAGCTATTAGTTCAAAAGGTATTAAGTAACATTTCAAGTTTTGGAGTACTTACAGTGAACATGTGTTGATTTGACCCTTAGGGGCATCTGAACTTCCTACTCCAGGTAAAATGGGACCTGCTTTCCCCAAATCACTTTTTCAGATTATGTAATCTAAATAGGTTGCACACCACACACCATACTCTAGAGCTATTCAATGCAGTAGAGGCTATTTCACTTAAATTTAAATTACTTAAAATGTTCTCAGTTGCATTAGGTACATTTCAACTGATCAATAGCTACACATGATTAGTAGCTACCACACTGGATTATGGATCACTTCCATCATCATAGAAAGATCTCTAAGAGTTTCATTGACTCAGTAGATCTCATGTGACTGGCCATAGTGATTAGTTAGGCAAGGGGCATACAATTCCATTCTAGTTAATAAGATGCAGGCCCAAGACTTCTGTTAAGTGTTGAGGGAGAGAAGTTCTCATGACTCTCCTGAAATAAAAGAGAGGAGAAGAGACAGGAGCTACTATAATCTCCATGAAAAGCAAGTCTGCTGAGAACAAAGACAAAGTATGTAAGTACTGGGAGAAACCAGGCTTATATCGTGTTTTAGCTTTCTTGGTTTTTTTTTTATTTTTTTTTTTAGTGTTTCAGCCAACAATACCTAAAGACTACCTATAGATTTTTTAATTATGAAAGCCCAGATCTTCTCACGTTGTGCAGAATTTGAATCTGTTTTGTTCTCATGTGCAGCAGAAGGAGTATTGACTCACATAAAGAATTTAAGAGGAAAGACCCACCTAAGAAGCAGTGTGGTCATCTCTCTCATACCACCATCAGTGCACAAAAGTGACGGCCAGGTCTTCAGCCAAAATTTGCTTGCAATTCAGAGATAACAATGATTTGTGATTATATAGATAAATGTGCTATTTTTTTTAGCCAAATGAAATGGTTTAAATTTGACGTAGATTATTTTTTGAAAAGTTGCTATAAAATCAGTGGGATTCATATAACTGATAGCCCCTTTAACTCTGTTTGTAAGGCATACTTTATATTATTATATACAACTTGGGTGGATGGGACATTTTCCCCCAATCTCACCAGAGTCATAAGTTCTCCCCATTTGCTTTACGGACCCACAGGTGTTGCTATAATCTTTCTTGTGCTGCTTAAAGTGGCTCATAGTTCATTTTGGTGTAACCTACTTCCATCTAGTAGCTGCAGTAACTTTTTTATATGGAGTAGTACTCTTTGTAATGACATCAAATGACATTTGAACATCACTAAAATTTAGAAATATCACATTTAATTTTTATTTTCTCTTGTTTCTCATCCCTAATTCTGTATCTGCTCTGAACTACTTTGATGGTCAGAAGTAGTTTAAAGAATTCAAGTAAAAATGTGAAGCAAATACAAAGACTCAGTTTGACTCAGCTTATTAACATTAAATAAAGAATGCTTTAATTTCAGTGCAGGGCTTTTCAGCTAATTTTATTTTACTTATTTTGCTTTTTTTTTTTTTTTTTTTTTTTTTTTTTTTTTTTTTTTTTTTTTTTTTTTTTTTTTTTTTTTTTTTTTTTTTTTTTTTTTTTTTTTTTTTTTTTTGAGACAGCATCTTGCTATGTAGTTCAGGGTGGCCTTGAACTCACTGTATAACCAGACTGATCTTAAACTTTCAGTGATCCCCCTATCTCAGCCTCCAGAGTGCTGGAGTTGTAGGCACGTACCACTATGCCTAGCTATCAGCTACTTTTAAAGGGCATCTGCAATACAGCTAGGAAATTATTTGTGCCCTAAGTTAAGACAAGTTCTCCATGTTCACCCACTTTAATAGTTTCAGCAGCCATTTGCATAGGCTTTTATTGTATTTGTGTAATACACTATGACCAACGAAAATGAGAATGCCAAGGAAAGAAATTTGTTTCCAAACATAGCAGGAGGCAGGTTGGGGTGCCTGAGCGTATTGTCTGATATGGTTCGTAAAACTCTCTTTACGCTCATCTAACATTCCTTCCACATGCAGTGGCAGGTAGAACGCAGCCCTCTAGCAGACAGGTTCCCTCAGGAATCAGTGGGAGATGTTCCGAAACACTTTGAGCCAACATGCTGACAACGATCAGGAAAAAAAGACAAACTCCACCAGCACTGGGGCCGTGTACAAAGAACCATCACATTCCAAACTTAGGGAATGATATATGATGCACCTGGAAAAGTGCATTCAGTTTGTATAAACTCAATTCCAGAAATATGTGGAAGATTGGAGAGAGTTAAGAGAAAATTTTAAAAGTGATGAAGTGACTGGGGAGGTGAGGTTGGGGACAGGGCTTGGAAGGGAAGATTAAAGCAACCAACTAAGTAACTTTTAAGATTTGATAAGAGCCAGCAGCTATTTAAAAATAGTACATATGATAAAGACAGAAATTATTTGGAATAGTAAAAGATTATGGAAAAAGAAGCTTGAGAAAGTGAACTTTCTGGTTTTGCATGGAGGAGGGAAGATGAAAAACTGAAAAGGCCAAGATAACTTTGGAAATATTCTTGAATATTAGAAAGTTTTAAATCATGGCAAATTTACTGTTAAGCACAAAGATAGCCATGGGATTGGAAGAAAATGATTTTAAGGAATGGGTGGGGAGAAATACTGGAGACATTCTTCCCTGCTTACTGTTTCCATAAATCTATTATAATATGAAATCCTAATTTATGTTGAACCTTGCCATACAGCGAGGTTTAAACCAAACTTTAAGGAACCCATTATTACACAGTTTGCCCTGGGATCTCCAACTATTACAGGGGAGAAAAGTGTTTTTAATCTGCAGTTTTCCAAAAACAATTCAATTAAAAATAATAAAAAATGTGAAATCCTGCCCATAAGGGTTAATAACTACAGAGGTGTCCAACAGATATTCAATCACAAAAATTCAAATGCTCTTTTCATTAAGCCTCTGGTGTCTTTTTTTCCATAGCTAAACCAAGATAATTGTTTGGGGGCTAATTTCTGAGGCTATTTAATAACACCTCCTGCTAGACTTCTCAGCGAGAGGAAGCATCCAAAGTAATAGAAAAATACTTCTGCTCATTTTACAGCTCAAATTCATACTTTTCTTTACAAAATAGTGCCTGCTGTTTGAGTGTGGCAACTGCCATGCCAACTATATTGGGGAAGATTGGATTAGGAGGTAAAGCTGACTATGCAGTAAAGTCCCTACTCTCCAGCAGGATTTTTATGTAAATTCCATTACAGTCCATACTTTTGCAGATAATGAAATGGATACAAAACACTTCAAGGTTTCTAAGTCAGCAAAATAATGAACAAGACAGCCCATAAAATGCTTTAATACATTTTTGACATTTGGTCATTCATATAAATAGGCTTTGTATTTCTTCTACTTTCACATAGATTTTTTTTTTAAATGCTACATTCTAACAGCTCATAGCTCTGCAGGTTATTACTAAGGTGTGAACATGAACTACAAAGGTTCATCACACTTTAAATTTCAGTAAGTGGCAAATTTTGCATTATGTTTCCTTAAGAAAACATGCATAATCTTTTCCTCAAAACTGCCATTCTTTCCGATTGAAAAAAGAAGCGCACATACCTAGAGGACTAATGGCAGTACCAGAGGGGTATGCTTTTGTAATCAACTAACCACAAAATTAAAATTATGTAGATTGATCTATAATTATTCTTTTATGTAATTTGTGATGACATGTAAGGGTACAAGTATGTTTTTAAAAGACTGGCCCCTAGGGACCATATGTTTTCAGGTTTCCAAATGGATCTTTCTCAGCGATCGTCAACGACTATAACAGAAACAGTCAAGGAAAATATGCTGCAGCGCGATGTTTAAAATGTATTCTTTTCCTTCTGCTATTGTCATTTCAGTTCCATATATTGTCTTGTGCCTGAAGGTGAAATTTCCATTAATGTCAATGGAGAATCCATGCACAAAGCTAAGGAAACCCAAGACTTTGGCAACAGTGACACAATTCTCCAAGCGAAGCAAGAATGTGAATAAAGTATGAATTTCAAATAGAAAGTATTCTGGTGATCCATTATCCCATTAGCATAGTTGAACTTTTCAGGGTTGTATGCTCATCTTTATTCTGCAATGACTAACACACATGTAATATTCCCTTTGGTATGTTTAATAATTTTAGTCAAAATAGGAAGCCTATTGACATTTCAGTCCATTGCCAAATCAAACAAGATTAGTCATATGAGCTGTGTCTCACTGATAGATGAATTTTGATGGCAAAATGTCAAAGCATGATGCATGGCTTTTGACTTGTAGTTGGCCTTTTGGGAGCCATGTTGTGACCCTTTCTAAAGTGGAGCCCAGCCTGAGGTTCCTGTGAACATATGCAGAAAATCCTATAAAACAGGCTTACAACTTTAAGGCTCTGGAATGCTCCCTTCTTCTGGAGTTCTCCACTGCACTCGAGTATTCTAGACACAGACATTTCCAGCCTTTATTTTGGGAAGGCCCGGTGACTTAGAGAGATAGCAAGATGAGAAAATAGAGTGCAGTGGGGCAAAAGGTTCCCATTTACTAATGATGGCAGTGAGCCTTCACTCTGGCTTGGGCTGGCTGCACTCCATGTGGTGTCCTAAGTAGGCCTCATCACAGTCCTGTGAGGTGGGTCCCTTGTCACCCTTTTGTTGATGAGAAAACCAAGGATCAAACATCTCAGGCACTATTTTTTGAAGGTAGAATTCTGTGTAGTGAATGTGAACCCATGCCTAGCATTCTGAAACACTTTATTTTGCTTTATTTTTTTCCTTTTTTCTTTAAATTTTTTTTTCTTAACCACTTTGCTGCCCTTACCTTCAGTCTTCCTCATTGTTACCACACACACACACACACACACACACACACACACACACACAATTACCTTCTATACATATGTTTGGGGATGTATATTGATTTTTTGTGGCTTTACCCTTTTTATCTGCTTTGGGTCGTTTTAGTCCTGGTTACATTAAGATTTTAGCTTCTGATTTTGTTGTTTTCTGTGATGCATGAGCCAGACAAATCATGGTTAATTATACTGCTTTAATTTCCCTCTGAGAGATTTTTCTCCAAAGGTGCAGACCACACAGGGAAGAGAAAATAGAGATTCCTGTTTGTTGTTCTACGAGACTCTGATAGTAACAAAATTTAGGTCCTGGAAATACAACTATTTTGCCAATACAATACCAGTAACCAGTGAATGCAGAGCGCTTCAGGCCTTGACTAGACGCCTTATGTATAGGAAATTCAGTGCTCAACACTAAAGAACAAGTTGGGTATTAATATAATCACCTCATAAATCACAAAATGGACCTGCGATGACTTAAGGTAAATGCTCAAGACTGTGAAAAACCCGTAGTAAAACTGGTCCACACGGGTCTTTCTTCTTCCGGGACTTTACTTTACCCTGTACCACAGTGCCTGCTATGTCTTGTGATAAAACTTTATTTAAAGCTAGAAATAAATTTTGAGGATCTGGAAAATTGTGCTAAAGTCTGAATGTTATTAGTATAAAAACGTAAGAGTATGAATGCCCTTGTATCTTTCTTCTCTTGACCCTTGCTTCATTTTTATATAAAAGGATATTATACATTTTAGTTTCTTGGGAAATTATGATACTATGAAGCTTTGGAGAGAAGAAACCAACCATCCCTAATTTTAGCATTTGCCAAGCTTAAAGGTGCCTGTGGGAACAGAGCACCTTGCCTTTCTTGATCTGGTTGGCCTCAAAACCTCAGCTATTAATTATAATACCAGGTTGTGCTCATGTTTACAGTGGACCTAAGAACTCTACTTCCTTTAACTTCTGTTTCTCATTAAGTTCTGTGCCCCACAAGAGACAATGAAGAAAGAGCAAGGGTTATGGGATATTCGCACTCCCAAGCAGTTGGCATTTTGACGTGTGTGCAGATCCGTATTTGTCTCTGTCTTGTCCTTTGGAAGGTAGGCTTGTGGGGAGTACCACGCATGTCATGTCACATGAACTGCTCAACACACTCTTACTCAGTGCTTAACATAATAACTCTTACATTCATCCGAGAGAAAATCTTTCTTTTCTTATATCCTGCCAAGTGAAAAGATCCATAAGGATGATTGGAAAGGCTGTGAGGTAACTTTAAGCAAAAACAGCAAAACAAAAACCTCTACCTACTATCAAGGCAGCACAGAAAAACCAAACCAAACCAAACCCAAGTATATCACTTAAGATTACATGCGTATGTCTCTTTAAAATCAAAAAAAGAAAAACTAATCTGTTCATGAGCAAATGTGACTTTTTTTCCTATACCTTCAAGTGGCTTGTTTGGTTGAAAACTTATAGCACTTATTTACAAAACAAAAAAAAATTTTTTTTACTAAATTAGCTTCATCTAGAAAATAAATCTGGGTTTGATCAGGAGCAGCCAAAGCAAGAAGCAGTAAAATCCGAAAAAAAAAATGTCACAAACAGTGTAAGTTACTTAGTTGTATGCAATTCTACAGAAGAGGAAAAAAAAATTAGAGCGGAAAGAAAAACTGAACGAAGCAGGTGACATATTGGGAGGAGAGACCTCTCGCATCAAAGAAAAAGAAACAAAAGAAATTATAAGCTATTCCTTTACTGTAAAGACATTAACACTCACACCTATGATACACTGGAATAGAAGCAGCTATAAAAGAAAAACAACAACATGTCTAAACTTGTACTTGGATCAAAGTGGAGTAGCTACCTTCCACCATTATATAAAACTGTCTAGTTTGTGTGTGTGTGTGTGTGTGTGTGTGGCACAGGGGATTGAACTCACAACCTTACACCTGTCAGGCAGGTGCTTAAGCCACTGAGCTGAAGTCCTAGCCCTAGTTTTCTGAGGCAGTGTTGCACTATGTAGTTCAGGTCAGCCTTGCGCTCATGTTGTAGCCCAAGCCGGCCTGGAACTCACAATGCTTCTCCTACCTCAGCCTCCGGAGTGCTGGGATTAAAGGCGTGCACCACCACGCCTGGCAAAACTGTCTAAAATTATTGTTACTGAATTACATTGTGCTTCTGAAAGAGGAAAGTACTCGAGTATGCAACATACTTCTCAGAATTTTCTCCCTCAATCTGTGAGTTACAACATTTCTGCCAGTGTCACATTCATTAACTTCTGATAATGAATTGGAGTTTTCTAATCCTTCTGTATCTCCTTTACAATTTTGTGCCAGACTTCTAGTTTCATTGTGTACCCAAATATATCCAAAATGATGCACTCTATCTTACTTCATTATGTAATTTAAAAATCACTGTGAAAAAAATTCTTTTAGTATTACACACATAAAGGTGTTCCCCCTTCGTTCTATAAGTTTGTTTAAGGTGAAATGATTAGTCAATATTTTAACACAAAGAAATATGTAGGTGCATTTATTTTTAAGAAGTCTGATATCCTTCAACTCTTATCTTTGCCTAATAATAATATACAGTAAGTCCCCGACTTATGAACGAGTTCCATTCCAGGAGAACATTTGCAAAAGAGATTCCTTCATAATCTGACAGAGGAAGTCTTACACAGTGCACTGTGAAGCTTACACACCTGTGAAAGTTTGCAACTCGAATGTTCGTAAGTCAGGGACTTACTGTAGTCCTTTGTTCTTTGTTGTCCAGGGTAGTTCCAATTTATGTCTCAAGGTCTGACACAATTATTAATCATATCCACATTTTAACATTCAGAAGTTTATCACTTTAGACAATAACATGTATGCTACCTAATATCAAAGTAGCATAGAAAGATCTAAGGCTTTTCAAGTCCACCAGAGTCTGTGCATATTTCCTTCAATTACTTACTGAGTAAACTTGGGTAATTACTTACCCACTCTGAGACCAATTTTGTCATCAGCAGCATATGGATAATAATAGTTCATGGATTTGTTGAGATAACATGAATGCAATAATATTATGTCTGGGTACATACACAAATGGGGATAATAACATCATCCTGTAAGATTGTCGTGCAGTTTACTTAAGATAATGAATTCATTCATAGTGATCAGCACATGGTAGATATTCCGAAGCATCAATTTTGGCACAACTGTTCTAATCTTCATGATCATCATTGGCCGATTGTGACTATAGATATTAGAGTGACCTGTTTCTTCCCTTATAATCTCACCTCTTCTGTTTCACAAATATGTCATCTGTGGAAGATGTTTAAAAATTTACTTTGTATCCACAACAATTGGGATTGTTGGCACTTTTACACTGCCTTGAACAGTAACTGAACAACGTTTGGTCTAGTTACTCAACAAAGCAGGTCGACTTGTTTGGTATGAGTAGGTAGGTCTCAGAGTACATCTCAAAAATGCAGTCACTGTGCAGTCCCAGCAATGACTTTCTACTCCTGGATACTCTGGGAAGATTCTTGATCCTTCTCTCCTGAGAGAAAATTTCTTTTAGTCTCCTTCTCCATCTTCCAGTGGTTTCCATTTTACTTCATTGTATATCAATTTTTGCTTTGAATTTTAAAAGCATGCTTTAAGAATACACTACCCAGGTGAATAAGTGCTCCAGTGGGATAGGCAATGTGTTCTGTGACTTACTTTACCCCAGTGTACCTCTTCCTGCTCACCGCTGGATGCATATACTTTAACACAGTGGTGGTGAGCCTAGAGCGTGCGCATTGTTTATTTTTTTGTAAATGAAAGATGTGTATGTATGAATTTTTTTTTCCTAAACTAAAACCTCAGTATTCAGGCTTAATTGCAGTGTTAGCATTTTGCAATAAATAAATGGGTTCTAGATTGCAGTTTGTACGCTCTTCTTTAAAAGGCTCACCGTAATTCCACCCGAGAAAACGCAGGAACTTGCCAATTAGACACAGCTGGCCTGGAAGCCAGGTGCGTCTCATGTACTTTGTGACTTTCTGATCTATCATTTAATGGGTCTGAATCAGTCTTTTGGCCTTGTAAATGGGAATGCTGTAATACTTATCGAATGTATTTATAATTAACACGATAATATCCGTAAGGTCACCAAGTCACTTATTAGGAATTCAATCCGTGTGAGTTATTTCACTTTCTCTAAGTGTTAGAGAAAATGATTAATGATAGGTAGCTAGGTTGCACTGATGAGAACTACTTTGAATTTATTTCTGTTGGAACATAAAACCCAAAGGGACATAAAATAGATGACATCTGGGTTACCACATAAAAATGTCTGTGCAATACAATATGAAATCTCATGCAACTATCCAGGTCCTCACTTCCAAATTCCTATAGTAACTCAAACTTGAGTGGTAAGAGTTTATTAATGGTCTTGGTTTTTGGAATCCAGTTGCCATATAGGAACCATATGGTTGAGCTCTCTTTAGATTTTAGAAAGAGCATTGGTAAAATAAAAACAGAAATCACATTCTGAGTGCCAGAATTCAGCCAAAGACTTCCCCGTTTATGTGGCTGACAGGCAGGTGTTCAGGAACTCGTGGACATCAGCCTTCGGGAAGTGTTCCGACAAGACTGCGATTTCATCTATCACTACACTTCCTAACACCCTGAGAATTCATGTTTATTTATTTCTCTTCTCCCTTCACCTTTCAATCTCTAGAGTAGATTTTCCAAGTCAAGTAGGCAAATCCCTGGGGGTCCTCTATCCTTTTAGGGGGATTTGCAAAGTCAAATCTATTTTCAAAATAAAATGAAGACATTATTTGCCTTTCCACAATGTTGACATTCACACTGATGATAGGAAGTATTGGCGTACAAAAACACTAACACCTGAACAGAACTTCAGGCAATGGCACCAAACCATATTGCAGTAGTACAGTAATTGTGTTTCTAACTGCCTCGCACTTGCAGTAAAGCAAAGACAAAACTACAACAAATTTTTAAAACCCACCAATTTCAATGGAGAATGTTTGTTTAAAATAAAGAAATTATTATTAATTATATCAAATTCAAATTCCTGGATATATATCTTTAACACTTTGTATGATAAAATAGAATGTGTGCAAAAGCCTGATTGTTTTGAGGGAAAGAAATGCACTTGTGAAATAAACATTTGAGTTGTAAGCCAATATAGGTTCCTTTTTCATAGAAATCCAGTTTTTTTACTTTAAATAGCAACTGAGAGACAAACCATGGTTATTCAGATGTATTTTGCAGCCATTTTTGAAAAAAAGAGAAAAGAATGGACACAGCCTAATTATTTATAGGCACACAATCAGCAGTATAGGTAGCTTATGATAAAATTCAAACATTTGGACAAAAATGGTAACCTAATGAACAATTTGTGTCTGATACTGTGAACTTGAAAGCTTATCAATATGTGTAGACTTTTTTTATAATGCCCTTACTGGTGATTTTTAACAATGGAGTTTTCAAAAATGTACTTTATGAAATACGTTGACATTTAAGAAATCTGCATATCTCAGCGAAACATTTTCCAAATGACCAAAACATGATAGTATAAAAATCACACATATAACATACGAGTATCGGATCTACTCAAAATGTAAGATTAACCAACACATGTTAATGGAACAAATTAATCTGTTTCAGATACTGATACTGATACTGTTTCAGATTCTACTGACAACTAACCATTCTTATAGAAGTGTCTCTGTTAAAGAACATCACCTGTATTTGAAAAAGCTATTAAAATATTCTTTTGTTTTCCAACTGTCTATGCAAGGTTAATTTTCTTGATATATTTCAAACAGAATGGTACAATACAATAGATTGATACAGAAGTAGACGTGAAAAGTTAGCTGCTCCTTATTAGCTCAAATATTAAAAATGCGTGCAAAAATGTAAATCGTATCACATTTCAGACTAACTTTTCATTCTCAAATATTACAGTTTTTTTTTAAAATGTGTTTTATAAAATAGGTTTGTCATGGCTTTTAAAATTGAATCGATAATTGTGTCTTTGAATTTTTTCAGTTTTAATTTCCAGTGTCACAAATATTGAGAGATATAACCCTCATAAACAAAAGATCTTGGGGTCCTCAATTTTTATTGAGAAGAGAAAATGGACTTTTAATCAGAAAGCTTGGGAACCACTGCTTCAGGGCAATATTTTATCTTTCCCTTCAGAATGCCTGGCTCTTATGACTTGCTTGATACATGTTTATTTAGCAGATGGATAGGTGATGAGGAGCTGAATATTGTATACAGTATCAAGAGAAAGGAACAAGGAACCAGGTTATTTCTCTTAAAGGAACCAGCTCAGTTTTCTGATGGCCAAATAACCAAATTTACTTGTTTAATTATCAATTTGTAAATTTTACAACAATTTATTTGAGACAAGATAGTTTTAATGCCTTTTTATGATTTTGTTAAAGTTTTGGCTGAATTTTTGGGGGGTTGGGTGACCAATGCCAGGGCTTTGCAAGCGCAAGGGAAACTTCCTACCACTGAGCTACATCCTTGCTATTTTTTATATTGCTTTACATTGGCATCTTAGGAAACATTTAGTATTTCCTTCTGTTCTAGTTTCCAATAGCGGAAGTTTGAATGCCTTTTAGTTCCAGAGTGGTGTGGAGGGGAAAGACTGATGGGCAAAAAAATGGAAAAGAGGAAAGAGTGAGGAGAGAAATCGAGGCTCAGCCAGATTAATCCTCAGCCTAGTTTCTCACAGAAACATGAATCATGTTAAACATTTTAAAACACTAAACCCTGAGGTCCCCTCCTCCCCCTTTTGGTACTACTACTCCGTCTCCTTTAAGCCCAAGTCATCTCTCTTAAAAAGAGAGAATATCTTTGTAAAAACCATACACCGGAAAATGGTTAGAAACTGTTTGAAATACATAGTACATTTTTAAAGTCCCACTGAAGAGAGGAGATAATAAATCTTTTGCCAGGAAAGGAACATCCTTGAGTTGTGCTGATGTAGTTAACATGCTACCTCCAAGCTAAAGCTGCCTGATTATTCCTTATGTCCTCTTCTACCCTAGCAGGATGTGTATCTTCCCCCATCTCAACATCTCGGAAATTGGGATAGGTTGTTTAATCCATGATATATCTTTATCACTTTATTGGCAGAATATTAATTTTTTTGTGAACTATAAAGTAATTGTGCCTGTTACTATTGATAACATTTTAGATTCAATGAAACAAGTAGTAATGGAGAGAGAAAGAAAGAGAAAGAGAGAGAGATATTATGTGGTAAACTACAAGGTACGTTAATGAGACTGGCCTCTCATGCCATGATTTACGCCTGCTGTTTCCCTTTCCCATCCTTTAGAGAATTACGGGTTCATCTAACAGACAAATGAGCAAATACAATTATTTTCTTCAAGGAGAGGTAAGAACATTCTAACGACAATATTTAATAACAATGAGAACTTCAGAGTTTATTGTAAAGCTTACTCAAGCCCAAAATCAAACCAAACCAACCAAACAAAAAACCCAAACCTCCAGTGTTTAGCTTAAGTGTAGACATAAAAGGAGGTCACATGACAGATTTCTATACAAGAAAGACACTATAATTTTTATGTTTGAAAATATTAACATTTCCTCTAATTACAATTTACTATATATGTGTATATGTATGTATATATGTATATATGCAAATGATAGCATATATAATTTTCTTTTGCATTTCCCCTCTTCTGAAGTGCTAGGGGGAAAAATAAAACATGTACAAAAACCTTTATGCCCTCATCACTATCTGTATATTGGTTAAACAATCAAGAGTACTTCTACAGATGCTGTATGAAAATTAAGAGCATTCCTACTTCTTCAGTCAAGACAGTCATGCTGTTCTGGTGGCACATACGCATAATGGAAACAAAATTGCTTTAAATATTCAAAATACACAAAGGCACATTTTTTTGAGTGATTGGAAATAACCCTGACAAATGCTTGCATTTGGTAAATTATGAGCTAGCCACATTACGTTAGCATAAATATAATGAAAAACATTTTTTAAAAAATTTAGTAAGCACACAGAGCAAGGCATTCTCTTGGTAATGAGTTTCTCTGACAGATAAACCAACAACCATGCAGGGCAAGTTTAGGAAGGTAGCTCTCTGTGTGCTTGGTGGTGGTGGTGGGGGGGGTGTTTGTGTATACACACATTCACAGAGGTACACAAAAAATTCTGCAAAATTATGCAAGTGGTAGAGATAACCTTACAAGTTAAAAAAAAAATACAAAACAAGCCCAGGCGTATAAAATACCTATTTACATTTTGGAAATAAGAGCACAGTAAGTGTGCAGTAGAACTCTACATTGATACAGCACACAGACAATTCATATTCCCCCGGCATAACTCTTATAGCATAAAGATTAATTGCTAGATAAACACATTCTTATACTGCCTTCTAGTCATCTAGATTCCATACCTCAGCTGCACCCAGTTTGAAGCAAATTTGCAGGTGGTTAATAAAAAACTGTTTGAATGGGCCAAAAATAATGCTCTGTTCACAGGTAATGTGGCGCTGTTTGTCAGCAGATTGCTTTGAGTAGGTCTGACCACTGGACATCAAACATGTGAATGGTAGAGAAAATATATATAGTCAAAGCAAAAGGCAAGGTAAGGTAAGATATACGTTCATTTAGAATTTTCTAATAAGATAGGAATACCAAGCACTTTATCTGGTGCATGAATAGTAAAGCCATTCTGAGAATTCTAAGTGTGGCCTTTAACAATTACCAGGAGCTGAGAAGCACATCTTCATATGAAAGGGATATTATTATGGCTTTTCTGAATGGGCTCGTTATGAAGACAGGGAATTTGTATGTACCTCTATGAGGATGTGCTGAGTTCAAAAATGCTTTTTAAAAAAGGCCAGGAAGAGTGGGTGGATGAAGATGACTTTCTTGGGGGGGAATTCCTTGAATTCCAAAGCTTGAATTGTAGGAAGACCGGACTGTAATTTACAGCCTTAGTCATCTTTGAACATCATCAATACTTCCCCAGTAACCCCCACCCACCCTCACCTGATGACAGGAAGTAAGAGCTTGAGAGAGGTCAGAAGGACAAACAGGCCTGTGGTTGGTAAAACTGTGCCCACACCAAGTTAAACAGGCACCACTCGCCTCTCCCTTTGATGTAGTCCTTGTTCCTTACTGGATCTTCTGATTGAGGTGTAAACTCCCCAAAAGCATACTGCTTTAGTATCAGTATCCAGATGCATCAGAGATACTTAGTAATTCCTTATCAACCCACATGTGAATTATCTTCCCAAGAAGAGAAATCTGCCTTCATGAAATCTCTCTCCTAAAAGTCATCAGTGACTAATCCATGGTGACATGCAATCTCCTAGTATTTCATCTTCTGTGTCTGTGTCTTCTCCGCAGAAACTCCCCACCCTTTCTGTCTTAGGACAGTCCCAGTTTCTTTCTAACTGTGTGACTACACCTCCTACCTCCTTCTGCTTTACTTTCTCCACCTGCATAAACTAAAGTTTGTTTCCCAGCTTCTTCTGTCCTGTTCTCTCCCTTCCTTGACAATCTCATCTACCTGTTGGGTATTATAAAAAAAAACGGTGATAGCTTTATCTTTCCCCCTTCTTCCGTTCCATGGTGCAAGGTGCAGGTTTCCACCTGCACAGTGCTGGTCTGCAAAGAGGCTCTCTAGCACCTCACACAACTCCTGAAGTCCAAATTAAATCTAGTATCTTCCCCTTCTCATTTGCATCCCCTCCTATGGTTCCTTGTTTGCATTTCCTCACCAAGATTTGAAACCCTTAAATCAAATAAGACAACTTTCCTATTGCTTTTTGCAGCCACTGGCAAAACCCCACCCCTTCCTCCTCTGTGGGATCTCTGCCATTCGTATTCCCTTTTCTGTCCCTCCTTCTACAGACTATTTCAGTAGTCTCTGGGATGCTCTTTAGGATTCTCTGCATCCAAACAATTATATAGATTGCTGCCAGAAAAAAAAAAAAACTTTTAAGAATACAGTTCTGTTCATGTTTATGTGGATCTCCATATCTAACTGCACTTGCCGTAGGACTTTGCTTTGCAAATAGTTTTCTTTTCCTACAGAAGAAATGTCTTTGTTACCATCCTCTTTGCCTCTCCTTGGTTCCTCTACATCATCAAGTATTCCTGTCTAACAGGTGTGTCTTCGCATTAAACGGTGAGGTCCGTAATAAAGGCCTGATGCATTAATTCTCAGATCCCCTGTGAACCGTGAGATTTTTTTTTTCCTCACATAAATTGATCCTCAAGAAATCTTTGATTTTGGATTAAGGCATCGCCACTTTGTTTAGAAACCATCACCATTCCATATGTTCCACACCTTCCTGCCTGTTCAGAAGGACCCTATGATTTAGGAAAGGTTGAGAAGACAACAGCAAGGCAAGAAGGCCAGAGAAAAAGAAAAACAAAAATGGGCAGCAAGTGGCAGGCATGGCAGCATTCTGCAACACCCTTTGTCATGCTCTTTTGCCTACTGACTGCTACCTGAGGGTTTTTTTGTGGGGTGTGTTGGGGGGAGCCATCCACATACCACAACTGCCAATCTCTCCAGCAACGCTCGCTTGGTGCCCCTGTTATACCACACCAAGACCTGCCACACCCAGGGGACCCCTGTGTCGACTTAAGGACAGATGTGCTGTGCTTCTGACTTTAGGCAGGAAAACCAGAATAGCCAGCTGAGCCCAAGAATGTACATATCCTAAAATGCTAATGGTAATTGCAGTCAGATGAAGCAGAGTCAGGCCTTTGGGGCTTTCTCTCTTTGTCAAGTAATATAAGGGTACTCTCTTCAGCAGTGGTTTTCAGGAGACGTTGACCTGCGTTTGGCGTTTCACCCAGGGGTTATGAGCCAGCAGAAATCTGGGGTGTGTAAGGCAGAGAATACTATGACATCGCCATGCAAGCTTTTCTCCTGTAGTTAAATGAATACATTTACTACCACCAGCAAGGCCGAAGGCGAGCAGGGGTGGTGGTGGGGTGTTAGGAGGAGACCCAAGAGGTGGTAGGGTTTAGCTGGAAGGTCAAACTCTTCTGTGCGTTACCTGACTCCTTTACTTCTTGTGGAATAGCTTCCCACAGCGCCTTGCTCAGCGTAGAATGCAAGAGCAATAAACTTTTTAAAAATCTACTTTCAGCATATGGGTACTGTAAAATGTAAACTTGTAAATTGTTGGGTAATTACAGGTCCGGTCTCATTTCTCACTTCACCTTGGCACAAGCTAGTGTCTAAAGTGCAGCTCTGAACAACCAACAGTTTCCATTTCTTCATTCCCTCTCATTTTTCTTTCACCCAATTTCATTGTAAGTCGTTTTCAATTATTTTTCTCTATCTTCTTTTCAGCACCAAGGTAATTTTGATCGCTGTGTGCTGTCCCCTCTTTCCTCGGCCCTCCCCGGAGATGATCTCACCAAGTGCTCTGCTAAGATCGCAGGCGTCCGGCAGGCGCTCTCACAGCGCTGCTCACCTCCACCTCAGATTTTCTCTGTCGCCGGTTATTTTCTTCTCCTTTCTTAGGTGAGGTTAACAAAACAAAATACACTCTGTAACTGACCCAGCCACCTGGCCTCTTCCCACATCCTGCCCACTGGTGATACATTTCCCTTATGACCTCAATTGCTCCCACTCCACTAGTTCCTTTCTTGCCTACAAACATGGTCAAATCTCCATCTCCCTAAAACACAACAACAACAACAAAAAATTTTTTTTTTTGCTTCATGTCTTCCCTTTCACTTTCTGAAGAGAGTTTCTACTTGTTTGTTATCTTCAATTATTCTTGTCTTCATTCTTTTCATGCCCTTGAAATCCATATTCTGCTTCCCCAAGCCTGCAAGCACTATGCTTGTGACCTGATCACTGCTGAATCCTTAGCTGTTTTCAGCTTTTCTGTGGCTCTCTTTAGGAGAAAAAGCACAGCTGATCATTCTGAGTCACCTTTTGTGTTGTGCTTCTCACTGGGTGACACACTTTCTTTATCTCTGTGGCTAGAGCTTCCGAGGGTTCCTGATTACTTCCTACCTCCAGAATAAATTCTCTTTTTTCTTCTCTACACATTCCTCTTCTTTCTTTCCCATCTTTTAATTGCTTTCATGAAATGACTTGAATCATCCATAAAAGGTCTTTCACATAGTACCACAACACCACCCTAGAATTCATCTGTCTGAATTAATCAAAATCTTCTAAGATTTTTTGTTGCCCTCCTAGGTAAAATGACTATATATCTATATAACAAGAATTAGCATATATCCATATAATTTAAAAAATCAATTCTTCTTCTCTCCCTTCTTCTTTCTTTGCTTCTTGGATCAAACCCATGGCCTTCACACAGAATAAAGGGGTGCCCTACCGCTCTACTACATACATCCTTGGCCAACACAACCAAAAATTTAAAAATATTTTTAACCCTAGCTACATGGAATTTGCTTAAAGCATACATATTTTGCTACTTTACTTTGAGTTTGATTTTCGTTTTGTTCTGTAATCATGCCTGTCTGATCATGATAGCACTGTGAGGAAAAGATGTCTGAGCTCAGGGTACTTGCAATTTGTAACTCCTGAAAATCACTGTTCCCAAATTACAATTATGTATGATGAAGACAGACTTTTTGCTTAAAGAATTTTCTTTCGTTCTTGTTTTTTGTTTTTTGGGGGATTTGTTGGTTTGTTTGAGACAGGGTGGAGCTGTGTATCTCAGGCTGGCTTTAAACTTGTGCTGGGCCTCCAACCTCAGCCTCTGAATGCTGGGACTATTGGTATGCAGCACCACACTGAACTTCCTTCTTGCGTGTTTCTGATATGTAGTCTGAGAGTGTTAAGTGCCTCTTGAAGTGTAGTTAGAACTTAGGGATCTATAGCGATGTTTTACTGTCACTATCTATGTGCATGTTCGTATCCCACATCTGTAGGAAGTTCTCCGTAATGGAGCTTTTAGACAGGATTTTTAGGAAGGGAAGAAAAGCCAGTGTCTCTGGCTGGTGTTCCTCAGCCTGTCACACTGAGAACACTTAGACTGCACCAACAATGGTCAAGCCAAATAATGGGAAGTGCTGAATGCTGGGTATACCTTTGTTTCTGGAGGAATGACTATTCCTACTGATACAGGTTTTAAGGGAAGGGTATGACAACCTTCCTCTTCCATCAATTCTTATAAAAATTTTGGGCTTCCAAAATAGATTCTTTCACATACATTTTACAATTTCCATTCAACTTTGGAGTTAGAGGTGGCCCCTTCTCTCTTACACAAAGACAGGGCTAAAGAAATCGCAGAGTGAGTTAAGCTCCCAAGAGGGCCTTGAGAACTTTGTATTTGGAAGTCCATAGATTTAAATTTCTGCAATATGGGCTTTCCCCCAAGGAAATACATGCTAATAGAATGTTTTTCCCAGGGAAACTGAGTTGGGTTCCTTCCTTAGATGATTCTTGGGAGAACAAAAGAGATGACTACCTTGCTTACCATTGTATATGGTAAATGCTGCTGACATCAAATAGGTGTAAATCCATATGAGAATAATGTTTATTGTCCCCTCATCAGGTTTTTAAAAACATAAAACACTTTATTTTAATCAAAAAGAAAACCCGGTATGTCATCAATGAAAATGACATATATATATATATATATATATATATATATATATATATCATATATTGTGCTTATTATTTAAGGAAAGAAGAAACATCTGAAATCTGTTTGCTAACTACAGTATAATACAAATTAGCCTGCAGGCACCGTGTGTGCTGTACCCTGTCTACTTGCCAGCCCCGCTTAGTCCCAACGTATTAATGAGCAAGTGTGACTATTTGAACAATCAGCATTTCCGCATTTGCATGCAAACTTTCATGCTGTGTAATTATACACAGAGCTGGCACTCAAATTAATTAAAGCTGATTTCTCTGTGACTGCAAACCGGTCATATCCTCAGCTTTGCCTTCCTATGAAGTCATCACTCCACATTCAACGTGACGCTTCTGTCCCTGGCATTCTTAGTAATGCTAATGTTTGACAATTGTGAATCCAGCAATATTTTAGAGAGCAGCTGACAATGGTTGGGTGTTTCTGTGCTTTTCCTCTCCTCCCCATTTCCCCCCTTCTGGTCTAAAGCACAGCTTTCGAACACTTGCTTTGTAATTATCTCAAACAATAATGCCAACAAATTACATATATTGTTTCAGTGGGTTCCCTCCCCTCTTTTATGACTCCACCCACTTGATTAGAGCTTACAAACAATTCATCAAACTTAAAAAAGTTGTTTATCTTATGGTTCACAAACAATTAGTTTTGATGGGCTTAGTCTTAATTCTGAAAAGGCTATGACAAATGGTGTTTTATTTTAAGAGCTAAGGATCTCATCATTCAAGATCTGGGAGATTAGGAGGAAAAGAAGCAGCGATGACTGCTCGATTTGATTAAGACTTTCTGAATCCTCATCAAACAGAACAGTATTGAAACGGAGAATATTATTTGCCAAAGGGATCCATGAACGTTAACTTCTAGGACAGGAGACTTTCCTCAGCTCTTCTGAATAAAGCCATCTCCTCCGGTTTCTCACTTCCTGTGAAGCAACTGTTTCTGTGACAATTCTTTTGAAAGACACCTCAGAACAATTAAGATATCATTATGATTCTCTCTTAAGTTTAAAATCTATGGATATGGGTGGCTACTAGCACATCATGTAGGGTCTCTGGAGATGAGCTGTTTTGACACATTTCTCTGAAATTACTCCTTACCTCGCAGCCACATCTCATCATCTTCCTAATTTCTCTGCATCCCATTAGCCAGCAACTGTGCAGACAATTGCAGGACTTGAATGTCTCTTTGTAGACAGGCACCAAACATTTCCCTCCCTCAAGTTCAAGGTCCTGAGATACACTGCCAAGTTTGCCCTAGGAATCCACATTTGAGAAGCAAGATTGAGGAGGAAATTTATCATCTGTCTTTAACAGTCAAACCAAGAGACAGAGTTGTCCTTACCTTATCAGTAGTAATGCTTGGTCCACACAGAAAATCAGTTATTAAACGCCCTTCAAATTCCAACTGGTGTACAAGCCAAAAGGAAGATTAAGCCCTTTCCCGGAGAGGCTCCTGGGGAGATCACAGTCATAACACTATTGAAACCTGCCCTGCTGTCCTGTCATGAATTTCCTACACAGACAGGTGTCATATCGGCATGAATTTCATTGCCAAGTTCATTTTAAAAGGTGGGCGTGGCTGCGATCATGTAGCCAGTTCCACCTGTCTCTAAACCCTCGTAACCTCCTTTGCTTTCAATATTTCGCTCAGGTACCTAGTGACTTCATGCATTACCCACGCACTGGGCCTGACTAGCTTAGGTGTGGGAACAGTATCGAGCTAGGCAGCACCGTCATTGTAGTATACAATGCTTATTGCTACTGGCAAATACCTATTTGCTGAATCAGGATCGGGCTGCAGTGAGCAGGACTGGGCAGTTCTACTGCTTTCTGTTTGTTTCCTTTTTAGAAATCATCCCCTTTTAATTCCCCATTTAGTAAAAATTAGATGCTTTTTGACATTCATTCCTTCATAATATAACTTCCTTTAAACCCGAAGAATCACTATTTTCAACCTTTGTTACAGCAAGTGTTTGTAAAACTAAAGGCAAAGAAAATAAAATCCGAATTCATCAAACAGTTAAACATTACTGTGTATGTTGTACATTCTCCTCTTATATTTTCTGACAACAAATCAAATATATCTCTTAGTTATGATTCATTTACATCTTAAGGGAAAAGGATAACAGAAGTCTTCTGTTTACTTCTGAAACAAAAAGAATCTTTTCCAGTGCCTAAGGAGTAGTAAACAGTTGTCGCTCAATAAATGATTTTTTAAAAATATTTGGTTGTGCTATGAAGAAAAGTTGATTGGCTATCTCTTTTTTTTTTATTTAAGAGAAAATAGATACAGAAGCTAGAAATAAAAGTCAAAAAAGACAGACAACAACAACAGATCTGATACGATAACATTGTAGGTTTACACACTGAGGTGCTTGAAGTTTGGCAGTAGTTACAATACTGCATATCATTACCTTCCTAGGGGTTGGGGATATTGACAGATATAGACATGTAAGATTCATCAATTCAGGTATATTAACTTTTCTTTTTCAATAGCTATTGTATTTAGCAATACGTTTTTTTTTTAACTGTCTTATTTATGAATATTTATAAATTTATGTCTTTTTCCTTTTCTCTTCCTTCCTTCTTTTCCTCTTAGAGTACCTCTTGTTATCATTGAAATAACTACCCATAACATCAGATCTAATATAACCAAGCAAAATAGTTCAGAGTGAAACCAATAAAGCATAAAAGTATGATCATACATAAAAGAAACAGAAAACTAAAGAGATCAGCAAACAACAACAACATATCCAATACTGTAAAATTGTAGGTTTAGTACTGTAGATGGTT